>JANIJH010000003.1:724725-740240 GCA_024520975.1 Erythroxylum areolatum
GACTAGAGATATTAGCATTGATCTTGTATTAATTGTTCCTATAATCTCTCCTATAATTGAGAGATTTCCTATAGTTAATAGCTAGATTACTTCCTAAATAATCCTAGGAAGCTTGTATATAAACATTGTTAAACCTTGCTCCTAAGTACAGAAATATAGTGAAATACAAATTATCTTCAATATTCAACAAAATAAACACACGTTTTGATAGTAGAAAGAACTGATAAGAGCTTAAGATTAATGCAACCTGAAGTAAATGAAAATGAAAATGAAAATAAAGAGTAAATGGATAGGAATGAATAGGACTAATAAATCAAAATGCAACTAAAGGATATGATGCACTGTCAAGACGACTTACATGATGAAATATGTAGCACAAGCACTCTGGAAGAAATCTAATATTAGCAGCTTCACCCCATATAAGAAAGTACAGGGAAACAAGTAGCAATTTCTTCTCCTTGCTAATAGCCTCCAAGCTGGAGAGCACACGATAATTTTAGGGCATGATATCGCAATAACTATCCAGCAACAAGCTAATGCAAAGGATGGTTCCATACTTGCTCCAAATAGGCTGAATGCACAAGTAGTTGCACCACTTTACGTAATTATCAAGTGATTTCATGAATACCTTCTGTACAGCAGCTTCATCCAATTTCTGGAAGAATGAAACATGGGAACGTCAAATTATAATTGAAAATATTAAGGAAAAAAATCGTTTTCAACAAAAGCAAATTAAATTACAAGGGGAAACATGTAAACGAAACAAGAATTATGCAAAATAGGGCAGTCAAATAAATCACAACCAGCTATTTTATTACTTCTAAGATGTATAGGTCACAAAACTCTCCCAACCTTCTACATCAATTAGAAAAAAAAATTGCACAGAAAATGTATCCAGAAATTGAACATAACAACCAAGCTTTGAGGAAAAGAAAGAAACATCTAATGTTTTGAATACCAGATCACATAAACTTCTTTAGAAAAACTCAAAGGCGAATGACAACCGTTAAAGGTGTCTATTTCAACCATGAAAAAAGCATCAAAACCCAATATAAAAATTCTACTAAAAAAAATATGCAAGTCATAATAGATATGCAGATACAAGGCTTCTTTTGATTTTTAAGAAAGGCAAGCAAATGCCACCATTACAAACCACCTAAAATGTTCTAATAGAAAATCAAAGCAATCTTAGACTTGGGATCCAAGCAAAATCATGCATACTGGTTCAGTTTCTTCAGGGATGCGGAGTCGAGATTGCTCGTTTGCAAGAAGATGAACTACATGTTCTCGCTGATTAGAGACATTATCCTTCTGAAAGCCACAAAGTAAAAACTCAACAAGTTAATTGCAAAACTACTCAGAATTAAAACGTAGCTACAGGACTTATCAACTAGCAAAACTTTCAATCAGATAGCCGGTGAAAGTAATTATCCAAAACCTTCCAGAGAAAAACCCAACCATCTACCTAAAAGGAAGCAATAACATACATAACTTACATCGCATCACCAGAAAGGCACAAACCTGAAACCCAAAAACATACTGCAGAAAATCCAGCATATCAGCTTTCCGTGTGGAAGGAAAAGTGAAATCCTCTGGCAAGTTTGGAAGATCATGGAAATATTGTAAAGCAGAACTAGCTGCCCGCACCTGCTCACAAGCTCTAATGAATAAGGAATGCGTAATAAGAGAACATGAGCATCAAATATAGAAGAAAATTAGCAGACCTCAGGAAAAGTCACAATAGCATTTGTTGTACTTTGGCCATCAACTGGGATGATATTATAAGCAATTAAATCCTCAGACATTGCTGCATCTGCTTCAATCATTTGATTCAGCTGCAATAATTTAGCAATTGTTGAAGTGGGTACAAAAACAAAATAAGAAGGTAACACTCTGCTGACACTTAAAAGTTGCAAACGATGTGGCATTTTAGGGGAAAATCACACAGCCACAAGGCTGAAAAATACTAAGTTTTAGATTTTGCAGCATGCCCCACTACACAAGTGACTATTAAATTTATGAAGATACTGTTGAAACTACACTAAGTTTCAGATTGTGCATTATGCCCCACTAGAAAAGTGACTCTTAAGTTTATGAAAGATAATGTCAAAAGTATCTAACAGAGAACAAGAAGTACCTCCTCAGGAATTTCCTCCGTCAGCTGCTTAAGCACTGATCCTAAAATTCTAAGAGTTGCAAAAACACGCTTTCTCTTCACAGCTTTCCTTTCCAACCTAGATTGGCAAAATGGAATCAAATAATATATAAAGATTAAAAGAAACTTTAACATAATCACAACAAAGAGCAACTGTCATGATTTATCCTATGACCACTTGAGCCTCTACTTCAATATTCTTTTTTTTTTTTAAATCCATGTCGGTTGACTTTCTCTATATTGATGAGTTTCCGTCTATTTGGTAGGTATTTTTGGGTAGTTGTATGGATAAGGATGCTCTTCCACAAGAAACTGTCAAGATGTAGAGGAACAAAAATTTCTTGAGTTGGTTAGATTAATTGGGATATCAAGACATCTGGGGCGGGGGTAAGCAATTTGTTTTCTGTAGAAGATACAAAGCAAAGAAAATAAAGAACTCATTAAATTTTTAACTGAAAGCTGGGCGCCCATAAAAACAAGTTTCCTTGCTCCTTTTATTCCTTTTATGAGAAGCATTAGAGAGAGTGTGAGGAAAGGAAAAGAAGAACAACCCAAAAAAAAAAAAAAGTTGAATAGAAGAATATCAAAGCAGATGGAAATGTCTATTCATGTAATGAATTTATTCCTTGTCTATTCTAAAAACATACTCGCCAAGGTTTCCACTGAATGCACCAGACTCCCTCAGCATCATTTCTTCTTGTCGTAGCAAGTCTATATTGTTCTTCAGTCTATAAAGCTTGTAGAATTCTTGTAAACGAGGAATATCCTGGCTTCTATCTATTAACCCACCATCTCTCTTAGCAAGCTTTTGCTGAAAGTTTCTCAAGATGAAAATAAGGGTTAGATAGAGTAAATAAAACTCTTATTATAAATATATAACAAAACAAATGATAGATACATACAGCACATAATGATTAGTAGAAGAAGAAACGGCAGAAAGACAACATACAGGCGGCACATGTAGTAGGGGTTGCAGACCGGACAGTACACAACTTGGTTTTGGAAGATATTGGCTTCCCACATGAAAGAATAAAACTTTTAAAATCTACTGATAAGGACTATACCTTGATAACAGACGTTAAACCAGTCTTGAACTGCAGTACACCTCTTCCCTCACTATTGGGATCCAGATTTTGTGCCAGTGAATAAGCATGCTCACACACTATAGGTAACACGATGAATAGAATCCAATCAGTTGCAAAGATACACAATGCTTTTACTAGTTGTAAGTCAGCCATTATCATTTGCTGAAGGAGTGAAAATATTATACAAGAGAAAGAGAGAGCATAATGATTTTTGGAAGACTCAATATTTCTGTGTTATATTTACATCAAAGGATAGTTGTTACTTATTTTAGTATCACCCACTAGCTTGAGCTAATAAAAATTCATAGACACAACCATAAAATCATCCAAACAGCAAAGTAGTGACAATACCAACTCTTTGCCAAGCTAGTACCCCATGTTGGAAGCAGCAATACAATGACCCAAGTACAGTAATCAACAAAAATTCCCCATTGAGACATTCAAGTCCAAATCTGATGTAGGCAAATCAACAAGAAATTGAGGTGTAGTGCTACAGTTAACTCTTTGAATCTGTCGCAATTTAAGTTTGAAACTCGAACTGCATATAAAGATTAGACTATGATCTCTACACTCCTGTCCATTCTACTTATACTAATTCACTTTCAAAAGAGCTTCCCCTCTCTGACAGATTGTGCTAGAACCAGGAATTATTGCTTAGCGAAGAAATGGAATGATCAATACACCAAAACCAGCGATATGCCAACTATAATCCAACCAAAAATGGAACTTAAGTAGAAAGGCTCTCAAATCTGATAGCAAAGTAAATCATATTATTTCTAAAGTAAGGGACTAAACTGAACACATACAAATTCTTGAGACATTTGGATCTTCGTCTTGGATTTCATCAGCAGCCCTCAGAATTGCATCTATATCTCTATTGTTTGCTAATGAAGAAGGAACATATCCAGCAATTCCACCAACAGGCTGCCCAACCCCATCTGTGCCCATTCTTTCCCTTCTTAATGCGGCACGTACTAATCGCTCCCATAGGTCCTCTGCTCGGGACATTTTCTACAGACTACAAAGTGATAAACAAAAAGTGACAACAAAAAACATTAAGAAACAGAAAATACCAATAATGCCTTCAACCATACAATCAAAACAACAACAAAGCAGAAATCAAAAAGAAAAGGGGAAATTATTTGTTTCTTCCGAGCCCAAAAGTTTGGTAAAGAAATTGGTACCAACAAAATACTGTGAAAATAAAAGAGAAGAATCTATCAAAATATGAGCAAAATGCTAACTCAAAAATTGTGATACGTTTATCATAACTGCAACATTACTGTTGCAGGATCACTGCTTCCATATAAACAATGTATAACAACAAAGGCCCCTCAGTTCCAATATGGAAAGAATCATTCTAATCAATCATACAACAGCATTAAAACAATGCTGGACTCTTAAATCTCAAAATGAAAAAGAAAACCAATAACACAGCAATATAAGCATGGCATCAGATGTTATTACAAGCAAACACTTCTTGAACCAATCAAACGATCAGTTAGGACAAAATGAATCCAAAGTGTATGCTAAATTACAAATTCAAAGTGCACAGAGCCATTTCTTCTCTTCCTTGGGATAAGTTGGCCAACTTAAATGTTAGCTTTCTTTCTTTCTTTCAATTTAAGCTAAAAAAAGCAGCTTGAAGCATCTAAAATTAGAAACAAACCACACCTCACACTGAAAACAAAAGGAAATGCCAAGTAATATACAACAACTCTATGATCACTAAACTTAAACAAAAAACAAAACAATTTTAATTAAAAAAAGTAAAAGAAGTTAACAGATTTGGAGAGACACACAACACAGAAGACATTAGCATTCGGTTTAAAACCTTAAGATCCGTAAATGACCTCCCAGTTCCTCTCCTTTCTTCATCAACCAAAACACCAAAAGAAACGGCTCAAAAGAACAAAACAGAGAACGAAAGAAGGAAGCAAAGGAAGAGAGATTGCGAAGAACCTGAATCGCCGGAGACCGTCAACCCTAGCCTAGACACAGAGTTGAATCGTAGCAGTGAAAAAGAAGATATAATGGATGAACTGTTCTAACGAAGATGTAAAGAAGAAGAAAACTATTCAAAAGTGGTGTCTTTTTGGGTATATATATTTTTTTATATTTCTATGTATATTTATATATTTTAATTATTAATAATTTGGAATATAGTTCGTTTAACCGGAGAAACCGGTGACAGCCGGTTGTGACACGGGATTTTGAATTGAACAAATCTAAGACGCGACGAAGGAAACTCGCCGTTTGTACGCTGGTCACGTGAAAGTCGCGTGACTTATTCCCTCTTTTTTTGAAAAATTTTTTAATAAGCAAAAGAATATCCCTTTGATAAATTAAAAAACAGTATCTTTTTGATAAATAAAGGTAAAAGGATAATTTTATTTTTAATTAATTTAAATTATTTAAAGCCACATGTTATATTAAATTTCCACCAATTTCTTTTAACATAAAGAATTATGTAACATATTTTAAATGATTATTTAAGCTTAATTTTAATTACAACTTCAATTAAAATAAATTAATGATATAAATTTGAAAAGCTAAACTTAAACACTAAGTAAAGTTGAAAAACTAAAGCCCAATTCATATATGAATGGTTGAAAGCATTATTGTGAATACCATTTTATACCGATTAATACTGGCTAGTATGTACCACACCTGATTAAAACTGATACAAAACAAAGGGTCAATTGTTCAGAAATAAATTATTTTATTAAAAATTTATTTTAATACTTTATACTATTTATTAATAAAATATTAATAAAAATATTTTATTTTATAAAATAAATAATTTAAAATTTATTATTTATAAATTAATATCTATTTTATATATTTTTATTATTATATCAAAATTTATTTAAATTTTATATATCTTAAAAATATATTTTAAATTTAATTATATTTATTAATAATTATTAAATTAATTTTATAAATTAAATTAAAATTATTATAATTTTTAAAAACATTGTTAAAAATATACAACTATATAATGACAATAAATTATTTTATAATTTTTTTAAAAATTTAAGAACTATTTAATAAATTTAAAAAATTATTCAAAATAATTTTTTAGTAGAGTACTATATCAAAACCTAATCTAAATAATTATTTTCCTATTGTCATTTAAAAACAGTATTTCTACTTTTTAGGTTAATGTTCAAAGTGGTGTTGGAATGACCAGGGCCAGGGCAGGCTGAATAAGGCCCAGATTCGAGCCCATGTCAGGTTAAATTGAAGTTGACATGTTGATTAAACTGGAGCCCGAGTAATTTGTAAAATTGCCATTCCTAAACCCGAGCCCTAGTCGGAGTCCATTCAAACAAGAGTTAAAAGCCTGTTCTTGCCAATTCTCTTCTCTGGTGATGGAGAATTTTGTACACAAATTAGATAAAATGATGGGAATACATATATACTTCCTGTCATGCAGAAAGACCGACAGAATATGGAGAACGGTAGGACTGAAGATTGATTTTTCAATTACAAAATTGCTCTCACCTCAAAAGCACTTAACAGTTCCTACCTTCACAATCAGAACAGGCTACAATGGATATGAGCCTGCCTCAGGGGAATCAACATATATTTACTCTTGGTACTATAAAAGATCAATCTCTCATTGGGTGCTACTCCTTGTTACGGGCCGCCCGATCCTTTCTGTGTCCGCCTAGAATACGTGAAATTTGCAGACCTCTGCTGAATGCTTGGTTGAAGAGCATACGAGTCTGGAACTCGGACACGAAGGGGAACCAGGCAAGGAATGCAATCGGCGTGAACAGCAGCAAGCCCATAACAATCTCATAACCACGTGCAAGTGTTCGGACCGATCCCCAGAATCCAGCTCGGTGTACAAGGGGCTTACATGCTTGTGCCAACTGTAAAAGAAATATGAAAAAGGGAACTTAACCGGTGACCAAGTTATTTGGATGCAATCTGAGGCTCAGAAGATCAATGCATGATCATGTTTAGCAAGTTTTCGGCCCGAAGAGCAGTAAGGAAGGCATAAAATGTAGTTGGGACTTACCAAAAGTATTCCCCAACCAGTGGGCATAAATGCAAGAATGCAAACAAGGATGTCCTGCAGTGTCATATGAAGCAGTGCAATTAAGGTGACCAGAATGGAGACAAAGGTCAGGAATATTAGTCCCTTAATGAGCCGGAAGACAAGCTGGAACTCCGCACTGAATTTTCGCCGTCCTACTGATACAGTCTGAAGACAAAATCAAAGGAAAAGACAGCATGTGAATTATTCAGAAAAATTTCAAGGAGAGGAGTAAAAGTAGATGACTAATCTGAACAGCTTCAGAAGTAACACTATTCGGAAAAGTGGACAAGGACCATCCTCGGATCTAACAGCAATGTAAAGCATCGACCCAGCAGTTAACAGTCATTTCATAACATCTTTTTATTTACAATCAATCAACATTAACCAAGAGAATAAACAGTATATATCAGTTTCACATATATTTTTTATCAATCAAGTCTCTTGCACAATATTTATCCAATTTCTACAGTTTTAATTTCAAAACAAAAAGTAAATTAATATGAAGAATGAGAATATCTGGTTTACCTTCATCACAAACAATATGACAAAGATGACCAGCCATGATACACCATAGACCTACGACCAAGCGCAAAGGAGATAAAGATCAATTTTTCGATATTCAGTAGTTAAGAAAAGATAAATAAACAGAGAGGAACTGGCAGTTGCAATCGTACCAGAAAACTTTTGTAGCTCTTTACAATTGTCAAGTGATATACTAGCCCATATTGGTAGATAAAAAATCGCAAAGACAACAATATCTCAGCCGCTATACCACGCTTTCCAGAATGGCGAAGATGCTCTTGTTCTTCTTCCCACCATGACTCCCAACTCTTTTCCGGGGGGACACCTATACCCCCTCGATTAGTAATCCACTTGTTCCAATCAGTCCAATCATCGACAATTTTCTGCCACTCAAAACCGGAAGGATTGAACAGGAAGGGGGCAAAAAGCCAAGTTCCAACCATAAACCACATCGATACAGTAATCAAGACATATGCAACAGCACTTCTGTAAGACTGACCAAAGATTTCATACACAATAAGTAGAATCATCATCTCGATTCCTTTAACAAAGTGACTGCGAGAATATAGTCTATAATTTTCTGCAAATTTGGCATGGAACACCACGAAACCACGACCTGTGGACCTGTATTTTGCTCCTCCATGAAGCAATGTTCTTCCATAGTAATGAGTCTTGGTGCCAAGAGAAAAAGTGAAAAATACTGGTGCCAGCTGGAGTTGCATTAATATAAATTCACTTAGTGCAGTGCGGAAACCCCTTTCCAATCCAATTTCCATCAACATAGGTAACGCCATCAAGAATCCGATTTGGACAAAAGATTGAGATGCAAGAGCCACTTGAAGAGGCTTATTGTCCCGAATTCCTCGCTGAGTACTTAAACCTTCTTCAAGTCCACTGAGGACAAGGTAAAGGCGGCCGTAAAGGAACACATATACAGTAAGCACAGTTATCTGTGGGAGAAAAGGATGTCAGAAACCAGAGCATAAAGCACATTATTGCAACACTTTCAAATAAATATGCACAATGGTAACACACCAGAGTGCTGAAGTAGAAACCAACTGTTGTGAAATAGCATGAAAGCATTCTAAAGAAATCGAAACGGTGTCCAAGCCGATAGATGTCACGACTCAAAGTCTGTTCTCCATTTCCATTGGCAATCTTAGCCTCAAACATTGATATCTGATTGAGGCCCACATCCCTTCCTTTCCCCACTTGTATATATTCATGATGTGTGACATTACCATCACGCAGTGTTGAATTGAAGCCTGCATTTGAAAATCATATCAAAGAAGTGACTTTCACACAAACAGAAATCATGTACAAGAGATAAAACATCATAGAAAGTCCTTCCTCAGTTACATACCAGCAAATATGTCCTCACTCAAATTGATGACCTTAGATGCTTTACTGACACCCCCTCTAGTGAGATGGAAGAGTCTATCAAAGACATCTGGATGACCATAATGGAATCGGACCCTATATGACATAATAAGGGGCTTAAAGAATGTTTCGGTATAGTAAATGTACAAAATTAAAATATTACCTGAGCAAAACTAGCTGTTAAACAATAAACAAGGGACAGACAACATATATGAAAATGCTTGAATACTATTTGTGGCTAAGATTAGGAGATCCGCTATTATATATTTCGTACACAGAGCCGTTTTCATGATAGTATTCATCAAAATCATTTGGCTACATATTCAACAATAGAGGCCCGACAAAGAATTCCACTTCTGAAGATGCTATTCATAACTCTAACTATCGCTTTTTATTGCATTCGATTCTTGAATCATCTATTTAATTCAATGAATTTACTTACCTTTTCATCATTTTTCCATGATTGTGTAAAATCATAGCACAATCAATCAAATCAGTGAAACACAAATCTCAGAAGTGATTATAAGTGGAATTTCCACTATCATGACTCACTTTGAACTCATGAACAACACATCAAAATTTCCCACAGAGAACATTCAACAAAAATATATACTGGGCATTGCCATCTGCATTGTTCTTTACATTATTGTTCCAAAAGTTCAATATCCTAAGCACTTTTTTCGCTCGTGCGTCTCAAGTTACCCAGAGTTGTTGATTTTAAATAAGCAGTTAAGCTCTTTCCTTGTTCATGGCTTCTCTACATACTCAAAGAAAATGAGAAAGTAGCATTTGAATAAACTCAACTTACTTAAGAGGGTTAGCCAACAGCCTCTGGCCAATAGTCACAAAACTCGTCTCCTGATTAGACATAAACCATGCAAGAGAAGAAACACTGCACCAAGAAAAGTAAAAACCAGCAATGCATGACTTCCAAAGAATTATGGAAATCATCTGGGCAAATCACTAACATAAATCATAAACAAGAATGTACCTTCCGGTAAATATATGCTCCCTGAGGCCAAGAATAGTAGGGTTTCTCACACCATCATGCTTTTCAAGAAATTCTGCCAGCAGATTTCTCATTTTTAAGGCTTCTTCCATGTAGTTATCCTGTAAATTTGACGAATTCAATTAGCATCCATTAAGGTAAAAAGATAACATTGTTAGCAAACAGCACAAGCAGCATTCATACCTGGTTCATGTCTATTGTTTGTAAACCTTCCCCACGTGTAAAAATAATAGCATGGTTCTGGTTTTCTGGCTTTCCCTCGCCCAACATGGCTGGTCCCGGAAGTTTAATTCGATAAATCACCTACAAGTGGAAATCAAGATGACAATTGAGAAACAAACCATAAGATCTGCAATTGTCAATGCATAAAAAGTTGTACAAATGAATAGCTTTTTTATAGCATGTACTAACCTCATCTAACTTTTGTACCGGCTCTGAAGAATCGATGGACTTTGGTAAGGCAGCCTTCACTAGAGCAGAATAGTAAACTTTTTCATTGACGTTTTTGCCTCCACCTTTACTTGGTTCCTCAACTTCATCAATGTATGCAACCCGAAGTGATGGGTATCTAAAAACAAGGAGTAAATCCACAATTTAAAAACACCGAATTCCAACATTAAATAAAAATGTCATCCTCAAAATACCAACGTGGTCATAAGCCTCAAAATATCTTGTGCTCTTTGATCACCAGAACGCTTGTGAATCCCATACTGCTGACATGATACCACGTAGGTGAATTTCATATCAGCTACTGCTTGACACTGTGCCAAGAGTGACCTTTCTCCCTTTGACTGATCTTCAGCATTTAATTCTATAGCTTTATAACCCTCTAGCAGATCTAAAAAGATAACCAACCACACAATTAACAACTTATATGCATAATGAAGATATAACATGAAACAATAGCTAAAATCTAAGAGATAGTTGCTACCTTCATCCCTAGCCATATCAAGGAAAGCCTGGAGCTCTAACGCTTTCCGGTAATACATCATACCTCTAACTGCAATACGTGATAAGTTTCAGCAAAGTTACCCAAAAAAAGAAAAGATGCATCACACATCACCATAAAGAAAAGATGGGTAAGGATAAAGATTGCAGTTATCTGCAAGAAAGGAGGGTACCAGTTCTAGTTAGAGTTTGCCCCCTGTATGATGCCCACAGACGAAGTTGTTCTTCCAATTCATCATCTCCTTTTAGTTCTTCTTCATTATTGAACTCTACACGTTCAAGAAAGTTGTTCCACTCATCTGCAAATAATTAAAAGGCTATAGCATCCATGGACATCTTAACTTGAGATTGAAGAGAACACACACCATATTTGAATGAAACAATGATAACAAACCTGGAAAAATTTTTTGCAAGTAAAAGAGGATCGAAACACCATCTTCATTTGGCTCCTCCAAATCATGCAAGGAAAAAAGAACCTCCTCTGTATAATAAGGAGTTAAAACCCTACAAGATAAGTTATCACATTAATTATTTCTCCAAATAAGGGAATAGTGAACACAAGATACAGTTAAGCTCAGTACATAATGGCTCCAGACATACTTTGTGTTCAAACTTATTTGAGGTTAGACAATCAAATTCATAACTCGTATCAAACTAACAATAGACAAGTTCTCAGCATCTAATGACATGAAGGTAATGTTATTGTTAACATCCAATTGATTAAGGCTTTTTTCCTCGTCCGTGAACTTCATCCAGTATTGTTTTGACTTGCTGTCATGCAGTGAGTGCTACTACATATATTCAGTGAAGTTTTGCATATTTGTCAAATAAAATCCACAACCCACATAAATGTTTGTCTTTACAATCAAGCTGAGAAAACATGAAAATACATTGCCACTGTTAAAATCAATAAAAGAGGAAACTTACGAGAAAGAGAGCATGTTGCGGACTTTAGGGGCATCAGGCATGTCCATAAATAACGAGTTTGAGAAGAAAGATATACGCCTCCGAGCTTCTAAGTTAGTTGGAACATCCATTGCAGATTCTTTAGTTGTAAGCAAAAGAAAGAGTCGTTTAATCTGGAAACAAAAACAAAAAGGGAAACAAGGATAAGAAAGTTGGAAAACTAAAAAAAGATAATCAAGGCAGTTAGTCTGCAAAGAGACATACCTTCTCTTTCCATGCTTCTGTTACAGGATCAACTGGAAATTTTATAGCCCCAGATGATGCAAATAATTGATACTTTCGTTGAAAATGCATCGGGACTTCATTTATAGATCCCCCATGGTTAGAATCCACCACACTATTCAAGATTGAAGTGAAAAGATGTCAGAAAAAAACACAGCAAAAACTGTATCCAAAGAGAAAAAAAGTATATTTTGCACCTTGTTAGGAAATCCTCCATCATTATATCTTGTTCCACTACCTCCAGCATGTCCTGGAAGAGGATCACAACTTGATCTCTGTCATCTGGTTTATTATCAAGCTGCAGATTTCAACATAAGGGTCAACAGTTGTTCGTGTCAATTTCAATCAGTTCCCTAAGTTGATAAGAAGTGGAATGATACCAGATATTTGATAAGCTTCACAAAATGGTCGTAGAGACTAGGAAGGGCACTCATGTTGTATTCACTTATCAGATCATCAGCTTCGATATGCTCGTCTACTTTAGCAAATATGAAATCTATAACTCTGCAATAAATTACTCAAAATAAGCACAGAGAAGCACTATTAAAGTAGCAGCATCAACTTCAAGGTAAACCTTCCTAAACTTCATCCAAAACTTTAACATGAATGTATTGCTCTTTATTTGAATTGGGAAGTAACTTACTGTTTCTCACGGGTTCCTTGAACCAAGAATTTAATGATGTTCCTAAATGAGGCATAGCATTCACGAACAGCACAAGACATATAATTGTCAGCCCCAATTCTCTTCTTCAGCTCTTTGTCCTTACCATTACTGTCCTTGGCCATATCTAATGCTATTGGGATCTGTAAATGACACAAAAATGACTATCCAGACATGAAAATTCTAACTAGATAAGAGAGCATATAAACAGAAAGAAACCTTGCTAGCCAGCAAAAAGGGAGGCCATTGTGTAACATCCAAATCACGGTCAGCCCAATACGGAACAAGTAACAAGTCCATTTCTCTGGAGAATGATATAACCAGGTCAAATACAAAACAATATGCAAATCCAAAATCTCTGCAATTTAAAGTTAATACATCTTTTAGAGCTGTCATCTTACTTGTTACTTATAAGATCTTCTTCCCTAAAACTACTAATGATTTTGTTCCACAACTGAGCAAATCTTGCAGCCTCTTTCTCTTTGTTAGATGGGTTCTGCAATAAGGATAATATATAAAATGCAAGGACTTCTATGGCAATACCTTTAACAAATAGAATCTTCAGTATTTCAAATAATATAAGTAAATAGGTAAACATTACGTCAGTATGTTTGCGGGATAAGGTCGCCTTCAATCCTTTCTTTTTTGGTTCACTTTTTTCCTTTGGTATCAATCGGTCATTGAAAACACCAGGCAATGATTCAAAACGAGATCTAAGCATTCCCAATGTTCGAATCTGGTGTTATTCGAAGAAGTAAGGAGAAAAACCAAAAGTTAACAATAAATGAAGCATTCAAAATTCTGTCCACACTAGAAAAATCAAAATCCAAAGTCTAAGACAACATCCAGTGCTAAATTAGCAACCAAGCATGGATATCAAAAGACAATAAATGTAATCATAAATGTTACATTTAAAGAATAACCAAAAGCTGTAGCTTACCTCTCCAAGGCGTCGAAATGCTCCATAAATTCCTCCAAACAATGTGGAAAAGATAGCGTACCAAATTTGAGCATCCATGAAGTAGACCTAGGAATGAAGGAATGTTAAATAAACTGAGTTGGAAAATTTGAAAAATGAAATCATAAACTTAAAGAGATGAGCCATACAAGAACAATAGGAGCCCACAATGCAATCACGACACCGATATTGTTTTTTGCTGCAAAATGAACAAGTAAATAGTGACAAATTTATTCAACAGGAAACATAAATATACACAAGTAACAGATATTTTCAAGTTCATTACCACGAGGGAAGAATTCATGCCATTGGAAAGTAGTCACACGGGCCCTCATGATGGCTTGGGTAGGACGAACCAAAGGCTTTATCTGCAACAGAAAAATTGACAGTTAGAAATAGGATACATGACCATTTAGTCAGAGTTATGACTAATCCCCAGATCCCGCTTTATTGCGGGACTTCGGACTAGGTGTGATGATGATAACTAATCTAATTAGTGTATTTTGTCATAACAATTAATCAAATATTTATCACTGAAGGTCTATAGTATGAATAAGGAGCACACCTCTATGTAATAACTAAAGGCCAACTTTGTCACAATGAGAAGAACCCAAAACATTGTGTACCTGAATACAAGCAACATAAGTTAAACCTCAGAAGATGGCAACTTCCATTAGACATTTCAAACTTACTTGAAGAGGGAAAATAAGCTCTCATGCATTCCTCTACCAACATAGAGCCGGGGCTGCAAATCATTTACAATCACAATCAGAACTGATCCAACATGTACAAACTTTAAGTTTATATCAAATTTCACTGCCTAAACATATCAACAAACTCACTGCAAAAACTTACGAAGTCAAAAGGAAGAATAAAGATTGAGAATCATACTTGTGACCACCACATCATTAGCATGACAATCTTATTGTCTGATCCCTCCAGAAGTCTCCTTATAAAGGGAAAGGCAAACAAAACTGCAGCCAGCATATTTGGTGAGAGATAGGTAACTACAGCCAAAATAAACCATGATGGCGAGCTTGAATTGTTTCCAAACCAGCCTTTAATAGTTTTAGCAAACCCCGGAGGCCTCTCCAAAAAGAATGCATAGGTAATGGACAGAACTACAACCCACGCAGCAGCTGAAACAACCTTCAGAATATATCTCAACTTAACATAGAATGACATGATCTTCCGAGCTTTCCAACTAAGGATTACATCAAGAACAGCTGCATCAGACAACAGTAAAGGATTCAGAAAATTCCATCAGAGCATTTTTTTGTATCATTAATATCACAATTGATCCTAATCTTATGAATCAAACCAACGGGAAAGAAACTTCTCCCTCACAATAACATTAGCTGCAGGCATACGGTACATCACACTACTCATCTCCTAATAAAAACATGAGCCCACAGTAGTCAAAAACTTAAAACCAAACAACTATTAACTCGTTACACAGAATGAAATGAAGACAAAAGAACATGAGGAAGATATAAAGACAAGGATCTGATGAAAGAAATGTGTTTATCCCCACCAACTTAATCCCAGAGAAAAGGTA
>JANIJH010000003.1:777149-801002 GCA_024520975.1 Erythroxylum areolatum
CTCTTGGAAAATTTTCTTGGGTGTGATTGGTTGTTGAGAAAAGAAATTGGAAAGTACATAATAGACAAGAAAAAAAAGATAATTAGTTGGTTTCTCTCAATCATTTTTAGAAAATAAAGAATATGAAAAGAAACATTTTTATAATTCATTAAATTATTAACCATTAAGAAAAGAAAATAATAAATCCAAAACATATCAATAGTTGAATAAATTATTATATTATTACAATAACAACAACACACAATATAAATTTTACTGACATGTGAAATCTTGAGAGGTCTAATAATACGCAATCTTATCCGTAATTAGTAGAGAACTTATTTCTAAATGATCCACATGAAAATAAAAAGAGAGAGAGGGAGAAAGATACAGTTAGAAGGAGATAGAGGGAAAATAAATAATAATGATAATAATAATAATAATAATAATAATAATAATAATAATAATAAGATGAAGAAGGAGATTGAATAAATTATTATATATATACTAACATATAAATTATGTATTTGAATAAATTAATTAACAAACAATCACTTAAAAAATAAACTTTGAACTTAAATTAATTAAAATTTAATATAATATTTAAAAAAAAATTCAATATAGCTTATCTAAAACAAGTAATCATCTTATTTTCATGCAATTTTCTCGAGTAAAAAAAATTCAAGATGCTTATTTTCTGTCATTTCTTTGTTCAACAAAAACAAAAAAAAAGTAAAGTCACATTTCTACATATAAATCATAAATAATAAATACCTATGATTTAAAAATACAACTCGTTTGAACGGTTCAATTGTGAAAATTTTGAACTAATTAATTTTTCTGTTTGATTTATTTTAATGATTTTTGTTGATAAAAATTGATCAATTTATTAATTAATCGATCAATTTTTATAAATTAATTAATTTTTATAAACTAAAACAAAACTAATTAATTTTTATTTAATAAAATTTTAATTAAACACATTATCCTTTATTTTTATTTCAAAAGTTTATAATTTTTAGTTAAATTTCTAATAATTTAATATCGATCAAATATTTTAAATTATAAGAATTTTATTTTATTTATTTAATTTCTAGTATGATTTTTAAAAAGGACTCCTAACCTGACCGCCTCGGTTTCCTAGTCTAGTTTGGATTTTATACCGTTAAGTCTTAGTGTCCGCATTGTGAGAATATGCAGGAATTGTGCTTTATTTCGAGAAAAATAACAATAATGGAAGAGGGTTGCTTTCTCAAGCTACCCTTGTCTCCAAAGAAAAGGGTATAATTCTTAACCTTCACGTTTTCCGCCAAAGACAATGTCTTTTACTTCAGTTAATGTTTGATACATACTTCTTTAGTTAATTGATTTTTCCTATGTTTTGCGCATACTAAAGCTTCTAAGTTTCTTCTGAATGCATAATTTTTCTTACGTTCTTAAGTTTTTTAGACTCAAAAGTTAATCCAAACCCAAGCTTAAGTTTCTTAAACTTGAAATTAATCCAAACCTCGAGCTCAAATTTTTTGACCCGAACCCAAATTGTTTCGGATTTGATACATTAATTTCAGATTGAAGATTCCATTAACTGCTAAATCCTGCCATCAGGGAAAGACAATTTAAGTTCAAGATCGCGACTTTCATCATCTTCAATTCAATTTCATTTAAACAAACCTTGGATCCTGTCGAGTCTAAAGAGTTAAAATAAGATACTAAAAACCAGCAGCACAGTAGTAACCACATTAAGAACAGAGAATTTTAAGTCAATATCAACTTGGCAGCTCCTAGAATGATTTTTAAGGATTATGCGGCCTGCACAAGAACAAATCAAGAAAATTGATACAATTCCTAAACTTTTTTAAGTTCTAAATGACTCTAGAAGATGCTAACTGTCTCACTGCATACAAAAAATTACCCCGTTAGCAGAACCAGATGACCAGAAGCTACAAAGAGGACGAGCTAAAACAGTCGAAACATTAAGCCAATGCTAAGAAATCACATCCCCAGCTTGCGTAATTCCTCAGCTCCATGTGCAAAGTGGCATCGGTCCCCAAAAGTACAAGATCCTTTACCAAAATTCTCGCAAAGTTTGGTCTTGAAATTGTTTCCAGGGACGTGGTGCGAAGATGGGTTCTTCATTGGATATCCAGCAGACTGACCGACGTTTCCAATAAGCTCTCGGACCATGGCGCTTGCTTGCTTAATCTGATCGAATGTGCCCTCAAGCTCAATGTTCCTCAAGTTAGGATCTGTCTCGTGGTCTCTTATTGAAAGTTTGGCACCTGTAAGACGGCAGATTTGCTTTGAATGCACGCCATTTTTCCCAATGATTGCTCCAGCGAGAGAAGCATCAACACTGATCTTAGCAGTTGCAGAGGCCCCAAAGCTAGCAGCAGCACCAACACCATGTGATGGAGGTTCCATATGTCGACCCATCCTGCCTGGAATTGGTCCCATGACACGGGGATCTTCATAGGATGGAACAGTGGGCTTCCCGAGTTCCCATTCCCCATGAGCAAAATGGCATTTATCTCCAAACTTGCACCCTTCAGGTGTGTTATATTTGTTACACAATCGGGTTTTCACAGCAGGAGGAGATGAACCATCAGGGAAAGATGGTGGGATTCCAGGATTTCTGGCAGGTGGTGGTGTACCAGTTGGGTTTCCACCAAGATTAAGCATCTGAGATACAGATTTGAAGCCTCCAGGAACGTAATGCAAGAAATGACATCCCTCACCAAATGGGCACCCAGAAGTACTGTAAAACAATATGAAAGTGAAGATACCATAAGAACAATAAAATCAACATCACTTCAGGAATATAGTGTACTGGAACTCCTCAAATAACTTGAAACAAAACAATATTAACCCTAGTATTAGACTACTTTATGATAGTTGTATGATGTTTGTGCTAGTTGAAGCATTGAAGAGCTTCTACAATGTTTGTCAAACATTGCATTCCAATATGTTTTTAGAAGAAAAAAAGGAAAACAAGATGAGCTAATGACAGACAGATAGAGTAACATCACTGAAGATGTTGGCCGGAAATGCATCAATCACACATGCTGTCCACAGGAAGCCTGCGAAAAGTGTTTTCTCTATTTCAAAGAACACGTGCATGTTCCTACAACATCACAAATGCAAAAATACTCGAGCCTGCACATCTATATGGCTATGGAAGAATCGGTGGAGACTAAATTACCAGCATCACAGCGTCACCCAAGGACAATTATATTTGACATTAAATAAAACCAAACTAAATTGAACAGACACGAGAAGGGTCCATAAGTTTAGCATATTCAAATATAAGGCTAATGTATGGTAATGAAAAACAAAAACTCTATAATTTATGAAAAAATGTTTGCAATACAGTTTAAATTGGTGTTTAATATTCTTTTAAAAACCATCAGCGTAACATACATAATGCTGATTACTAAAAGAATAATAACCAAGCCAACTTTGAACAAAAACTGCCTCAAATAATTATGCACACCAATTCATATAAACACCTCAAATGACAGCTTAGCATAATATATATGAAACCATTTAATCATCTTTAACTTTCACACTTAAGGATCTCTTACCCATTTCCCAATCTGCGCTACCGCACAATGCAATAGATCAGAAAATGTGCGTCAATGGAAATTTCGGACACGACAGAGCCAAAAGAAAAATTTAAAATTAAGTGACTCAGGAACACAGCTTAACACAGCAGTTCCAAGTAGTGGACCATTCAATTGCTGTAAAATATTCCCAAGAAAGAAAAGAAGAGGCTAAAACCTAATAATTTGTGATGTTCGATACACCCAGAAGTGAAGATGTAAATAGCAGATTATGGACCGGGGAGGGGGAGGAAGCATGTCATAAACCAAAAATAGCTTATCATTCAAAGAAGATGTAACCCTCAACTATGCTTACATTAAGTGCAAAATAGTGTAGTGAACTAGCCTACATATAAAGAAAAAAAAAGGGAAGAAGAAGAAGGTAAATCCTAGCAGAAACTAAGAAAAGAGGAGGAGGAATGTGGTTGATAACACACCAGAAAAGGGGAAAAAATATATCAAATACATAGCAATGGAAGTCAGTTGACACTCAAATTGGACAGATAAGAATCCAGCAAATCAAACAAAATGTGGACTTTGTACCAAACTTTTGATACCATTTTACTTGTCCATAATCGATGTCTTTACTCATGGTGATTAAATGATAAGCTATAAGTGAGCATTATAATATGGACAAGTTTCAGGTTCCGTAAAACTTCTTCAGTTTACATATGCCCAGCGTGTAACTGCAGTTATCCAGAAGTACTCTCTGAAATCAACCCTTTCTGTTCAATAGACTTGATTTTTGATAAGCTGTTCAATAGTCTTGATTAACATGATTAGAAGTAAACCTGTATCACAACTTTAACTTACCAATAGATTAGTCCAAACCACAATGGATTATTTACCAAAAATGTGCAATAAAGCTTATGTTACAAATATTAGAAATGTATGAACAGCACTTGAGGTATTTATTTTAGATAAGTTAAGATTAGAACCTGAAAAACTTTGTGCATGGCTTGGATTTGCTTCCTATACCAGTTGAATAGGACTCCGATTCTGTTGCACAAAATTAATTAATTTTCCTCAGTTAAGATTCCAGTTGATTATTAGCCTTTGAACTCCAAAATAAACTTCTTATCATGTTACAATCTTGACTCAGCTGGTCATTATAATTTATGTGAGATAAAAGTAAATATACACGATTTCATGTAGAAGTGGATTCAACAACTACACTACCAAACATTGTTAACGATTCAGCATAAAGGGTGATGCAAATTTCCCGCAAATAGTCCCCAAATACATTTAAGTTTCCTTCAGTTACTTTGAGTCGAAATTGTTTTCTCTTCTTACCCATAATAGTTATTGGAAAGACCAAGACAAACTCAAAAAGCTTTTACAATTCTATTGGAACATAAACGGGGGAATTCTAATGTTCATTCCATCTTCTATATCCCCAAATCAAATCTCCCACTCGAACACATTTAATTCTCAAAAAGAAGCAACTGCTAAATAAAGATTGGCAGCTTCAACTAACAGCTAAAGAAAGCACTATAGATGCAAGAAAAGGGGCAGATACACATCAAATATTTCAAAATTCAGACCCCAAAATTTCTCTACTTCCTTGTAAACAAAAATAAAATAAAATCGTTCTTCGCACCCAAATCCACTAATAGCATGAACACACTATAAAAGCCCGCAAAACCCAATTCCAAGCATTCATAAATCACACTCCAACAAAAAAACACCACAAATATGTACACATACGTATATACATACACACTTCATCATTTTGAAGAAAAGCGGGGTAAAGAAGAGAAAGAACCTTGCTTGGATTTCTTGAAACCGCCATTGTCGTTAAGAGCAGCTTCAGGCCTACCTCGCTTTCGGGCGACTCCGTACTCCATAGATCCAAACTCCACCAAGTGGTTGTAGCGGAGACAGTAGTAGTAGCAGTACTAACCACCGAGAAAACGCGAGAAAATTGAAGTGAACGAAGGAAAGAAAGGTCTTTTCAAATGTGAGAAAGCGCGAGAGGAAGAGAGCAAAAATTAGGGTTTCGAAGAGAGAGAGAGTAATGAATAAATAAAAAAAATAAACAAGGAATTGAACATCAGGTTCAAATGTAAGATTCATATGTTTCGTCATCATCAACGTCATCACATCAGACGGTTCAGATAACTCGATGGGATGCTGGTGTACGTGAGGGATTTGTTTGGATTATTTATAATAAAAAATATTTAGAAATATAATAATATATAAAAATGGAAAAGGAAATATAATATATGTACGTATTAAAATAGAAGAAATAAAATAAAATAAAATAAATTAAGAACTTATTAAATTATTTTGATAATAATAATTATTTAAATATATAATTTTCAAAACACTCATTTTAATTTTAATTTAATAAAAATTTTAACAATTTAATAAAAATTTTAAAATCTTATTAAAAGTATTCGTATTATAATTTTTTTAACATAAAATAATAACAATAAAATGTCATATTCTAAATCTTTAATATATTAAATAATCTTTATTTTTCTTTTAAATAAATCAATAAAGTTAAATAAAAAATAATATATAATTATAAATAATAATTTTAACCAGTCAAATTTAAACTTGATTTAGTTACTCCAATTTATTAAATTTAAAGGCAATAGATTAAACTTAATTTAAATTTAATCAATCAAATTTAAAGTTAATAAATTAAACTTAAGGATGAAAATTAGTTAACTTATGAGCTAGTTTTGTCAATTTTTTAAATTTAAAAAAATAGAATAACATTTTTTAATTTAGTTTAAACTTAGTTTGCCCAGACTCATGTTTACTTAAATTCTAATTCTTTTAAACAAACAATGTCATTTTACTTTATAATAATAAGTTTTGAGTCAATCTGAGCTTAAACCTGATAGTGATTCATTGTCATCTTTAATTTGCACCATGAAGACTTTCTTGGTCTTGGACCCTCTTGATCACTACAAACACTTGAATACTAGTATGTGTCTATTTATCTATATCTTAACTCGAAATAAGAGCAGATTTGAAAAAAGATCTTAAAGAGTCTAAGGTGAGGTCGGGAAGGGCTCTTCCCGTTCTTTTTTCTTCTCATCGGAGTTAAAGTCAAAACATATAACTTGCCATGCAATGTTTGTATGTTTGAAACAATTACAAAAACATCTGAACATCATTTTAAGATGAGTACAACAAATCAGTGTGTTCTACCAACCACGTATACCATATAATTCACATTTCAACTTCCAGTCGGCAAAACTGAGTTTACTTGTCCAAATCGTGCAAGTAGCTCCAGATGAGCAAAGCAACTCCATTCTTTTTAGCAGCATCTTTTTCTCCAAATCGCTGAAGCGGTCAGATAAAATACAGATACACAGGCAAGCATGTTACTAGCTAGCTTGAAAATCGAGGAAAAGGCGCAATTTCTGTTGAAGGAGTTCATGAGTTCCGAATGAAGGCTTGCTGCTGATGATCCAGTCCTTCTCAAGAAGGCCTGATTTGGCACTGCTAATCATTTCGTTCTGGAACGCGGACACGATCATGTAAATTGAGGTCCTCAGCACATCCGACATGGCGAAAGATTCAGAATGTACTGGTCCACTTTTCTTCTTAGCCATCAGAACATCCCTCCTACCCATGTTCATTGTTGCCCACTTGATGTTTGCTGGCCGGACAAACTGATTAAGGGGCTGCAAGTTTGTCTTCTTCCCCATGGATGCTTCAACTGCCAGCAAGCAAGATAACAGTGTAGAGATAACAGCAGCATTGCTACCAGACAATTGAGCAACCCCATATCGATCCTCTTTGTAAGAGCGTGCAGTCAAGGCGGCGGCCGACCTTGCACACCATGAATGTTGCTGCAAAATTTGACAATTATTATCAAACTAGTAAATTCCTCTTGGTTAATTCAACAAACATATTAAAATCTACCACGTTTAGTAAAAAGCAACCATCACAAATATTTTTCTCTCTCACTGAATCTATTAAGCTATTTTGAAGAGAAAAACCATGTATAGTCGCAAGCCAAATATCAAACTATTGATACATCAATATCAGTAGAGATGGTCTATTCAAGTCTAATTTTAGTACCTGGAAGTTCCTGAAAGCTTCACAATATTTCGAGTTTAGTGTCTCCAATGGTGACTGCAGCTGACCAGAAAGGGGATATCCCTTGTCAACAGAACCACCTTCAATTCCTTCACCCAAGATGCATGTCAGCTGTTCCAGCGGCGTCAAACACACAGCAATCACCCTTTTATATGTCTCACTGGTTTCTTCAAAAACTGCAGCTCTTCTCCAAGTATCAACATTATTCTCACAAACCATACAGAGATCAAGATATGCGAGATACAGTGGGAGAGTGCCAGGGGGACTCTCCTCTAGAGCTTCAAGCAATGGTTCACTTGGATTTGTTTCTGCCGCAGCAGATCCTTTTGGTGGAGCAAAGATGAACCTTTTTGTATACACTATCTATACAGAAATGTCAAGATGTCAAAAACTGCTCTTCTACGTTCTAGCACATTCGGTTAAAATCATGTGATCAGGGGGATAAGGAGAGGCGCAACAACCGATTTGTTAGTGATTAGTTGGAAGAATGAAAAACACTTGCCACTGTAGATAAGACAGAAAACTAGCAAAAGTAAAACTGCATATGAGGAAAAAGTCAGAAACCAACCTGGTGTAAATGGTGACTTAATTCCCAACAGAGAAACACCAAAAAGCTCCCGATGTAAATGATTATCTGCTCGGAGAAGAACTTCCCTGTTGTCATATGACTTTTGAACGGCTCCGGAAGAAACATGAGCAGCACAGCTGAAATTAGATGAGCTGCACTTGAGAGCTTTAAGGCATTCTTAATAGCTGAAGGAAGCCCCATTTTGAAGCTAAAGAAAGGGGGACGCTGATGACCAGGGCAAAAGAATCAGTCACAATGTTATAACATTGACATTAGATAAAAGTCAGTAGATGGTAGAATCCAGTTGCTTGATTCATTACAAGGTTATAATTCACATATTTGTGATGTAATATCCAATTCCATCACCACAAGCTCGTTCTAACTACTGCAAATAGTATCTAAGTAGCAACAGGAACCAGTATGAGATAAGCGTTAAAATTATAAGCAACTCTTAGCATCAATGCTTCTCTTCCATGATAAGAGAATTTTTTGAATTCTAACTTCAGGATGCCAAAGAATCAGAGTATAACTAAGAGAAGACAATCCATTAGAGCTCACACGACACGAAACAACATTCATGAAATCTAACCCACTTCGTCCTAAATCCATCTTCATCTAAACATAATCCGGCATTCCGATCATATTTCTTACTAAGTGATCATTTTATCTGCACACTTAATGTAGGAGGAGACCTGTCTGATAACCATTCAAGCGGGGAGCCGAATCATTTCACATGATCCCATATGCAAAGAACATGAAAAACTCAAAGCTTCACATGGACAAACTCAAGTTTCATCATCCATAACCAAACAAAAGAAAATTCCATCTTGGTTCCTGAACATTAGACAACATCAAAAAGCTGACACTTCCAAAGGTTACTTCATCAATCAAACAAAACGCAGCAAACAATTAACAGTCTATTAAGCTCATTAGAAACATTCGGAAACAAAGAGAAGCATTACCTGAATAATGGGAAACTCCAAAATCCATCGTTTCTTGTAAATATAAAATAACCCATACACCAATCCAATCACAAAACCCCTAAACCCTACTCTCCAAATCAGTCTCATCATCCCACCATCTTCCACCAAGCTAAAACTACTTCCACAAACCGACACTAGAGAAGCCAATCCTGAAGCAGTAGTCGTCGTCAAAAACAAAATGAACCCAACTGAAACCTTAAGCCGCCGGTGAAAATCACCAGTATCTCCACCGGAAGCAAACAGAAACCTGATAAGGGCAGTTAAGACCTGCAAAGGAGACGCGAATGGAAAGGGTTTCGGCGATGACACCGCGGCAAGTGCGGCTGAGAATAGAAGCTGAGAGAGTTGGAACGTTAAGAAAACAAAAATGGACACAAAAAGTTGAGCAAAGAAGTAAGCTTTACTACTGCTAAGAGAGGCACTTTTTGGTAAAGATAAGCAAGTGAAGGCCTTGAAGAGAAGGAAAATGGATGTAGAGGTTATTGATTGCCAGATTAAGAACCCCAAAAACCGGTTCTTGACCACCGTGTCAGGCGGCGGAGAAGGTGGTAGGGGAGCGGACATTGATGGGTTTAACCCGTTTCTAGATGAGTACGTCTTAAACCAACGAATTTGTGGAAATGATTCGAAACTTGTTGTTGGGTTCTTCAAGAACAAAGGAAGGGGTTTAGGGGGGTTTTAGAGAAACGAGCAGTCTCTGATTCTTGGAATATCATTTCTCGAGCGTCATTGACGAAGTGAGAACGCGACCGCTGCAACTGGAATTGGACAAAGGAAGCCCAAAACGAATCAACTATGGTGTCTGGTCAGTGTCGGATCTGGTGGACAAGATGTCGATTGTTTTCTGATAATCCAAACCCACTGGACTAGTGATTACGTTGTAACATGGTCTAATTTCTTCTATGAGTTGTGTAAGGCCCAATACTTAGGAGCAAGGAAGTATATTACTACCCCCATCCAAAGCGATCCAACTTATATTATTATCATCTTTACATTTTTTTCAATAATAACTTAAAAATTACTTTTTTGTGATCATAAAATTATAACTTCGAATCACGAAAATAACCTCTTTAAAAGACTACATGCATTGATGACTTTTTTCATATTCTTACAAAACGAAGAGTCTTATATATTGAATATATTGAATTTTTACATAATGCTTAAAAGTTATCAAATGGACTAGGAAATAATATAGAATCATAATTGTCTTTTTTATTAGCATATTATTCATAGATTAGGCTAAAATCGGATTATCTGACAAACAAAAAAGTTTAAATTCTGGTTGAGTTTTAATTTTTTTATATTTTTAAAATTTGAATCTAAATTCTAATTTCTTTAAATTTATTCTTATTTTAACTCAAGATTTATTCCTTAATTTCAGATATAACCTAACTTAATACAAAATGTCAAAACTCTTCCCTTCATATGGACTTAGAGATCAATTTCACATAAACCCTAATCTCACAAAACTTGATGAAACGTTCAAAACAATACAAGTATTAAATGAGTTAGATTGTGGTGGAGAAGATGGTTTTTAAGAACATTTTAAAGTTGAATTGAATTCTGATTTTTTTAATAATTTTAATTTCTTTAAATTTGTAATTAGTTAAACTCAAATCTCAATCAATTTCACATAAACCCAACCTCTCACAAAACTTGATGAAACGTTCAAAACAATGCAAGCATTAAATGAACAAGGTTGTGGTGGAGAAGACGGCTTTAAGGGACACTTTCTTCCAAGTTCTTCTCTATGACTCTTTGTACTCTCTTAGCACGAACGCTAGGCCAGTTACAATTGCTTGAATGGAGGGCAACTCCAAGTTGCCAGCATGCATCATGCATGCATTCTCCATTATTGGCTTCCTTACCGCCAAGGCCAGGACTCTGCAATCTCTTTCGTGTCCTCTTCACAAACGTTGATCCTTCTTAATCACTCTCGATTTCAAAGAGAGCTCATTGGGTGGAGACCTGGGAATTCCTCCCAACTTGTTCATCTGTTACTTTATGGACTAGACATGCACATTTGGATGCAGGTTTAGCCACAAACGCATGCTTGGTAGTACTGATGTTTAAGTGCAGTAGTTGATGTCAGAGAACTTTTAAGACAGACCCATTAATTCTCTCTTAGTGATATGAATTGACCTTAGCTTGAGATCGTGAATATAACTTGAAGATTAAATAATCGTATAAATTAAATAAATAAATAATTTTTTTAATTTTTTATATGATATTTAATCATAAATATTAGTAAAAATAGGCCAAAAACTCAAGAGTGGGTGAGCTATTTTCATCCATCATGCACCCACAGCCAAGTTTCTTTCTTTCTGTCATCTGCAGAAAGAGAATATTCTTCTTACTCATTCTTCTTCTTCTTCTTCTTATTCTGCTTTCTAATTGAATGATCGCACCTTCATGGCTATTGCATGTCTTTTGATCTATCATCATCAGTATATGACGTGAAAACACTACGAAATGGAAGTGGATTTGGAAAATCTACATACATCATCAGTATATGACGTGAAAACACTACGAAATGTAAGTGGATTCGGAAAATCTACGTATATTGTCACTTTCCAGCTTTGCAAGTAGCCTAGCTTCATCGTGCATGCACTTACGGTGGACAAGTTCCAATCTTCCTCTTTGTTTTTGAACACTTGGGGAAGGTGCAGACTATCCCAACTTGAACTCCAGCCAAAGTTTCTTTTCTGTTTCTGTCATTTTCTCGTCGACAAAACATTAGCATGGCTGACAAGTAACAGTACAGTTGCAGTTCAGAGACTTGACACTTTTAATATGCATGATTTGGACAGTGTTTGTTTCATCAAGTTTCGTTTGGAAACTTTCATTGATAGATTTGATCTAACTTGATCGATATTGGAATCTAACGACCAGCATGAGAACTCCTAATTGATCAAACTTGAAAAGAAATTTGTTAAACGTGATTATAAGTTTGTTATCAATCAAATTATAATTAATTCTTTGACTTCCGTAACCTTTCTGATCAATCACATAATTCATCTTTTTTCATATCAAATCGCTGAAGTCTTAATCAACGTGGAAGAAAGAAAAACACAAGAAATTTGATTATTATTGTCCACTTAATAATTCAAAACAGCTTAAACTAATATCTTAAAACATAGACAAACTTGACAATCTAACAACCTCAAATCTGCCAAACTCTTAGACTAGTAAATTCACAATTACCATAAGAAGAAAAGCAATCATTCCTAAAACAGTCATGCTTCCTTCTTCTTCTGCAGATTGGTCAGGCTCTTCTTTGGCATGATCATTTGAGTTCATATGCTCAAAGCCATTATTGGCAGGTCACAGTCCCTGAAAGTTTTGGTGATAGAGCTTTTTCCTATGTTGGTTGGTTAACTAAACCCTTTCAAGCACTTGGCCATCTTGCTTCTGCAACTCAAACTCCTCATGGCCTTCCAGGCTGATAGGTTTGTACCAATTTGCACAAAACAAGTATATCACGAAATCAAATCCTGTCAGGATTGCAATTAGGAAGTAAAACCTGTCCATATGGCCCGTGTTCAAGTCCTCAGGAATCCATCCAGGATTGTTACCTCTTGCTGTGATCCCCATAACCATGTTAACCAGCAAGCTGCTGACATAGTTTCCTAGAGATATGGAAGCCATGCAAAGAGAGCTTCCAAAGCTCTTAATCCCATCAGGAGCTTGCCCATTAAAGAACTCCAGCTGACCAACGTACATGAAAACTTCTGATGCTCCAACAAGAACATACTGCGGAATCTGCCAGAATATGCTCAAAGTGCTGATCTTTTGGCCTGGAATGACATGTTTGAGCCTTTCAATCTCTGTGGCTCCAGCTGCAAGCATTGCAAGCATCCCAATAACGAGTCCTATCCCCATTCTTTGAAGCTCAGTCAAGCCTTTTGGATTACCACTTAGTTTCCCAGCTAAAGGGACAAGGATCTGGCGATAAATTCCTGTGAAGATTAGGACACTGCAAATGTCAAAAGCTGACATGCTAGCAGCTGGAAGATGGAACTTTCCAAACTTGGAATTCATGACAGCTCCTTGCTCCACAAAGAGAGAAGCCATTTGAGTGAAGACAACAGAGTAAATTATAGTGCATAGCCAAATTGGTAACATTTTTAGGACACATTTGGCTTCCTCTACTTGTGTTACAGTGCATAGCCTCCATGGATCTTCAGGCCCTGAAGGATCATCCTTTAGTATTGTAGCTGCCTTGTCCAAGAACCTATCAAAACATTAGAAAAAACAATTCAAACCGTGAATTTACTGTGAAGGAATGCTTAAAAATTATCAGATAAACCTTTCTAAAACATTCTAACTAAAAAAATTCCAAATGATGCAAAATTGGAAGTAGGCTGCACTCAGAATTTATCATTATCAGGAAATGAGTTGTATCAGAATTACAAATACTCACTCAAATTCTTTGCTGTGGAGAATCTTCCTACTTCCTTTGATTGCAGACTCGGTTCCTTCTACTTCATACAGTTCATCAGCAACAGCTGGGATCACATCCCATTTCCTTGCTGCAGCCACAAAAACCTGAGCAACTCGCGGTATGGGATTCCCACACGGTTTTATGAACCGGTATCCCGGCATCCCCATCAGAAAGGACAATAGAGCTATGACTGCAGATCCTAGTGACACCAGGAATCCTAGTGTCCATTGACCTGAATCCTCATAATAGACCAATATGGTGTTTGAGAATAGAGATCCAGCATTGAGTGAGAAGTAAAAGTAGCAGAAAAAAGCCCCCTTTGCGCTTCTCTGTTTTGGTTTCGACTCATCAAATTGGTCTGCTCCAAATGTTGCTATAGTTGGTTGGTGCCCTCCATATCCAAAAGCTACCAAATATATTGCTAAGTAGAAGATAGCTACACCCATTGGTGATGCAACTTGGCAAGCATTTAGTCCATCCCCACAGCCTGCTGGTTTTATCAGCAAAAGTCCCGATGACATTGACAAAAGCACCAAACCCTGATGAACATACAAAAAAGTTAGCTAATATGCATATAAAATTACCTGAGAAACAGTTAAAATCCAACTTGGATCTGCTATGATCATTACCAGCACAAATATCAACTGAAAGACTGCACAGGTCAAGAACCGACCCCAATATGAATCACTAAGGAAAGCTCCAATTAGAGAGCACAGATAGACTGTACCAGTCCATTTGCTAACACTATTGGCAGCATTGGCATTGTCTTGTCCAAGCACCCTGGTTAAGAACAAAACCAGATTGACTCCAACTCCAAAGAAAGCTAGTGTTGCGAGGCCTTGGTTTGCTGCAGAAAATTGACAGATAAAGAAAGAATCAGGAATCAAGGTGCCTGTTTTAACAAGGAAGCTTAGGTAAGTTTGCAATGAGTTTCACGTTTCTTTACCTAAGCAGAGGCTTGCAGCTTTCCATCCACCTGAGCTTTTCCAGGTGATGAGGGAACACTTATTTCCATGAAGTTCCTTTTCAGACTCAATATTTTCTTCACTCACCTGCTTTTATGAACAAAGCAACTATATTACTGAACAATCATTTCCAAATTCCCATAGCAGGAAATGGCAAATTCCTGCTTAATTCAAGGGTCTACAGTTAGCTGCTGGATTATCTGATTCACCTTCAGGACTAAACCTTGGACACCTGATTCACAAGGTGGTAGCTTGGGTACTTGACATGTTATGGAGGATTTTTTGATAATTTTTTTGGGGACAGAACTCTTTGATAAAAAGATCAAAACAACAAAACTATGCTGCTACAAAAAAAAAAAAGAAAAAAGATTGAACAGAAGACAGGCAAAGTTTCCACGTGCACTGCGGGAAGCAGACAAGTGGATATGCCAAGGAAAGAAATCAGATTCAGATTACATATGGCCCTCACCTCCAGCAACTAGACATCTTGATCGGTGCCTTGGTGGCTCATTCATTTGGGGAGTTTCATATAATTTTTTTGGAGTAAAAGTTTTAGTTACAGAACTCGAATTTGAGTCATTTGAGATTGAAATTGAAAGGATACTCTTTAACATAATTGAAGATTTTTACCAACCTTCATGGCAACCTCAGTGGAAGTGTTGAGGGAATCCATAGCGGAGATTGAAGATTTCTTCTGCAAAATACAGAAGTTGGTCAGATTTTAAGTGATGAAAAACTTCGAATGGGGAAGAAAAGAAAACTATTGAAGATGCTCTTGCATGCATCATTACTATGAAAAAACATAAGTTAGCTAGAGCTTTAAATCACTCACAAGGAATTGAAACAAGATTATAAGAAGCAAAGAAGAGAAGAAGGTTATAGAAAGCCTTGCGAAATGTAGATGCAAGAAGAGTCCAATATATAGGAAAAACTCTCCTGAGATAGATTGGAACTAGGAGAGGTATAGGGAAGGTGTCAGAGTCATTGCCACTCAAGAAGAAAAATATTGGTGGATCTTCAAGGAGAGCCTGGTTAGAAGAGTTTGTGGCACAAACACTGTCATTTATTCCATGAAATGGTGGATGGCCAGTGGGATAAAAATTTCATTTGAAAATGATGGATGCCCCCATATTCCTACATATCTTTTCCCTTTCTTCTTTTTTTTTTTTTATCAGTTCTTGTTCTGATAATCTCTCTTCAGTATCAACTTTTAGTTTATGACCTCACATGTTAATATTAACCATAAGTTTCAAATTATGAAATCACCATGCACAAGTAGCAGTCATGAACAGTGATTGGTAGCAAATCCAAATGACAATTCTTGTCCTCTTGACGACGTCACAGATCTTAACTTTTGGCAGGAACACATGTTCAATTCTTCAAGCTAACTCCATCAACAAATTTGTATAACAGGTAAGTTTTTATGCTTGCTAGAGATCAAATCATAGTATCTAGTAATTTTCCATTACGGGATCGATTAGATGGCCGATAATAGGTGACTTTCAGTGATCATCACTATCAAATAAGGAAAAGGAACAGAGAAAAGGAGAAGGAAACAATATATGCCTGTTAACTATGAGTAAAGACTAGATCTTTACAGGGAAAATCATTACCATGTTCGTAGTTTGACATAGATATAAAAAGGATGAGTATAGAAAATTTCAGGATTTTCTCAGCAGGTGAGAAAACTGATCATCAATTGTTTTTCCTGTAAAGATCTCATCTTTACTCTTAGCTGACAGGCATATATTGTTTCTTTCTCCATTTCTCTAAAAAGATGAGTACAGAAAATTTCAGGATTTTCTCAGCAGGGGAGAAAACTGATCATCAATTGTTCTTATAAGTCAAGAGAAATATCAGCAACCTTCATGTTACTTAATGTAATAGAACACGTTTAAGAAATTTGCATATGGAATCTGCAGAAAGTCAACCATGAGAAATATTCCAATCTTGTCAAGTAAATCTAATAGTCAAGAAAAAACGCTTTTCCTGTTTGGATGCATAGAAAACTGAGAAAATCCAACTGACACTCAATTTCGGCCAGAAGATGTGTAGTGTACAAAATTCACCAAAAAGTCTTTAAAACTGTAAGCATTTCTACTTCAGGCCTACTGTTAACTGTTCTTTTCAATAAATTACAGAAGACACACTGGAAAAAGGAAAAACTCTACTCAATCTTCATGGTAATTGCAGCAAGTAAGCTAGTTGCAGCAGGAATCAGGAAGATGATTATGAATTTTCACACCCAATTACCATCTGATTGTAGCCGAAGCAATCAAACGTGAAACCATAAGATATTCCAGAACTTTTTTATCCAGTTACCTCCTTTATTACATGACACAATTCACATAGTTATGAGAGGAAGTAACATTGAATCTTACCGTTAAACACGCTATTTCTATCCTAACTGTGTCTTCCTAGATCTTACCTGAAAATGGAAATTAAGAACACTGCAAGTTTTGGTGTTATTGGTGGAAGCTTTATCAGATTCTACATTTTCTTCTGTGATCCTAAGTTTTCCAGACTTGGAAATGTACAGAAACAAAATGAGACAGATCATTTCAACTGCTTTCTACTTGCCCACCACCACAAAATTTTGCACTGGAATTCTTACATGACATGAAATGGACATGACAACATTACATTAGTTGCAGTGATTAATTATGTCATTCCTGATCTTTGCATATGGATTTTGTCCTGAAACAACTGAAAGATGCCAAGTGCAAATTTCCACAGCAAACTTGGAAACTTCCACGTGCAGTAATCGAATTGTTCCTATCATAAATTCCCACCTCAAGCAGCCTTTGCATCCCATAAAAATCTAGTGAACCTATGACAAGTTCACTCCACGAAACCTATTGTATTCTTATATTTTTAACTTTTTTAAATTTCCATTCTTATTATTTAAAAATTACATATTTTGTATTAAAAATAATATAATATTAAAATTCTTAAATTTTGATTCAAAGACTACTAAAATATTTATAAAAAATACCATTTATGGTAAATAATAATTTTTAAAATATAATGATTGAAATAAAAATTAAATCGAAATTACAAACTTAAAGCGGTTGTAATCAACATAAGATGATTTTCACTAACCTCTTAGTAGGGGATGTGGTTGCAAGCACCGTGAAGTCTTTTGAAGCGACAGACAGTATGAGTGACAAGAAAGCAGCTCCAAGGTCAACAGTTTGACTAAACTCCGGTGACGGAGAAGAGCGTGTGTCAATGACCTGAGCACGAAAACTGAGCCAGAAAAGTACAGTACCAGTCACCGGAAAACTCGAAAACCCGTTGAACCCTTTTGTCATTTATGTTAGAAGAATGGATCAAAGCTAACCAAAGTCCCTGTCCCTGTCCTAGGCCCGGTCTATCTCTCTGATAAGATTTATCAGAACAATATGTTCTGCAGTTTCATGTCACACTGCAAAAACTCTAGTGTAATATCCAACAAAAATTCCAACCCTTGAAGATGATGGAGCATTATAATGAACATATATTTATGTGTGTGTGTGTATGCATCTGCAGATCAGTAGGGAGTGAGCCGGTACCGAGAATCGAAGTAGTCCACAAAGTCATGAAGTTACAGTTAGGATTGTAACAAATTTCCCACGTAAAGCTCCTGAAACTACTGCTTATTCATCTCAACTTGCAACACTTTTACATTGATCGATTCTAGGGCTATATTTAGTTCTGAAACTCGTGTAAAATATGGCTGATAAGTAATTAAGTAATGTAAGATATTAATGTGGATTTAAAAAAGGGTAAAATACGTATAAGATATTAAAATATTATTTTCTAATTTTAAATTTTTTTAATAAATTTCTCTAAATTTCAGTTTTTTTAGAAATACCCTTATCTTATTCTTCAGGATGGAACAAAACGGAGTATTAATATCATAAGTGAACTAATTAAATTTCACTAATATATTAACTCTTAAACTTGACTTAGTTAATTAAACTAGTCTTAAATCTATAATTTAAGATAATTATAGAAAATATTAGTTTGAATTTGAATTTGGTTAGCTCAGTTTGTGTTCAAGAAATAAGATGAATTCAGGGATGGATCCAGAAATTTTTTTGAGTTGAGACAAAATTTTAATGAGGACAAAATTTTATTTTCAATGAGGGCAAATTTTAATGGAAACAAAATTTTATTTTTTTAATAAAATCAAAACTTAAAATAATAATTTTTTCATGTCAAAATTTTTAGAGGCAGTGGGGGCAAATGCTCCCACTTGCCCCCATTGTAGCTCCGTCCCTGGTTGAATCGTCATATAAGCAGCATTTTATCGTTACAAATATAATATTTATGTCCCGTGTATTTTGTTGTTTTTTTTAATCAAAGTTGACTAGAAGATTAAAATTAGAATAAGTCTTTTCGATAATTTTAAATATTAAAGAAATTTTAAAATTTACTAATTAGACTATTAGAAAAATATGTATCTTATACTTTAAAGCTAATTAAAAAAAAAGTGAACCATCCATTTAAAGTTATGATTTTCTGTAAAATTATGCTTAAAAATTATATTAGAAATTAGAAAAAAGTTGTTATTACCAATTACAATTAATTAACATGTTTTTCTTTGTTATTTCTTTTAGGTGATGATGTTCATTTTAATTTTAAGTGAGAACTTTCCTTTTTCAGTAAACATGTGAAACCCTAGCTAATTACTCCGTCATGAAACAAACTCAGGTTATTAGATTGCCTGTCAGGAATATATTACACATAGTAGTTGGAAACCACCTGCATTTTCCATTATTAAAAAAAAACCTGAGGTAAATACTCTTTTTTAACTAAATGGAAGCTGGTAGGAAGCTTTCATCCTGACAGGAATGTTCAGAATTTGTTGCAATTCTCATATCAGAATGGCAAAAGCTAATTGTCTAAATATAGAACCATTTCAAGAATTTGTTCTAACTTGCTAACTTACTAGCTTTCAAGCTATTCCATTGCAGCTAATTGAAGCAGTGAATCAGTTTCTAACTGAATCAGTTCATCTGCAAAACTCTGGACCCTTGACAAATAAAATTCCCTCCAAGCATTTCCATGCAACAGGAACTTTCTGATCATGGGCAATACTTTGACTGATATCATTTTAATTTGGTCCTTTTGATCTTCTGGCTACTCTAGTTGTTTCTGAACTTAATTGTTTCGACCATCATGGAAGAAGTTTCATCATCGAACATGATTTCCAACGTCAGTAAGGTGAATTTTGCAGCAGAAGTTTCTGATGAAAACGACGGCAACTATGGATTTCGTGCAAGCAAACGTCCTAGACTTGATAATGATAATGCCAATGTAGCGAAATTCAAAGGGGTTGTGCCTCAGCAAAATGGAAATTGGGGAGCTCAGATATATGCAAACCATCATCGGGTTTGGTTGGGAACATTCAAGTCTGAGAAGGAAGCTGCAATGGCTTATGACAGTGCTTCAATCAAGCTTAGAGGAGGAGATTCGTATAGAAATTTGCCATGGACGGACCGAAACATTAGAGAACCTAACTTTCAAAACCATTACACTACAGAAGCAATTCTGAGCATGATCAGAGATGGATCATATCAATCAAAGTTTGCAGATTTTCTCAGGTTGCAATCAAAAAGAGAAGAAGATCACAATTGTGGGAGTTCCAGTCAGGAAAGGGTAATTGGTGATCATGGAAGATTTTCATGCGTACAGCTTTTTCAGAAAGAACTAACGCCAAGTGATGTTGGCAAACTTAACAGGCTTGTTATACCCAAGAAATTCGCCGTTAAGTACTTCCCTTTCATCTCCGAAGTTGTCGAAGACGATCGGATTAACAAAGCCATTGATGATCTAGAACTTGTATTCCATGACAGGCTAATGAAGGTTTGGAAGTTCAGATACTGTTATTGGAGAAGCAGTCAAAGTTTTGTGTTCACAAGGGGTTGGAACAGGTATGTGAAGGAGAAGAAATTGAAGGAAAAGGACATTGTCTCATTCTACACATGTGTGTTTCAGGATAGCACACATGAAAGTCAACATTTTTCCATGATTGACATAACACCAAGCACTGATCAAGCTCACAATCCTGGCGAGGTTGATCAAATGGAGAAAATGCAGAAGGAATTGGGGTTCAGTTTGGGACAATGCATGAGAACCAGATTACAGAAAGAAGAGACACCATTGAAGCAATACAATGTAGTTCAGGAACTGGAGTCAAAAACCAACATGGAAGAAACTGGATTAAAGCTGTTTGGTGTCAGAATCAAATGAATTGTTTGTTTCAATTAGGGTTTCAGTTACATGCATAAATTTCCACAAGTCTGAGCTCATAATTCATTGATTCGATGCAATTGTTTTGAAGACCTTTAGCTTTAGGCCTTCGATGTTAATGAATAATAAATTGTATGTTCAAGGATAAATTATTTGGAATCTTATTAGCTTTTAACAAGTTATTAAATACACCTCCTAATGCTGGTCGAGTTGGTGGAGTGAAGGGCATGAGACCAAAAGATCTTGTGTTCAAATCTTCTATTTATGCTCTCTCGATCGAACTTATCGTACAGGATTTACCTAGTGTGGAGTACCCGGTTGGCGTAATTTGCAGACTATTACGTCAATCGAAAGGTTTACCCAGTATGCATTCCAAAAGATAGTAGTTGCAGGTTTCTCCATTTATATATATATATATATATATATATATCATGATTTTCTATAAAATATAATTTATGAAAATATATATTTAATATTTCATTAAAAAGCTATCAATAATAAACCTTAACAGTGTTAATATAGATTTAACTATAATATTTTTCAAGATGGCCTGCAAAATTTACTGGTATTTGAACCTATATTTATTTTTATTTTTTATATTTTCCAATTTTTAAAATAATATAAAAAGAACTAAATTTAAATATTTTTTTCAAATTTTTACTAACAATACATTAAATTATTTTTAACACCTATACAATTTTTAGGTCAAAATTATAATTATTGAATTCATTAGAGAGATATAAGAACATAAAAGCCAAAATATTAAAGTTGTCATATCCATATTTAATGTTGCACCAAAATAATCTTGTAAGAAACTATAATTATATGATAAGGAAACAAATAGAGAAGATTTAAGCCTTTAGGCAATGTTTTGAAAATAAGACTACAAGTCAAACTAGTAAGACATAAGATTTAAAGTTTAATTAAAAGATTCAATTGGTATTAGATAGTCATAAGATCGGTTAAAGATTGAATAAAATTGCAGAATTTAAAAATAAATAAAAATTGGTCTTAGAAAATTTTAATTTTTAATTAAAAAATATTATTAAATAAAAATTTATTTATTTATTTTAATTTATAAAACTGATTAATTTACGAAAACTATTAATTTTTAACAAAAAAATTATTAAACTAAATCAAATCAAAAATTAATCGATTCAAAATTTTCACTCTTTAACTGACTAAACTGGTTCGATTTTTAAAATATTGCCCTCAGAATGTGGTTTCCCTCGATATTTACCGAAAGTTGAAATTTTTTATGTCAATTTTACCGATAGTCTATGATTTTCCATCAGCAAATTCAAAACTTTATTATTTTTCCGCTTTGATTTCCCTCCATATTTACCGAAAGTTGAAATTTTTTACGACAATTTTATCAACGGAACATCATATTCTGTCAATAATTACCAACAGTCGCTTTCCGTCTGTAATTGTCTATCGCAAAAAATCAATTTCTTGTAGTGTATATCGACAGGCATTTAATACTGTCGCTAAGTTTCGTCTCAAATTGAATTCTCTTAGTATATACTAATGGATATTATTACCACTGCTAAACAAATTTTTTTCCAACAATTTTTCTGACGGAAAAATTATTTCCATCGAAAATTTTCAACAATTTATATTGTGTTGATAATTTTCCGTCGGGAATCCCTACTTTTCTTATGGTAAAGTTATCAACTTTGAATCAATACATATTTCTCATGCTAATAATTTAAAAATTAAAAAACATTTAATTAGATTGAGTTTGTCATTTAATTTTCAATTATTTAACTTATCAAATAAGTTATTCAACATATTAAATTTATAAATTGTTATGTGCAAGCGTAAATTTTATTTAATACAGATTCAGAAAATGGTGATTGTGATTAATTAATTTATCAAAAGAATAATTTGAATTGAAAACTTAGGTAATAATACTAATAATAATTTTTTATTATTATTAAAATCAGTCCAAAAATCTTTTTTTTCAAGAAAAAGTGATAAGGCCACGTCCATATTAGTTACAGTGAAATTGACTCTGACTTATCAAATCAAACAGGAGTGTGCATTTCAGGTCATCTTATCAACAGATAAGCTGTATCCCACTGACAACCTGACTTCCTAATTTCCCTGTGCTCTTGCAGTGATTTGTCTCCCACTTTTGATTTGACTTCCTTATTGCGGTTTTTATTTTTCTTTGTAAATTATTTCCTAATTTTGGTTGGTGATTAGATTAGATAGTCTTTGAAGAGTATCACTTTAATTAGAGGGAAAAAGTGGGATAAGGTTCAAAATCTTGATAAAGTAATTAACATAAGCATGAATTCATAAACCAAAATTAATCTTAATTTTGAATTCTTAATTATCATTAAATGTTGAATTTAATGATATATTCATCATATTAGCATTTAAATTTTGATTAAAATATAGATTTTTTAAGGTTCAAATTGTTGATAATTTAAGAGGTCCATAAGCCAAAATTAATTTTAATTTTGAATTCTTAAATATTATTAAATACTGCATTCAATTTTATATTTATTGTTAATTTTTAATTAAATTTTGATTAAGTATGTTAAAGCTTCTTATAATTAAATTTTTTATTTTGACAATTAACATAGATCTCTTTATTCTTTTTATTTAGAAACGGATGAACCTGCAGTCGCTATCTTTTAGATGCGCATTGGATAAAGCTCTAAATTAATGCAATAGTCTACAAATCACGTCAATCTGGTACTCCACACTAGATAAGCCCTGTATGACAAGTTTGATCAAGAGAACGTAGGTAAAGGAATTTGAACACAGGATCTTTTAACTCCATGCTCCCTAATACACCAACTTGACCACCCCCAGAGGGCAACTTATGTTTCATTTACTTCAAATAATATTATACTTTTGTGTTTCTACATGTTCATTTTTTCGGAGTTTTTGTATGATTCAAAATCGAGTTCTTTAATGTTTTATTATTTTCTTATCATCTGGGTATTCGTACTATTCTAAAGATAAAGAGAAGTTATATTTTAGTTTTAAAATATTT
>JANIJH010000003.1:803740-829613 GCA_024520975.1 Erythroxylum areolatum
TTATTATTTTCTTATCATCTGGGTATTCGTACTATTCTAAAGATAAAGAGAAGTTATATTTTAGTTTTAAAATATTTGTTTAAAAGTCGAGTTATATTTTATGTTTATTTATTTACGTATTTATTGTAATTTTATTTACATAATGATTTACTGTGTCAGTTTTACTTTTTTACTCTTTTAACCTGCATCACTCTTTTATTGTCATATCTGTCTGTGAGTCTATCGGAAACAGTCTCTCTATTATATAGAGGCTATGTATTATCAGACCTCCCTACAATTCGCTTTATTGCGGGACTTCGAATTGGGTGTGATGATGATCATCATTTATTTCAAATAAAATAATAATAATCTTGTCTTAGTGGACAATTAACAAATGAACAAACAAAGTTGATGACCAAATTGGACCTTTACCAAAATCCAAGAACATAGATTTTTTCCTAATTTTGGATAAATTGATGAATAGATCCCAAGTCATTAAGGATAAAAATTGCAAAGAACACCACCACCTTAAGTTATGTCATTATACATTTGGATATGACAATCCAAGTATTGCTTTTTGTTGACTGATTATTTGTTTTTTTAAATTATTAATAATACCTCAAGCCTAGCAAGAAATGATAAGTTGGCTTGCCTCTTGACAACCTCTATGACTAATAAGCCTGTGTTCATTGGATTCCACTTCATTTCAACCCAATAAGTAAGGCTAGTAATATTTTTATAAGTTGTAACTCAACTCGACATGGTATTCTTTCACTGAATGTCCATTTCGAGTGTTGGACTATTGAATCATCACACCCAAAAACAGCTATTGAATGATCACATTCAGCGATGAGGATTGTATATTTCTGATAAGTGCAAAATTTGAGGCTGTGAGTTCGTGAAACCCCTCTTTCTTTTTCAAACGAGAGTGGGTTGGCGTGTCTATTCAAGGGCAACATGGTTGGTGTGATGTTGAAGATTGCTTCCTATCTCGCACCGTCACTTTCAATAAATAATTGTATATTTATTAGTTTATTTTAATGTTTACTTTTTAAAATTTTTATTTAAATATTTAAAATTTGAATTTTATAACTTAAAATATTATTTTGCTGATATAATTGATAAATTACGGATACTTTAAAAGATTATGTAAATTTTCTCATAAATTTTAAACTTTTTTTGATAAATATATCGACAATCATGTACTACTATCCCGAATCTTTTGCACAATTCTCTCATTCCAATCTTCTGTCGAAGAATTATCATTTCGTCTATCTCCTTTTTAAGAAAACAAAAGAGGATATCAATATTACTAAGACTACTCATTTGAATATGAACTCTTATATTATTTCTTTATCCATCTTTCGTTTAAGAATAAAACGAGGATATCAATCTTACTAAAGCTACTTATCTAGATACAAACCCTGGTATCATTTCTTCATCCATCTTTCTTTTAAGAAAAAAATAGGATATCAATCTTACTAAGGCTATTTATTTAGATATGAACTCTGATAATTTGAAACTAACAAAGAAAAAATATGCTATCCTTCTCTAGTAAACTAATTGCAGTAATAAAATACTGATAAAAATAAAATTATTTTATTTTATAAATTGAACACCTGTCAGAATTTAAAAATTGACATTTTATAAATTATTATCTCTTACATTCTGTTTTTGAAATTATATGTATATTATATTTTTTAAAACAATATTTACAAGAACTATTATCCATATTTTTTAAGGAGCAATATTTACAAGAATTATTGGTTTGTTTTGTTTTGTTTTTTATTATTTTCTAACGTTGTGAGCTTTTGTCGGCTACCTTTCACAAGAGTGAAAGTGTTTACAACCTCGTTTTCGTCATGCTTTTGGTTGTTTTTGTTTTGTCAAAAAGGTTACAGTCATTTTCTTAATTTTGTTTTTTTTTGACATTTAGGATATGGTCGGTGCTACATAATCTTCATACTTAATTGACCCTTTCTTTTCTTTTCCCATTTTGGTTCAATAAATATCTTAATAAATGATTATAAAAATATTTAAAATTTTATATTTATTGGTTGAGAAAATTTACACTTAAATTTCATGGTTTATTAAAGTTTAAATATTCCGTAAAATGTCTTTTTATAACGATATAATTTAGAATTATTACTTTTTAAGTATGCACTAAATAATACTTGTGAATGTGAGCCCTCAAGCAATTTGTAAAATTGTTCCTTTATGATTACAAGGTAAGTTAACTTTGACTAAATAATCTTTGTAATAAAATGTTTGAGTTCAATTTGATGACGAGTTAACTTTAATTTTATCGAATGCATACTTAAGTATTCTTATTTTAAATCTGATTTGAACTTAATTAAAATTAGTGCATGAATAAACTCGACCCTACTCATTATACCGTTAAATTCTTCAAAATTATGTAATAACCTATTAATTATATAACTCGAATAAACCATTGAACAACTTTCATTGCAATACATATTTATATAATCATGTTAACAAATATATACTATTCATGAAAATAATTTGGCCCTCAAAATCTAATAAGGTAGACTTCCAAATAGTTTCATAAATTATTGTGTGACCCTTAAATTTTCACCGCCACACATATTGTTTCCCTCCAACAAAACATGTTCTTATTGAAAAGCACCAATCAAGCAATTTAGGTAGCCTTCCATTTATCAAACAATTTTCCTACTCTTATACAAATTGAAAAGAAAACTAACTGCCATGCTTTACTTGTGTATTGGATAGACTCTCAAATGCATAATTCATAAAATAACTTAATTTAGGTTAAGTACTTAAGGGATAATCAATCATAAAGTATCTATTTTTTTATATTGTGTCAACATATTTAAAATAAAATTGAGTAACCAGTTTTTTCAAACCTTAACAGTTCAATTCAAAATGTTAGTTTTGTTAATAATTTGTTAATTTAACTAATATAATTTTTTTGTCCATGATCTATAGGTGTCCATGTATAAAAATAATGGCTAACTAAGCTATATGGTCACCATTTTTTCATATATATACCTACAAGTCATAGATAATAAAGACTTTGATAGTTAAATTATCAAATTATTAACATGATTAATCTTTTAAATTGAACTGTTAAGATTTTAAAAGATTATTTATTTAATTGATATTTTTAAAAGCTCGAATATTAAATTTAAAAAATCTACAAAAGTTAGGCACCTTAAGATTGATTATCCCAATATTTAGCGATCCAAATGATTTAAATTAAGTGATGTTTCTATAGTTTCATTAATTTGAAAAGAAATTCATAATATTTAAATTATAGTATTTTTTTAGATTTTATTTTTTCGAGAAAATTATTTTTCTTAAACTTTTATTAAAAATAATAGTAGAACATACAAAGATATTATGAATTAAACAAATATTAATGATATAGAGACTTATCTCAACTCTTAAACGTGATACGAATTAATTAGACTCGACATAATTTATTGATTTGAATTGATTAGGACATATATTATCAATGTTTAATTATGATACATATATTATTTATATCCTGTGTATTTTATTAATATTGTTTTAATAAAAGTATGATAAAAAGAATTCTTAGAAAAAATTGAAAATCATAAAGAGTTGTATCAAAAGCACAAAAGCAACAAGAAAATGAACAATAGACTCAAATTGGACTTCCAATATGGGCTTCCAATATTGAATAAGCTCTCTTGGTTCTGGTAGATCTTCAGGTACCAAACCAAGAACAAGCAGATAGGCTTCTTGAGACAGCAGATTCAAAGTGAACGGTTCAACTTGTGATTGTGGTCATAAAGATGTGGTAGTCCATCAAGTGATGAGAAATGGTGTTGAACATCACATCCAAGCCCAAGAACCACACTAATTCCTCACCAGAATTCCACCAAGCCCACCTACCACTTTGTTTCCATTCCAATCTGTGTCTCTCCCTCTGTCGCTCAACTGCTTGAAGAAATGCTAGGTGAGTGAGCCTGCCAAGTACCTGCGATCAAGCTGTTATTAGACTGCTTTTATTTTGGTTTCGATACTTACAAAGGCCGTAACTTTTGTAGTTTTATGTTAGTATAAAATCTGCCAAAAGAGTGAAAATCCTCGATCTCATCGAAACAAATCAAGGACTTTGTGAGACTCGACCTTATAAAAACCCGTTCCTTGGAAACCCATTTCTAATTCTCTCTGCCTTCCCTACACCACATTGGCTCTCTCTGTTCTGCAAAGGTAACAGTTTTTCTTGTCATTCTCTCCTGGTTATGCATAAAGCTTGCTTCTTTATTTCATTTCCCCTTTCTTTTTCTTGTTTTGTTTAAGTATTGTGTGGATGTGAGCTGGATTTGTATCGTGATGTCCGTTTTTAGCTGATTGGTGCTTATGATTTGCTGGTTTCTAACTGCTTTTGAGATTTATCTTTTTTCTTTGTTGATGATTGAAATGTAAATGAATGTTCTGTAGATTCTTGTACTTCCTTAGTCTTTCGTTGGTACTTTTAGCTTAATTGGTATACACTTTTTTGGATGTTAACCATGTTAGCTTTTAAAATTGAAGCTTCTTATCTGGTTGCTCGGTAGTTGGTACTTTTATGGTTTAAGCGGAGTTGAACATCTTTGTTTTCTCTGTTTTGTGCTGTTGTTAACATTAAACTACAGCTCATCTATTCTCTTGTTGTCGCGTTTTTTAATTATTTTGTGCTTTGAGGTATCTGATTTGGAGGAGAAGTCGTTAGGGGTATCAAGTTTGGAGTTTTTCAACAAAGCGTCGATTTTTTCTACTAGCTAAAAATTAGGAGCATGTTATCCTATGCCAAACTATTGGTTATAGAGCCTTTTTTTTTTTCAGTATAGTCGGCACTGAATTCTGCAATGCACTGAGCTGTGTTGATGGGTGATTAGTCTTTGGCGGAATTAATATTCATATGTTTTGGCGCAATATGGAGAACTTATGTAATTCATATGGTGTAGAGAGTAAATGTAATATTTGTTGCAGGTATCTGTCTTCTTCTAGAAGATTAAAATTAGTCAAAATGGCGACTATTGCATGTTCTGGCTTGCAAATGACAAAAACAAGGCCCTGCATATCCTCTTCACGCACGGTTGTGAAAGCAGGTGCTGCTATTCTTGGTGTTAAACCCAAAAAGGTGTCATGGGTTAGGCTTGGAAGTGTTTCTCATCTGTCATCTGCACTACCTTTCCAGAGGAATTTTATGTCATCTGGGCTTAAATCTAATAATGTTGCAACAAAGGCAATGGCCGAATCTAATGAGATTAAGCCAGTCTCTGGGTTGCCCATTGATTTGACAGGTACTTTCCACTTAATGCTGTTTTCCACTTATTCTAATATTGTAAGGTTGACCAGAGTAGAGTTCGCATATTGAAATTTCATTGTATGGTAAAACTAGTATTACCTTGCTTTTCCCCTATCATCTCTTTCCTTTGCGGCATCGGTTTAATATCGTCAACTAAAACTTGATGGATAATATAGGTAAAAGGGCATTTATTGCTGGTGTGGCTGATGATAATGGGTATGGCTGGGCAATAGCAAAATCTCTTGCTGCTGCAGGTGCTGAAATTCTGGTTGGAACATGGGTGCCTGTAAGAATATCATCCTTACTGTTTCTTGCAATTTTAATCTTCTTATCCTCAGAATTATTCAGTGACATGGAAATCCCTGTTGATGACTGAAAGCTTCCTTTTGTAGGCTTTAAACATCTTTGAGTCTAGCCTGCGACGGGGAAAGTTTGACGAATCACGAGTGTAAGATGGTGATTCTTTTGTCTATATTTCTCTAGTGTATTCATTGCATCTAATTAACATCAACTTTCATACTTCAGATTACCAGATGGTTCTTTGATGGAGATTGCCAAAGTTTACCCCCTTGATGCTGTATTTGACAACCCAGAGGATGTACCTGAAGATGTAATGGAGAAAAATATTCATTCTTGTATTCTATACATCTTCGGTTTGAGCTCAAATAAAATGTTTTGTTGTTTATTTGTTAGGTAAAAATGAATAAACGTTATGCTGGTTCAAGTAAGTGGACAGTTCAGGTATAGACTGAAAACTTTATTTTACCTTACGATGCACTCCAACATATAAACCAGGTGGCATACCTATTTACCTACTGACTTTCTTATGTCTTGTAGGAAGTAGCTGAATCTGTCAAAGAGGATTTTGGAAGCATTGACATCCTTGTGCACTCACTCGCCAATGGGCCAGAGGTGTGAAATTGGTGAATATGAAACCCCTTAATCTGGTGTGCTATTCTTGCTCGTAATTGATGAAGAATAATCTCTTTTGTAGGTGAGTAAACCTCTTCTGGAGACATCAAGAAAAGGATATCTCGCTGCCATATCTGCTTCAAGTTACTCCTATGTTTCTTTGCTCAAACATTTTATTCCGATAATGAATCCAGGTACGACTTATCTCTGCTGAATTTCTCAGCACTTCCAACCAGTTTTATGCATGGAAATCTGACTAAGACTGATACTGACGCAGGTGGTTCTTCAATTTCCCTAACTTACATTGCTTCTGAGAGGATAATACCAGGGTTCGTTTATCACATCTTTTGTCTTCTCCGAGTTACCTAACAGTAACTGTTCATTGGTGAAAATTCTTGTTTTTCTTTTTCATATGCAGGTACGGTGGTGGTATGAGTTCTGCCAAAGCTGCACTTGAGAGTGACACACGAGTGAGTCTTGACTTCTTCTGGCATTGATTTTCAAAAGCAATGTATGCACATTGACTTTGTTAATCTCCTTTGTGTTTTCCATTTTGTTTCCAGGTGCTTGCTTTTGAAGCGGGAAGGAAATACAAAATCAGAGTCAACACGATATCTGCTGGTAAGAAGTGGATTAATTTCTCATCTTTCAACAGCATTCAGTTGACAATATACTGAGCGAAGCTCTTGATCCTTGAATTAGAGCTTGTTGCAAAAATGCTCTTATGGGCAAATCCCATGCGATAAATTACCCTGTGTTTTCAGAGTCCCATATTGCATAACATCTGAAATCTCTTCCTTCTATGATTTTGAGAATTCGGTTTCTTGACGAGTTTTCTTTCTTAAACTGTCTATATATCGGTACCTATTAAATCATGGATTGAAGTTGCATATGATTTTCTTGAATTCAGGCCAGTACAAGGCTTGTGAATCAAAATGAAAGTAATCTGCTGGAGTCCTACATGTCAGCGCACATTAGTTTTCTTTATTAAGATTACGACAAATTTTTGCATCTCAATGTTTATGCATGTCATTGCCGCAAGCTCCTTTCTTGTTGTGCAGGTCCGCTGAGAAGTCGTGCTGCAAAAGCAATTGGATTTATTGATATGATGATTGACTATTCACTGCAAAATGCACCTCTTCAGAAAGAACTATCTTCAGGTGATTTCAATCATTCAACAGACTGCATCTGCCTTAGTTATGTGATTCTATGCTTTTGCAAATTTATGATGTTTACTAAGGGAGGAAATTGATGCTAACAGATGAGGTCGGTAACACTGCTGCATTCTTAGCGTCTCCTTTGGCTTCGGCAATTACCGGTGCTGTTATATATGTTGACAATGGTCTTAATGCAATGGGGGTAGGTGTTGATAGTCCAATCTTTAAAGATCTTGACATTCCAAAAGACAAGCACTAGATAGTTTCAGGCACGTCAACAGACTCAAACTTGGATCGTGCGCCATTACTTCTGCAAGTGACTAGTCCGGCTTAATTGTCTTTTATATTCATGAGGATTCATCTTGTAGGAACAGATAATTTATGGTAGATGCATATCAAAAACATTTCTGCATATGAAAATTGACCTTTAATGGGTTTACCATTGCATTACTTGGTCGAAACCTGACCACAAACTATAAAGGTTTAAACTTTCCATGTAGTTAGTCCTGAAGTTGGGAGTACATTAAAATGGTAAAAGTTATGTACGAACAACAAACATGCACATATATACAGAAGTTCGGGTGATCATTGAGTTTACATTAGCATTGTAGTCTTGAATACTTGGACTATATCAACTGGCAGACTGCATTCAACTGCAGATTAACAAGTGTTAGGTGCTTAAGTTAAATTTCACTAAGAACAAAAAGAGATGAATACTATGCTCATTACAGGATTCAACTACTACAAATATACATAAAAAGGAACCTAGTAGTATAGATGTTGCATGCTTCCTCGAATGTTATCAGCTTATCATGCAAGCTCTTGATCATGTGATCTTGCGCTTGCACCTGCGGAGACGAGGACCTTCGTCAGAAGAATCATCAACTTCAGGAGAGTCTTGTACAACTGATTCTTCATTCACAACCAGGCCACGGTTTCGAGATAGCTTTCTGATTGGTGTAGTAGCTCGATTTTCTTGGTTTCCATTAGCTGCTGGTTCCTCCAGACTACCTGCATCTGAACTCTGCCCGAGGGTAGTAGCCCGATTTTCTCGGTTTCCATTAGCTGCTGGTTCCTCCTGACTAACTGCATCTGAACTCTGCCTGTGGGGCATCAACTCCTCGCCATCACAAACCAAACCCTTCATTAACTGCAAATAAAGTGCGGACTAAATATCACCAAGGCAAGGAGGGAATGCCATTTTAAAATAAAAACTATTAAGTTGAACTCATAAGGTAGCAATACGTGATAGAACATCGAAACACTTGAGAAGTCTATTTCCTTACCTCCCAATCCTTGTAATCAAATCTGAAAATGAAGTGTGTATATCTAGCTTCCCCTTTCTCAGGCGCATTCTTAGGTGCTGCATAATAGAAAATGTTAACTAGAGATAAACCTAAATGAGCATATAACAAGCAAGTCGGTGATGAAAATTCCGGAAAATGACTATTAGAATATCTTACAAACAAGATGAGATCCGTTTTCATCTACTTTAATCTGAACTCGCCCATCTCTGGCCAAAAAAGACAGCGCAAACAAATTTTCCACAGTCTGTGCAAAAGATTTCCTATTCAAGATCAAATGTTCAAGTTTGACGCATCGCTTCTGGCTTAAGATCTTAAACATCTTCAGCATATTTTTAGTGGTGTCTTTGTCCACAGGCGGCCCTGTGTCATCAACCTGGTAGATGTGAACCCCAAAATAGTTAGTACTCAATGATGGAGAAACAAGGCGTAGTAAATCAAAATTAATCTTTTGCTATGTTTCAGAACTAATCACAATTGCTAAACTTTGCATATACCACTTGAACTCATTCTTTAATTTAACAAAGAAAAGGAGTAAAAGAATCCCAATTTTGCAGATACCTTTGATTTGACCAAGCTTTGAACCCTATCCTACTAATCTATAGGACCCCTACTCCTTAGCTACTTTACAAATTTCCGCAATAGATGCAACATACTATCACATGCATGCTCATATAAGATTGGTTAAACCTACTATGAGAACTTGACAAAATGCAATTGTCTTGCTTAAAAAAGCAGTATGGATTATAAATTTTATCTGTGTTCCTAATAGTCCCTGTAAACTGACCACCTAAGCAGCATATCTTGCCCATATTCCCAGCACCATAAGAAGTTCTTATAATAATGGACATCAAAGATCAGCCAAAATGGAACATCACCTTTTCAGGATGAGCAATATTAGTTGACTTTTCCCGTTTACTACGGACTACAGCTTTCCTCTGTTTCAATTCTGTACTCATTGGTCCAACCCTGAACCAAACAACACAAAGAGAATATTAACCAACAAAGAGAAACAAACTAGGTAGCCAAAAATAGAGTAACAGCCATGGTTAAAAGTTTAAACTTTAAAAAGCTCACATTGTGTTGAAGCCATTGCAACTCATAAAGATAGAAGAAACAGCAAGGCCAATATCTGCCCACTTGATTGAAACTTGGGGACCTTCTTCACCTTCTTGACCAAGAGGTGACTCCCCAAAACCAGTGAGCAAACTCCCAACAAAATCTGCCACTGATACACCTTCACCGGGCTGTGATCTTACTGATGATGCCAAAGCACTAGCTAAGTCCAGCAGCGTCTCTGCGTCTGCAACTTGTTCCCTCGGTTTCTGCACTGAAATCCCAACGTTGGGAAACAAGATAAGAGTTTCAAGGTGCTTGTATAATGCAAATGTAGTGTATGCTTACTCTAAAGCTAAATTTTAACAACCGTTCTCTACTTTCCCCAAATCATCCTTCACCATCCAGATTCCACATTTGGCTTATCATTAAGCAAATTTGTGTACTTTTCTTCTACAATTTCAGTTTCTTAACAAAAGACAAAAACGAATTCTGCATAAATTGCAGTGAAGAAAACATAACTAACGAAAGAGCGCATATACCTTTCTCATGCAAATCCTCCACTTCCTTAATTATAGACTTGAACCTTTCAGAGTCAACATTCATCAAATCCTCTCTTTTCTCTGGAAGACAAACAAAACAAAAATTAGCCAAAAACAAAAAACAAAAAGAAAACACCCCGAATTCAAGAAAACGAAGAAACACCAAAACAGTACCATTGATCTTATTATGCAGCACAAGGTACTCGGACCTAATGAGCCTCCGATCCCGTTCCGTTTGATCTTGGCCCCTAGTAAACCTTCCCACCAGGGTTTCACCCTCCATTTCACCTGCGGTCACGCCATTGTTGATTGGTCTCTTTCTGGGAACTTTCCCCATAATCCCAAAAATCCCAGAACCAAAAGATGGGAAACCTGAGCAAAGGTGTAATCTTTATGGTTCAAGAAGGGAAGCAAGCGACACTGCGAGAAAGTGAAAATTGGGTTTTAGGGCTTTTATAGTACCCATTCGAGTCCAAATCAAATTGGTAATTGCCTTTCCCGCTCTACTCGAGTCAACTCTTCTTCTCTATTTAAAATTTGGTTCAGTTTGGTTAATACTTGTATTTAATAATTTTTATAATTTATAATTACTAATTTTCAAATTTCTGAATGTATACAAAAAATTGGTAAATTAGGTGATAATGTAATTAATATTTATAAAATTTAATATATTAAAATCTTGATTAATATAAAATATGAATTAATAATTTTTTAATAATTAAGGATAAATTTTATCTTAAATTTAGTCAAAATTGAGTTACTTGACTATTCAAACCAACATTTTGGAGATTAAATTAGTTCGATCAGTTTAACCGTGAAAATTTTGAATTGATCAACTTTTCAATTAAGTTTTTAACATTTTGGTTAAATTTAGTTTAATAATTTTTGTTGTTCAAAATCGATCAATTTATTAATTGATCGGTCAGTTTTTATAAATTAATATGTTTTTATAATTAAAAATAAATCGATTATTTTTAATTATAAAAAGTTAAATAATATTATATAATCCCCAAAATAAACGTGAAGATGCAAGTTTGCAAATATTGTGAAAATTATATATAAAACATAAGGTCAAAAGAGACTAAAAAATAGGCTAATTAATTAATCTAAAAAATTTATTGATAAATCATTTTTTTTGAAAAGCTTTAAATGTAAATTTTTGGCTCTATTGATAAAACGTTTTTTTAGAAGCTTTAAATTTAAATTTTTGACTGTCACAAAAGTCATACCTATTAAAGAATTGCTTTTTAATTTTATATCTAAATACTTTTTTTTAAGGTCATACCTATTAAAGAATTGCTTTTTAATTTTATACCTAAATACTTATTTTTCTTAAAAAAAATTTTTTGTGGTAAAAAAAGTGCTTATTGATTTTTAAAAAGTTCATCTAAAAATTCAAAATTTGCAATTTTTAATAAATTTATTTAAAATTTAAAATTTAAAAATATATTTAATTAATTTAATTCAAAATTTAAACGATTTAAACCCGACGAAGCTCATAATCTCGAGTCCGATACAAAATTTGGGCCCAAATCCTCGCAACTCGATGCTAAATGACAATATTATTCCTAATGATTTAGCCCATCTTATGAATGGAAAGTATGGGCAAATCTGTAATTTAATCGAAACTCGCACCAAAAGTTAATTATAAAAGCGCAAGAACACGACCCAAAATTGGTGCTTCCTGCGATCAGATCAAAATCAAAAGACTAAAATCGAAAAGGAAACATCAAAATATTCCGTAAATTTTGGAACGTAAAATTTGAGCAAAAACCCTAATTTGAAAAGAACAAGAATTGGACATTCTAAAGGAGCACATGACATGAAGAATGTAATGATGATGAGCCCGATGATGAAGAATATATGTTAGAGAGGGAGTGAAGGTGTTTTCATGGCGAGAACAGAACATACTATTGATGACGACGATAAGGCGGCGCAGGGAGTTTCCGGGGAGCGACAGTGGGGCGCCTTGGAGGAGCTGTTGCTTGCTTGCGCTGTGAACCGTCACGGGACCGAGAGTTGGGACTCCGTGGCGGTGGAGGTGAAGGACAGGACGCCGAGTCTCGGCGGTCTCACTTCGGAGAACTGTATGGACAAGTTCAACGACCTCCAGCGACGGTACAACAACGTGGGTGATGGTGCTAACCTCTTGGTCGACGAGCTCCGGCGGATTCGCGTGGAGGAGCTCCGTCGGGAGGTTCAACAACGTGACGACTCGATCGTGTAGAAACTCGAAATCCGATTGGCTTCTTTGGTTTTCGTGAGATCTGAGAGAGTGAGGTTTTTGAAAGCTTTTATTAATGGTTTGTTTGTTTACAGGTCGCTGGAATTGAAAGTGAAGAGATTGAAAGAGGAAAGGGAGGGGAGCGTGAAGGGGGATATAGATCTGAAGGCGGAGAAAATTGACACTCCGACGACGATGATCGACGCCGGCGACGAGCGAGACGACCGGTCGTTTAATGAATCGAACTCGACGAGTCAACAACAGAAGATTGAAACGACAATAAATAATGAAGCAAACGACATCGTAACATCGGAGGTGGTTATAAAACCGGAACCCGAATCAGACCCTACGCGCCCCCAGTCCGAACCGGGGTGGTCGCATGATAACGGAGCAACGAGGGCCAGTCAGGCGGGTGGAGTTGGCGACTCGAACGAATTGGGCGAGTCTGTGGGAGAGTCAAAGCGGGAAGAGAAGGATAAAAACAGTGACGTGCAAAGCTCAGCTACCTTGTCGTTGAAGAAGAAGAAACGCGGTCGTAGACCTGGCGGCGGCGGAGGCAGCAGCGCAGTGGTTGGGAGTAGTAGCGGTGATGAGGTCTCTCCCGCCACGAAGCGGGTTTCCGTCGTCAAATCTGAGCCGTTGATTAAGATCCTCGAGATCATCCGCTCTAATCGGCTCAGCTCAGCGTTTGAACGTCGGCTTTGGAGTCAGGTACTCCCTAATGTTTTTAATTAAATTTTATATTTAAAATTTATAACTAAAATTGAAACTTTAGTTCAATAGAAAATCTATTATTAAAGGACTCGTAATTCAATTTAAGGATTGAATTGAATGATTTTATCTTAATTTTAAAATTCGATGTGGTAGTCGAAATTGGATATTGACTGATTGACTTTAGACGGAATTGCCAAGCCTAAATTAGTTGCCATCTTGGGCAATGTGGGTTAAGAATGTAATTGGCATCGAGTCGGCCCAACGACAAGAGCCTTGTGTCTTGACTTCACGTGCTTCTAGGTCTTGGATGGTCAATTCCTTAAAGTTGGGGGACTCGAGAGACCAAGACCATAGTGCTGAACACATGAAATAAAAGCTTGCTTGAAATTACCAACCATTAGGCCTACGGTCTTGTCCTATGTGGCGAATTGACCTTGTTTAAGAATTTTGGTATGCTATGTGCATGGTATATGCCAATGATTCCGTTATTAAGAATAAAATATTTGATGGGTTGTAGGTTGGCAGATTCAGGTTGGATTTAGTTTGAATCCATTCGATTTGATGTTATTTTAGTTTATAATTTTTAAGTGTAAACTTGATTGGATTAAATTCAGTTTATATTTTTAATTAAATCGAAAAAATTATTATTCTTAATTATTTATTTTTATGGTCTTTTGTAATTTTTTATTTATTTGTTAGTGATCAATGACTAATGCTGTTCTTTTGAAGGAATCTGAAAGGTACAAAAACTTGGTCCGTCAGCACATTGATCTCCAAACTGTTCAACTAAGGCTTGACAAAGGAGCATACTCCAATGCCGTCAGAAAGTTCTTCAGAGATCTTCTCCTTCTGTTGAGCAATTCAATCGTTTTCTTTAGAAAGAACTCACCGGAGCATCTTGCTGCTGTTGAGCTCCGATCTCTGGTGTTGAAGCAAAAGGCAGAGATGTTCCTGAAACTTGAAACCAGCAAGGAGGTCGTGAAAGTGGAACCTGAGCTGAAAACAGCCCTAGTTTCGAAACCTGCAATGGTTGTTTGTACATCAAAAGATAATGTTAGAGCACAACCTGAGAATGCAAGTAAAAAGGTGGATAAAAAGGAGGTGGTGGTTGAAGAAAGGTCAATGGTGAAGGAAGAGAAGATTGAAGCTGCCCCTGGAGAGATCAAGGAAAAGGGTGTGAAGAAGAGGTCTAAAGAGAGGTCGGTATTGGTACCCGGTCGGAGAAGCTCGAGAACAGAGAGCAAGAGTAATGGGGAGATGCAGCATCAATATGGTGGTAATGAACTAAGTTCGCATGACAATTTCGATGTGAAGGTGGAGAAGAAAGTTGATAACCAAAGGAAGAGACAAGGAGCCGCAAGTTTCTTGAAAAGAATGAAAAAGAATTCACCAAATAAACCGACACAAAATGACCATGATTCCTCATCAGAAGAAGAAGAGAGCAAAGGCAGTAAAGGGAAGGGAGATAGGAAGACAAGAGGAAGGGACAGAGATAAGGTAAGAGAAACAGTGACAAGGAGTTCTAGGGGAAGAGGTGTAAGAGAAGTGGTCGGTAAGAAGAAGAGAATTGGCCGGCCGCCAAAGAGGCAGACGAAGAACGCACTGGAACCAAGTGGTGAAAGGGGAAAGAGGGGAAGAGATGGTGTGGATGCGGAGGTGGGGGGTGGAGGAACTGGAAGAGGGAGGAAGAAGACGAGGAGGTGACGGTGGTGGCTGTATTATTATGTAAATTATCTATTTTTTGTGAGCTTCTGATTTTCATCTGCCTTGTTGGTGTCAAATGGCCAGGTATAATTAATAGAGAAGACAGGGAAAGATAAAGAAGGGGAGAGAATAGGAGTTGCATTTGTCAATGTAAAATGCTTTCGAGCTTTTAAGTTTTCCACCGGATAAACCATATCTTAGAGAGTGAGACAGATGAAAAGGATAGAGAAATCAGAATCATTTGCCAAACATCATACAATGTTGGGGTTAAAATAAAATAGGATATTAGTATAATTTACACATTCAATCTTCAACTTCCATTGAAATAGAACTACAAGAAACTAAGGCTACAACCAGTGTTCGATATGAAATGAGCCATGGAGTGCGTCATAATCTCAGGCCAGTCATAAAATCATCATACATAGGTATCGGTAACAATCCTAGCTATCATGTGCTGTGGCCTCTTCATGTTAGTCATGACATCCATGTCTACCCTCTTTTGCTAAATTGTTGCCTTCCACTACTCTTACCTATACCAACCATCTCAGCATACAGCCGTTTTTCGTTTTTGTCATCGATCCGGGTCCGTCGATTGTCCGTGTGGAAAGGGCTGTTCGCCTTCATCTGCTTTTAATCCAAAAGACAAAAAAGAAAGCCAATTGCATTGTCTGTATCATCAATAAGGCCTTCTGGTGTTCTGTACTGGTTTTCTATTTCATCTCACAGATGCTTTCATGAAAAAAAGTTGCAGAGTTCATGAAACAAGATATAAAGGATAAAACCAAACCAAACTGTGTGGAGGACTTCCCGATAAAGAACATGAGATACATTGGGAAACATTCTAGTACCTTAATGGACAAATTGTACACAGCAGGTTAAATTTGAACATCCCAAAACTACCGTTAGATTATACAACATCCTTGCCGAAAGCAATACACAGTATAAACATGGTTATGTGCAGTTAGCTATTACCACTTTCACCATCAGATGCATTTTCGAGCCTCGCAATTGCATCGACAAGTGCTTGCTCGTGATCCTGCATTACAAAGAAGATATAATGCCTTACAAAGGACAACAGTGTACGATTATAAATACAATATCCTAAAATTAAAAAAAAAAAAATCCTTGGTCCTTACTTTCAGCACTTTCTTTGCTTTCTCAATTTCTCCAGGATCAGGTTGGCTTGCCCCAAAAACTTTTTCGACCTGTTCAAAGCTACCAAGGTCAGGGAGAAGCCACCTCATTAGCAATATGTCAAAATGTTCTAGGTTCCGATTTACCTCCTTGATTAAAGTCTCGGTGTGAAGGATCTCAATAGCCCCGACTGCCTTTTTCCCGACACCATTTTGTGTGAGAGGGAGTTCCTTCTTGGATTGACCCTTAATGGTTCCTCTGCCTCTCCCTGCTCCAGCAGCAGCTCCACCTCGCGTCATGGACTTCTTATTCCCACGGCCTAGACCTGGCCGGCCACCTCTATGAACAAGACCTGCCTCTTCAGCCTCCCACCTTATGTCATCTGGTGATATCTGCCATTAATCGATGTATACTTTCAGGAACAAATTTATATTACCACCTCTGTTCTCAAAGTAAAGGTCAAACTAATGAAGCCTTTTATATTACCACCTCTGTTCTCAAAGTAAAGGTCAAACTAATGAAGCCTTTTATATTACCACCTCTGTTCTAAAAGTAAAGGCCAAACTAATGAAGCCTGGATTAAGATTAATGGAGAAATACTTGACCGAATAATGGCCTGGATCAAATAGATGCATTCAAAATTTAAAAAAAATAAAAAGAGAAAAACTCATCCCAATCACGGCAATTTACTAATATTGTCACATAAGCATGACGAACAATTCAAAATACATAATAAATATTTCTGATTAACAAAAAAACAAAATTTAGAGTTGCAAGCAAAATACAAGAAGTCAACATAGCAGAAGCTCTTCAACCACAAATTCTTCAACCAGCATTTATTTAACATGTTTAACAATGTTTAGAATTATAAATCTGCATCCAAAAAACTAAATGTAGAATAACCATACACTACATAACCAATACTACCTCTTTGAGATTCACCCATTCCCATGTTTCGTCAGCTGTATTCATATCATAAACCAAAGCATGTCTTCCCTGTCAAGACATGGAAAGGATCATAGTATTATAAGCCCTATAATTACAAATATTACAGAGACAACAGTACAATGTACCTCAACTGCATTGTAATCAGTAATAACAGCCTCATAGAAATGGTTATCTTCAGGCCAACGAGTCCAAACTTTTCTGCCAATTAATAGATCATAACTTGTAGCCTCAGCAGGCTCATTGGCTGCAAAGGGACCTGAAGAACCGCGGTTAGCAACTGGGGTCCTTACTGTCAAACCAGGCATGGACTGCATTGAAGAATCAATAAAAGGACAACAGTAATGACAACCAGAGAATTACATGTTAACTGCCAAAGAACTGCATGTATATTATTGACGATAAAAGATCATACAACTTACTGATTTTGGTTTCTTGTTCTTAGATGCCGAGGGAGGACCTCTTCTCGGTGCTGATGTGGATGGTTGCATTGATGGATGTAGTGCAGGAGGAGGGGCACCCATTGACAATGAAACGACTGACTGGGGTGTTTTCTGTTTCTTGCGTGATGCTGATACAGTAGGACTAGGTATAGGATCATGAGCTGGCCGAGCACTGCTTGGCATGCCACCTTGGACACCATTTGTCTTTCTCCATTCCCTGGAATCATAATTGATTACATTTTCCTCCTAAAAGTATCGACTGTAATCTATCAAAGTTTTGAGAAAACAATTCTGCACAGACCTTATTCTTCGGATAATATCATCTGCATTAACCCTGGATAAAAGCTCTCTATGCTCCTCATCTGATACTCTCAATTCTTTTCTTAACTCTGTAATTAGACTTTCTTTCTCCTGTAAAAGAAAAATTGCAGCTTTAGGCCTCATATTATATTAACTTATGCAAGGACAACATCCATAATAAGAAAAGTGAACAGATACCCAGGTGATGGCATCCGATTGAGCTTTAAAGGCTCGCAGAACTGAAGTGTATGCTTCTTGCTCAATGTTGTGGATTTGAGTCTCCATATCGCCATGCATCCTAGATAACGCAGCAGAACCGACGAGCGCAGATCTCCCATTTCTAGCAGCTCGCCCCCCACTTTGGAATCTATTCTGATGGGATGGTGGAAGATCATCATCAGTTCCTGCAGATTAAATGGTCAAGAAGACCTAACTAAATACCTTCTGCAAAGCAATTGAAGATGATCGAGATCATCCTCTAAAATCAGATACATGAAAAAGATGACATAGCAAACACAATAATTAATCTAATGCCTAAACTTACAGAAACGAAATAAACATCATCAATGCTAACTTAAATACACCATCTTGAAGAGAGATTAAATTAACAAACCACTGCTATCAGAGAGCCCAAACTCCATCTCAACTTTCCTCAAAATCAAGCCCTTGAATTAAACTGATCCCCTTTTGAAAGAACTAGTCAAACTGCGAACAAATCGATCAATTTTCTCCAAATGCGAGCTGCTAGTACCTGATGACAAATTTGAAGAAAATGAGAAGCTGACAAACTTCTTTTCACCTCATATGATATGCTTAAAGGGGATAATATTAAAGTAGTTAAAGCCAAATTCATCAAAATCTAGTCTTAAATCATCAAACTGTCAGTCATAGCTAACTTACAAAAAATACAGACCAACAACTAGAAAAAAAACTAAGCTAAAATTCCACTGATAGACCCCATTGCACAAAATTAAGCTAATAAAATCAATAATAATCGAAAAGGAAAGAGCCATTACACTGACTAGGAAATACCAAGTAATTCACAAGCTCGGAACTCTAATCTTACCATGGTGGAAAACGAAAAATAGCAGACAAAAAAAAACTAAAAATCACCGAATTCTACCAAATCCCCAAAATAACGACCAGAACCAACCTTGCAGCAGCAAACAAGAACCAAAATAAGTTAACTAACGACAAATTTTCAACTTTCCAAGCTTATACAATTCCAAAACCTCAACACACAAACAAAGTTAAAGAAAAAGAATAAAACCTTCAAGAAACACTCCAACTTTAGAGCTTCTAATTGATTTCAAGAATAACCCACTTCAATTTCTTCGAAAAACAGATGAAATTCATCTTCAAACTCCAATCAAGCGAATTGTGATTGTGATAAACCTAAGATAAGCTTGATTTCTCCCCCCTTACTATATCCCAATTATGAGTGATAGTTTAGAGCTTTTGGCGGATTGGGGAGTAGTTACTTGTGATGAATTTGAGGATTGAAAAACAAGGGATTTCAAGAGTGAGAACTTCGATTGAACAATTGAGGAGAACATTAACGAGCGAGAAACAGAAGAAGAGAGGGAACGCGGACTTGAATTTTTGTTTGTTTGTCGTTTTTTCTTTCAGTTAATAGTCGACTTTCAAGTCCGAACACCTTTTGTTTTTCTCTCTTTTTCTAACTCAAAATAATAATAATTAATAATTAGAATAAATACTTATAAATAATTAAAAATGAAATTATTTGATGAACTTATTTTTTACTAAAATTTTAATAAAAACTCGTTTTTAATAAGTTATTTTTTATTTATTCTATAAATAATAATGACAACGTCGCATCAGCTTATCAGTTATTTTTTAGCTTATCATCTAAAAGTTAACTTTTTGACCACTTTAAAAAATTATTGATGTATTTGATGAATCGTTTATTGGTTAGCTTATTTAATCTCAATAAGCTGATTTCTAAAAGTTTCATAAAAAAAAACTTTTTAAATGATCAATCAAAAATTAATAGGTAAAAAATCAATTATACCATCTTTTCATAAAATTTGAATTATGATATGTATCGTATATGTGTCATATTATAATTATAGATATTTTAATTTATTAAATAATAAAATTTATATATATTATATAAAAATAGTAATATAATGTAGTTCGCTACATCATTCATATTAATAAAAAATTTAACATTGGATTATTTATTATTATCATTATCATTATTATTATTAAGGTTATAAACTTAATTTTTGTAAAATTAAATATTTAAATTCTTACGAGACTATTCAACAAAATACTAAGAAATATGATCGTCATGTTCCTATAATTTTTTTAAATCATGCCATTATAAGCTATTTTACACACCAATCTGTTGTTTACCAAACATATCCTAATTAATACAATCCGCTGTTTACCAAACATGCCATAACTATAAATCTCGTCGAAGCGCAAATTTTGAAAACGTCTAGTAGTTTGTAATTTTATTCCTAATTAATAGAGAAGTTATTTTTAAATATTTATTCTATAAATATAATATAAAATAATAGATAATTACTAATTATCAATAAGCTTATATTTAATTTCATGTTTTTTTACAAATCTATTAATAATTTTTTATGGATAAACATATAAAAATAATAATTTCTATTCATAAACACAAATTTCATATCTTACATATTTAGCATTTCATCTTTTAAATTTACATTTTTATTATTTCAAATTTTCTAATATCTTTTTGCACCATAAATTTAGACAATAATCAATTTTATTTAAATTAATTTAAACTAAAATTATTTTACACAAAAAGAAAAAAGAAAATCTCCAATTTTGTTAGAAAAAGATAATATTTTCTCAAAAAAGCCCTTTACAACGGTCTGAGCACTCTCTCATTATTCTTTCCAAATTCCAAAAACGGTCGCTCTCTGTCTCTCTCCTCTCTTTCGAATTCCCATTATACCCCTTGTTTTCTCCTAAATCTCCACTGTGCCACCGACGCCGCATGCGGCTTCCGCGCCAGTAACTCCCCCTCCTCCAGTGTCGACTTCTGTCTGAAATCCATGGAATCGCCTTCGCTGGAAGCATCCTTCGAGTCGGTGACGCGCGATTGGAGGAACCAGAGCTTGGAATCCGCCGACGTTGACCGCGGTAAAGGAAAAAGTGATCTTAGGGTAAAGTTGAAGCTTGAAGATCTTAACTGGGACCATTCCTTTGTTCGAGAACTTCCTGGTGATTCTATAACCAGTAATCTTCCTCGTGAGGTCTTTTTCACTTCCATTTCTCTCTTCAATTTAATTATGTATTTCTTCTGATCGACTGTATATGTTGATTGGTTTATGTTTGTTAGGCACTGAATTGGATGCATGAAGGCCATGAACTTACTTGGCAGTTTTGATGTGACTATCAGTTCTTTGTGTGAGTTTTAATGGTGCAAAAATGGTTAAAGTTCAGTGTTCATGTGTTTCCCAGGTGTTGCATGCTTGCTACACCAACGTTTCGCCCTCTGCTGAGGTCGAGCATCCTCAACTTGTTGTGTGGTCGGAATCAGTTGCTGAGTTGCTTGATTTGGACCCTAAAGAGTGAGTCTTTCTCATGATATTTTGCTTCGTGGTGGCTAGATAGTGGCATTGAGCTCCGAATTTTGTGAATTGATGCATAATTGATTTGACTCATGGATTGATAACTGTGGCACGAACAGTAGGATGACTATCAAGGTGATTCAGATAACATTTGTTAGCCATTTTGCGACCATGGAATCGTTCATTTGTTCCGTTTGTACTTGGAGATATTCATTGAGTGTAGTCTTGAATATAAAGCTTTGAGGTTTGGAAAAGTTTTTCAAGTTTATCGAACCAACTAGCAATATATTTTATCGGACTGCAGATTTGAAAGATCAGATTTTCCCCTACTCTTTTCTGGAGCTTCTCCATTTGTTGGAGGGTAAGTCTTTTGACTCAACCCTACTATATTGTGGCTCGTCAGACTGATGACCTAATCCATTCCTTTCTATTTTTTTAGTTCTGTTCTTTTCATCTCTTATCGTCTTCTCTCTTGTAGGTTGTCTTATGCACAGTGTTATGGAGGACATCAATTTGGCATGTGGGCTGGTCAACTGGGGGATGGTCGGGCAATAACACTGGGGGAGATTCTGAATTCAAAGTCGGAAAGATGGGAACTGCAACTTAAAGGTGCTGGGATGACCCCATATAGCCGATTTGCTGATGGCCTTGCAGTACTACGTAGTAGCGTCAGGGAGTTCCTTTGCAGTGAAGCAATGCACTTTCTAGGGATTCCAACAACTCGAGCACTATGTCTTGTTACAACAGGGAAATATGTCTCCCGTGACATGTTCTATGAGTAAGTTGCGATAACTGAAGTAGTGACGTACATGCTGCACGTGGAAAGCTTCACTGTTTATGCATTTCAGATTTTCCTAATTATCATTTTGGACCGTTATGCATTTCTTCATGTACTCTGAACTTTTGAAGATCTTTCTCTGCATTCATAGGGGATCCAAAGTTTCTTAAAAATCTTGAGAATAAATTCATTAGCGCAAACAATTGGGAGATATTAGTTTTTATCTTTAGTTGCATTTTCAAACTTCCTATTTTTTCATTTTCCTGGCATTCTGTTATTTCATGGTTGATACTACCATTTTGGATTTTACAAGTATATTATGCTTCACTTGATCTCATAGAAGTTGAAGGGAACTCTATCATGAACTGCTAAGAAGTATGGTCAAAAAGTTTAATTGTGGCAAATGAATTTAGGTGCTGCTTTTGAGATGCTCTCTGGTTTATGCTGACAATATTATCTTCTCATGCAGTGGCAACCCAAAAGAAGAACCTGGTGCAGTTGTATGCAGAGTTGCACAATCTTTTCTTCGGTTTGGTTCATACCAAATACATGCCTCTAGAGGAAAAGATGACTTTGAGATTGTTCGTGTTCTGGCAGACTATGCCATTAGACATCATTTTCCTCATATTGAGAATACGACTAAAAGTGAGAGTGTATCTTTTAGTACAGGTCTTGAAAATGATTCAATTGTGGATCTAACCTCAAACAAATATGCGGGTAAGTATCAAACTTTAAGAATGAGGATGATGCAACAGTTTCTTAAGTAACGAAACTGCAATAAGGCATACTGACTTATAAATATGATATGCAATGAAAGTACAGAATAAAGCAAAGTAACTTTTGTGTCAATAGCTCCTGTGGTAAATACTCTACCTGATTGCCTCGATTAACATATTTAAACTACCATTGCATGTCTGTCTTTCGTGTTTTACACTTTTTATTGGTATTCCAAAGACCTATTATTTTCCCATCACTGTTTGCTTAATGTTTCAGCTTGGGCAGTGGAGGTTGCTGACTGCACCGCTTCCTTGGTTGCATGTTGGCAGGGTGTTGGTTTTACCCACGGTGTGCTGAACACTGACAACATGAGCATATTGGGTCTCACCATTGACTATGGCCCTTTTGGGTTTTTAGATGCTTTCGATCCAAGTTATACTCCAAATACTACAGATCTTCCTGGTAGAAGATACTGTTTTGCAAATCAGCCGGACATTTGCTTATGGAATATTGCGCAGTTCGTATCTACTCTATCAACAGTTCAGTTGATAAATGATAAAGAGGCAAATTATGCAATGGAAAGGTACTGTAACCTCAACATGTAAGAGATAGTTTTGATGAGTTGCAGTTTTTTCTGAAGCTGATGTTTCTTGAATTTTACAGGTATGGAACCAAATTCATGGATGAGTATCAAGCTATAATGACCAGAAAGCTCGGGCTTCCCAAGTACAATAAAGAGTTGATAAGTAAACTCCTTAATAACATGGCCGTAGATAAAGTTGATTACACAAATTTCTTCCGATCACTTTCGAATATCAAGACAGATCCAAATATTTCACCAGAAGAGTTGCTGGTTACTCTGAAAGCTGTTCTTTTAGATATAGGTCAGGAGCGTAAAGAGGCATGGCTCAGCTGGCTGCAATCATACGTTAAGGAGGTACTGAAATATTATTCTATAGAGTATACCAGTTTTATCTCTATTAGGCTTCATAGACAGATATTTCTATATTGTATTTCTGTTTCTGGATCTTTCCATTTCCGCTATCTGGAAAACTGAAAAGCCAGAAAGAGATAAAACTTGGTCATGAAATGGAGCACAAGAGTAAAGATGATACAATCTAGTTCTGCCTAGTTTTGTCGTCTAATCTCATCATTCTTTTCTGTTTCTGCAGCTGGGTGCTAGTGACAAGTCCGATGAACAGAGAAAAGCCCAAATGGATTCAGTAAACCCGAAATATGTGCTCCGGAACTACTTGTGCCAAACTGCCATTGATGCAGCTGAAATGGGTGACTTTGGAGAAGTTAGACGGCTGCTTAAATTGATCAAGCGGCCTTTTGATGAGCAGCCAGGAATGGAAAAATATGCTCGTCTGCCGCCAGCCTGGGCTTATCGGCCAGGCGTTTGCATGCTTTCTTGTTCTTCCTAGAGTTAAGTTTCAGTTACAGATAATACCCCCAGAGCAAAGCTTGTTGTATATATCAGCTAAAATCATGTTCTTCAAATGTATAGACTGTACAATGCTGAACATGTATACCTCTCTGTTCCCTTATCCTCTTTTATGGCTACAGTGGGAGCATTTTTTTCATTGTTCTTTAGCATTTCAACGTCCTTTCAATTTGTGAACTTCTTCGTTGAGAATATACAATTATAGAAGCTGATCTTTGTTGCTTGTTGGTAATTTTCTTACCTTTCATTGGTTACAGTACATTGTTGAATGAGAGAAACAAAGAGTCTTTTGAGGTGAAGTTTAGTTTAGAGTTTGTTAATAGAATGGAATGAAGCGTAATATTATTCCATTGTTTGAGATGAAGTTTTATAATAAAATAGAATGATATGAACTGGAAGAGGAGACTTTGATATCACATCGATATAATAAAATATAAAATGATAAATAATTTTTTATTATAATACATATAAATCTTTCTTTTAAAATAACATTTTATATTATATTATGATTCTTTTCATCCTAAGAGAAAACATTATTTTAATATTTTAACCCATGCTTTTAACTTAAAATTTAATCAATAAAATCAATTTATCATAATTACGAGACAAGCGATATTTAAGTTTTACTTGTTAGGAATTAAAATTGCTTTATTAAGTATGTGCTTAGTAAAAGTAAATTTGCAGCAGATTATTTAGCTAAATTGGGTCATAATATTTCCTCAAATTTTTAAGTTTAGGACGATAATTCTGAAACTCTCTCTTTGATTATATTGATTGATGCCTGTGATATTTCTTTTACGAAGTAATTTTGATTTTTTCTCTGTTGTAATAAAAAGAATTAAGGCATTTTGGATTTATTTTATTAGCACCAGTTCAATTTTTATATTAAAAGGAACATCAACTCAATGGCCCCCACTTTCACCACCACCGGCGCCACAACCGGCTCGATAGAGGCACGTCACGCATTGACACGAGTCATCAATACAACCTCTAATTTCTCTGCCATTTCCTCTCGGAGTGCCACCCATCTACCATCCACCTCCCTTCTTCCACCACCCTAGATGGCCGTAATATCCACGCGCCACCCCTCATTCAGTTTGCTTCGCCCTTGCCGCCATAAACAATCAACGGTTTGTGCACACACGCCCTGCAAGTAACGCGTAGGGAAAACTTCGTCGACGTAATTTTTCAAGGGGAAAGCGGCAAGGTTGAAGCAAGCAGATCATATAGACTTCATTTCTAAGCTCGCTCACAGCTTGGTTGCTTAATCATGGTACTCTCTCTCTCTCTCTCTCGACATCATACACAATGTGTCTATATCTAGTTATTTATTTCTCTCTCTATCTTTAAACCGTACATAAAAGTTTTAGAGGCTGTAACTTTTGTACGTTTTTTTAGCGTGCGAGTTGTTCTGGGAGGATTTTAATTGTAGGAAGGTACTTTTAAAATATTCACTCTTAGATTAATCCTCACTTATATCAGATCAGTCTGTAAAAAGTAAAGTACTGACCAAACAAATTTTTCTATTATTAAGATTCAGGCGAAAGCCAATCTATTTAGTTCGTAACTTTTGTACTTTAATGTTAGTATAAAGTCTGCAAAAGAGTGAAAAGCCTCGATCCATTGAAACCTACCATGGA
>JANIJH010000003.1:829713-850354 GCA_024520975.1 Erythroxylum areolatum
GTAACTTTTGTACTTTAATGTTAGTATAAAGTCTGCAAAAGAGTGAAAAGCCTCGATCCATTGAAACCTACCATGGACTTTGTGAAACTTGACCTTAAAAGCCCGTTCTTAGGATAAGCCAAAACCCACTTCTTATTCTCTCTGCCTTCCCATATTGGCTCTCTCTGTTTTGCAAAGGTAACATTTTTTCTTGTAATACTCTCGTGGTTATGCACAAAGCTTGCTTCTTTATTTCATTACCCCTGCCCTTTTTCTTGTTTTGTTTAAGAGTTGTGTGAATATGAGTTGGATGTGTATCGTGATGTGGGATTTTAGCTAATTGGTGAAATATTTGCCTTTCTTTTTCTTGTGGCAAATTAAAGGATTTTGTGAAAGATTGAAACTTTATTAATCAACACTAATAATTCTCTTGTTTGTCTATAAATTTCACATCTTTAATGCTCATAATCTTTGTTCATGCACCTTCTTCTTGAAATGCTAGTTATGGTACTGTTTAAATGCTCGGATTCTTGTTTTTAGTTGTAAATTGCCTAACTTTTTAAACCACCACTAATAATTCCCTTGTTTCTTTATAAACTTCGCATCTTTAATGTTCTAATCTTTGTTCATGCACCCTCTTCTTCAAATGCTAGTTATGATACTGATTAAATGCTCTGATTTTTGTCTTTAGTTGTAAATTGTCCGCTGACAATGGTCATGTAAATAGACAAGTCTTTGGTTTCAGAAAGTGAAACTACAAGCTGCCTCAACTGGGCCCAGAAAGATCTAGCTGTGAATATGTGGTCTTAGGTGATTTCCCATGAACTTGCAACCGTTGTGATGTTGAGTGGAAAGTTTGGAGGGGTCATTTCGTGTTAAAATTCTTAATGTTAAGTTTATTTTTCTTATTGGGTCCTGCTGTTGGGCTGAGACGAGAGCTCTTAGTTTTTGTGAGCTTCTGTATGGAGGTGAACACCTTAGTTAGAATAGATCTGAGGAACAGTAATGTGGTTAGGCTGTTTGTCATTTTTCCATTTGAAGGATGATGAGAAGTTGGATTTGGTGATGGTATATGTAGACGATCATTTTTCTGTGGGATATAATGTACAATGGTTATTTGTGGCCTGTTTTGTGATTATAGGTAAAGACATTGTCTTTCCCTTTAACCATTTGATGTATTCATCTTCCAAATGATATACTATAAGCATGCCAAGATGAGTTACTGAATTATTTTGTGATCTGCAGAGATGAGATCTTCAAGGAGTCTTGAGGTATGGAAAATGGGAATTGTCAACTATTTGGAAGCCCTTAAACTACAGGAAAATCTTGTCTCTCTTAGAAAAGCTCAGAAGATACCTGATACACTACTCTCTTTGCAACATCCACCTACATATACCCTTGGAAAACGAAGGACTGATCACAATTTATTGATCCCTGAATCTGAACTTAAATCATTGGGGGCGGAACTTTACTATACTCAAAGAGGAGGAGACATTACATACCATGGTCCCCATCAAGCCATCTTGTACCCCATTATTTCCCTTCGTGATATTGGACTTGGTGCCAGGAAATATGTGGAGAAACTTGAATTAACTATGATTGAGTTGTCTTCACTATACGGTGTAGAAGCTTGTGCTGGAAAAAAGGGTGAGACTGGGGTTTGGGTTGGAGATAAAAAGATTGGTGCAATAGGGGTACGTATATCATCTGGAATCACCTCTCATGGCTTGGCCTTCAACATTGATCCCGATCTAAACTATTTTAAGCATATTGTGCCTTGTGGGATTGCAGACAAAGAAGTTACATCTTTAAGAAGGGAGATTGATACTCCACTTCCTTCTGAAGATTTAATTGATGAGCAGTTAATTTCTTGCTTCGCAAGATTGTTTGGTTTTACTACTATTACATGGAAGGAAAATTGTTCACTGCCGTCTGATTGAAGGGAAAATTGATTAAAAGCTTCAATGTTCTGGAATTTTTGGTAAAATTGAAAACTCCTTTAGAGATCTGAGTATCATATGCCTGACAGGTGTGCCAAGTTATATTTAGACATTGTCGTGGATTCACTTGTCAAAATATGATCATTGAGATTGCTATATCTTATTTTATGCACATGCAAGTTAATCCAGATAAGCATCTGAACAATCATAAGTTGTGAGACTCAAGCCACCTGAGGATGGTCTGTTTGTTCTTTGAATACAGTTTGAGTTTCAAATCTGTGTTTGTCGCTTGCAGGATCATGGAAATACGCTATCTCCATGAAACACTGTTACACTAACTTGCACAAAATCTCAGTTCCGGCGGCAATGGAAGAATCCTCTATTGATGAATATTGAGGATATAGGGGTTTATCCTTTTGTAACCGAGCTTCATTAACTGGGAACATCTTTTCAGTAATCTCACTTAAAATCATAACAGAGTGAAATCATGGGAATTCTTGAAAACAGATATCTCAATTCAACATGCAACCTGATTCAAGAGGTTTGAACTCAGCAATAAGTATTTTATCAGTCATTGCCTGCAGAAACATGTTTCCCTCACAGAAAGGAGCCACCTCTTTCATTTACTATGGGATCCAACCAAATGCAGTGGCTCCATCTGTGTCTTTATTCAGATACAGATCTCAAGAGTTCATTCACTAGATCTTGGATATATGATTTCCTTCTCTGAATGCGAAGTGAATGATTAATATTTAATTGTTGATAGCTTGCTAAGATAAAATATATTCTCTTTTAATTTGAAAGCTTACTGATATAGTTGGGGAAGTGCATGTTTCGTATCATGAACTGAGGCTTTCAATTTGACATCGGGATTCAACCCTTTTCTAATCTCATTAAACCAGATTGCCCTGACAGTTCTCAAACCGGTTAAAACTAGTGGGCAGAAGAAGTTGATATCCTTATTTAGGCGTGTGACTATTAGTCATCAAAGGCAAGCTTTAAGCGTTTATGTGCTTGCAGCAATAGTGATCATGTGGTTGAAGATTTGGAAGAATTCAAGTCAACCTAGTAGACTTCTGGATCTTGAAATCTTGAAGACAAAGATGGCATTTTCCTGGACGATGGTTGATTTTTATCATATGTAAAGCAGGTCTGCCAGCCAACTTTTGCTGTATCTAATCACCTTGGGACTTCTAGTTGAGATGAATCATCATCATTGTTCTGAACAATAGAGGACAGAAGATGGAGTGACTGATACTTGTCTCCTGTGATGTAAGTCACATGATATAGCTAGGTTTAATATTTGGTGCACAGCAAGGATGTCAGAGAAGTTCTAATACTCTATTAAGCTTCACATGAGCAGCTGCTTCCGAGTCGCAACCTATTCAAGAACAAAATGACGTGCTTAATTGCTGTGGGACTGAGGCCCCTCATTGTTTTCTAATATCAGATTCTGTTATATGTCATAAGCAGTAGCCACCACGGTCACTCTCATGCATGCACTTTCAACTTGTAGGAAAAGACATGCTTACTCATGACTTAGCCTGAAAGCTTCTCTACTCGACACTGTGTAGCATAAACGGCATGAGAATTAACTATAGAGCTCTGATAGCTACTTTTGCCTTCATTCTTCTTGTTATTCTCGTTTCTTCTCCATCCTTTTTCCATCATGAGACAAAGATCCATTCAGGAGACAGAGTTCAACCTCGAAGATTGCTAGCTTCTGTATACTCCCTGTCTTCAGCTGTACACAAGATAATTGAAGCCGGTCATGATCCCAAGAAAGCTGTTGAGACCAGTCTAAGAAAGGCACCGCGAAGCAATTCAAACCCAACTCAGAACAAGTAATATCGATATTGTTTCGTAGAGATCTTTGAAGGAAAGAGAAACTTTGCTCTTCTAGATTTTTTTACTTTTTGCTTCTCAAATGTCTCTGTTGTGGTAGGTGCAAGAATGGGATTTCTGAACGCAAGAATGGGATTTCTGAACGATCTTTTTTCCCACTTTTCTTTATATGATATTAATCTGTAATTCTTCAAAACATTATGAAAGACTTTGTCTCGATAAACTTGAGGAAGCATTTAACATATTGTATGTAGGAAGGGCGTAATTTTCAGATAGCGCCCGTTTCCTATTGGTGATTCGCTGAAAACTCTCCAAGGTAGCTAGAGGGGGATTGCAGGAAAACTGGGTAGTGGAGTTCCTGGAACTGTATATAGAGGGCTTCTACCATGAGACATGAGAACTCATTGCCGTTTAAGAACTGGAAAAGAAGTTTTGAGCAGGAATTCAAAACTGAAGTGACTGTCATCAGTGGAACGAATCACGAAAATCTGGTAGAACTTCTAGGATTCTGCAATTAATGGCAAAATTAAGCAGTGGTTCTTTTGCCGAGTTCTGTCCTAATTGGAGATTCAAGGCCCAAGAGGTACAAAAGGATGCAATGTGTTTATGAAGACCAGGCCTCTTGTGCCTCCATGAAAGAATGCAGAACATCCTTCCAGACTAGTCTGTGACTGCCGGAATCTCTGAATTTGGACTAACCAAGCTTTTGAAAACAAACAAGACTCAACTAACAGCCATCAGAAGGAACAAAATGATGCATATTACCTGAATGGTCAGCCTCAGCAGGAACATTCCTGTTACTGTCAAAGTTGATGTGTACAGTGTACCAGACTGCTTTCAGGAAGGAAAATCGAATCTGCTAGTGAAGAAAGGTGACGAGAATGTTAAGAGCGGAGCTGCTCAAGTCTCCATTCCTCCATCAATCCCTGAGTAACATAATTGAAGATGATCATTTGCTAATTTCGCAATGTACCTCTAAAAACTGCAACTTGATGTTCTGTAACTGTAGGCGATCAATATTTCCAAGTTCTTAATAAGAAACATTCTCTTGTCAACAATTTATTATTTATTATCGTATACTTAAGCCATGAAAGTGACCTCCATTCTATGATAATTAACCAGGAGAGTGAGGGAAGGTCAAAGTATAGTCGCATAAATCGCAACCATCTACTGTTTCTCATTTGTTAGCTTTCACTACAGTTAAATACCTCTCTCTCAGTGATGAACAATGTGAAGTAGGAATAGTTAACACTCTCTAGAACCCCCAAAGCAATAAGCTTTGACAGAGATTCTTTAGTTGAGACATTTCCCTTGAGATTAATAGCTCACTCCTTTCATGGGTGCAACAGTTCCCATGAAAAGATCGTGTCTTTTGTCGGAAGACAGCGACTTTTCTATTTATCAGATTGCTTTATGGCTTAAGAAGTTTTTAAAAGCAAGAGCACTCAGGTCTACTAGGCAAATTCATGCCCTGTTGGTCACTTCTGGGATTGGCTTAAACGTTTTCTCACTGGGGTCAAAGCTACTTGGGGTGTATGCAAGTTGCGGGGAGATGAAATCTGCGATAAGGGTCTTTGAGAAAATCCAATACCCAAATGCATTTGCATTGAATTGGATGATTTTGGCCTCTGCATTCAACGGGGACTATAAAGACGCTATTGGGTACTTTTGTTTGATGCAGAAATCTATGCATATTTATAACAAGTTTACTTTCTCTATTGTGTTAAAAGCTTGTATTGGTTTGCTGGATGTGAAGAAAGGGAAGGAGGTTCATGCAATTGTTAAACAATTGGGTATAGATAATGATGTTTTTATGGCTAATGCGTTGGTTGATATGTATGGTAAATGTGGTTCTGTTTGTCATGCACGTAAGGTGTTTGATAGAATGATGAAAAGAGATGTGACTTCTTGGACTTCAATGATCTGTGGGTATTGCATTGTGGGGAAGGTTGATCAAGCACTCATCTTTTTTGAGAGAATGAAGATGGATGGATTGGAACCAAACGATTTCACATGGAACACGATGATTGCTGGTTATGCTAGGAGGGGAGATAGTTATGAAGCATTTTCATTCTTGTCTAGAATGACAGGAGCTGGGCTGTTGCCAAATTTGGTTACTTGGAACACGATGATCTCAGGTTTTGTTGAAAGTCAGAGAGCTGTTGAGGCTGTGAGAGTGTTCTGCAACATGTTAGCTTCAGGGATTCGGCCTAACATCGTGACTTTAACAGGACTACTACCTGCATATGGGACGATTGGTTCTATCCAACGAGGTAAAGAAATTCATGGACTCATTTACAGAATGGGGCTCTATAGTAATGTTTTTCTGGTTAGTGCTCTTATTGACATGTACTCGAAATGTGGCAGTGTGAAAGATGCTAGGAATATATTTGACAAAATCCGTTACAAAACTGTTGCATCTTGGAATGCCATGATTGGATGCTACGGGAAGCACGGCATGGTTGAGTACTCGATGCAACTGTTTGAGAGAATGCTAGAAGAGGGAATTTGGGCAAATGACACGACTTTGATTACTATCCTTACTGCCTGTAGCCGTAATTGTTGTCTTGAGGATGGTCTAAGGATTTTTAGTTTGATGAAGGAGAGGTATGGAATTGAACCTAAAAGAGAGCATTACACTTGTGTTATTGACATGCTATGTCGATCTGGAAGAATGGTGGAGGCTTGTGAATTGATGAAGCAAATGAATACATAAGTTACAGAAACAGAATCAACTCTCGGAGCTTATCTGACTTGATGCACCATGAAGACAAGATACAGCTGAAATTATGTGCCGAGAAAGAAGTTCAGTGTATAGGAATCTGAACAACAAGAAACTCCAGAAAAAGAACAACTTTAGGTAGATTGGGAAGATTAATGAGTTCGTTGAAGGCACAAAAGAAGGCTCGCGTTCCTGCTCTCTGGTAATTCCGGTTTTATTCATCTATCCCTGTTGTCAACATCCGGTGCATACTGTGTCACAGAGCATAAAGAATTCGAAGGACCTGATTCTGTTTACATTCTAACCTGCATGCTTAGATATTTACATAAGATCTTAAAATTATTAGATTTCAAAACCAAAAGTTAGGAGTTCTAACTACAATCTAGTACGTTGTAACTAATGTCCTCATCATAATCAAATTCATATTTATTGTTTTGTCACCATTTTTCACCTTGAATTGGTCAAAATGTTAGGATCGGAGTTAAAGAATGATGGACACTACTGACTGCTACCTTATATTATGTAAGCAATGCGTGTGGACAACCCGTTCTTGTTTGCCAGTGAAACAAAAGTTCTTCCATTTATTCATTCAACTGTTGCCGAGATCTCTTGACTTTTGTTTCTTTCTCATACATGTTCTATATGTGCAGAGAAGGAGTTAGAAATCCCCAAATAATAGTCATTTGTCAGAAATCCCAAGTTAAAACCAACTATATGTGCTTGACTTTGTGCTTGTGCCAGGCTTATCAATTTTCTTCTTTTTGAGCACCTTCTGATGCCTATGTTCATCTTTGCCCTGATAATCAGACATACTCCTAGGAATCACTTGTTTTTTCTGTCTCTTTCAGTTACATGAGGCTAACCTCAGGGGTTTATCACACGAAGCATGACATGGCTCATGTGATGATCCAGTCCGACCCTTTGTAGGAGCTTTATATTGCAAAATTCTTGCATGATACCTTGGTGTGACAACCAACCTAGAGGTATTCATTCTGTTGATGTTTGTGCTCGAGGTCCTACGTTCTTAATCTCGGTTGAAATTTTCCCAAGCTATTCAAGTCCATACATATCGTACTTAGACGCTGCATAATGCATAGCATCTCTACTCAGAATATGCCATTTTGAGGAAGTTGTTGGACTCCTTTGGGAGTAATGGTTTTCATTTCTGATTTACATCATCTATATTTCATCTGATCAACAAGTTTTGGTGAATTATCAAAGGAGATTCATAACAGTGACCTGCAAAATCTTGGAGTGAATGACAACTAATGGCAGGGTCTCGATCATTCACTGCACACAGATCACAAATGGTAATGCCATTACCCTTTTACCTGCGTCATCCTAACCAACTTGCTGGACTTTTCATATTTCAACTTTGGATTCCATTTTACACATTCTTCTATAAACAAATCTTGCCTGCTAGTTCCTGTCCGTATACGGTTATTGTAAACCATACTATCACCTGCTTCCAACGCTGGAATAAAGTTTGGAAGTTGGAACAACTTTTGATGACAATGTTACTGATACTGGTGATAACACCATGGACGACCAGTTAACTCTGCAGAACTGTACATATCAGAGAGAACTAAATACTGGCATGGATGACAGGAACAACTTTCACACACTGACACAGTTTGCAAGAACGAAGCTCATGCAGACTAGCTACAAGCAGCCATTTAGATCACGGGAACACAAAAATGACGCTATGACATTCAAGCGAAAGTAGGGATCAAACTCAAGATTATCATCAATCTAGAGGGAGTTACGAGATCATATCAAGAAATAGTTAAGATTAACATTATATGGTATAGAAGTTCAAGGCTAGTCTATGAGGTTTTTCATGAAAGTCAAAAGCTTGGAGGCTGAAAGCATAGGTATGAGCATAAAACGCGTATGGTCTGTAAGCCAAGTGTGAACTAGTCAAAGTGATTACAACTTCCATTCAAAACCCTCTAGACAGATTGAGTTGTCACCCATTAATGATTACGGATAGGCTTAGGAGTCTTCTCTGCCTCTTCACTAATGTCAAACAACCGAGTAAAAGAAGGTCTGTAAACTTGTGTCATCCATGGAAGAAGCATCCAAGTATTTCAAGTTGGTATACAGATTTCACCTTTGAAATCCATGAAAAAGAAAGAAGGTATGTTTGACTTGCAAATTGTTTGTATTATTTTCTACTAATAAAAATTTTCAAGATGTCTCTAATTTTTCTTTTTTGAAAAATAGCAAATCAACGTAGTTAAGTTATTTTATTTCATTAACTAAGATACATAAATATGTATTTTTTGAGTCATGATATATAAAGTTAACAAATATTAAATTATGATATATTTTAATCATGAAATTCCTAATGATTAAAAATTTTAATCGGTTTGACCGGTTCAATCCTAAAAATTTTGAATTCTTTTCGATTCTATTTTTAATTTTTCGGTTTGATTTATTTTAATAACTCTTGTTGTTAAAAATTAATTATGTTATTAATTAATCAGTAGATTTTTGTAAATTAATACATTATTATAAATAAAAATAAATCAACTAATTTTCACTTAACAATATCTTTTTTTATTTAAACTTTAAATTCTTCGACAATCTCTTTCAATTATATTTTAAATTCTTTAATTTTAATTATATTTTAAATTCTTCAATTTTATTCAATTTTTAGTTAGCTTTATGACAATTGACCTTAAAATTTTTATTTTTTCGGTTTAACTTATTTTTAAAAAGTTGAACATTCCATATTATTTAGCATTTAACCTTTTTATAATCTTGGTTGTTGGGATTTGTATTAAGTAACAGGTGCAATAAATGAGAATAAAATTTGTATTAAGTAACATGTGCAATAAATGAGAATAAAAGAAGTTTAGAATGTAGTTAGAAAATGCCATAAATAAGGAACAAACTGGTGGATTAAGAGAAAAGTAAGGCATGAAAAGCTATTAAACTCAAAGTATCTCCACAAACATGGATACTAATGATAAGTACGGAAGCATCCTAGGGTCTCCTAGTAATGTACTTATGTATATGTATAGAAATACATTAATATCCACTTTTAAGTTATATTTATAAATAATGAAATGAATTGAATACTGAATTATGTTCGACTGAAATTCGATCTATTGAATGATTCAAAATTTAATTTTACATTTAAGTTATATTTATAAATAATGAATTAAATTAAACAGATCGAGTTTAAATTTCAATTAAATTTGGAATAAAATTAACATTATTTTAATATTTTGACCTATCCTTTTAACTTAAAATTTGATTAATAAAATCAATTTATTGTAATTGTGAGAGATGTGATTTTAATTTTTCATATCAATATTAAATTTCTTGTTACCAAAATATTCATTTTATGATTAAAGGTTCATTGGAATGATTAAAGTTTATGTTAGATAGTTGGAGATATTCTTAAGGCCTAATAATCATTTTTTAGTTGCTTAGTTTGTCAAAAGCATACTTTTGAAAGCTAATTATAACAACTAAGGGTACATAGCTTCATTTTAAAGGAAAATTTACTATGAATCAGAAAGATTTTCATATAAACTAATTATTAAAACTCAAGTTGAGGAATTTTAGAAGTTTTCTTAATTTCTACAATTCTTTTTTTTTGGGTATGATTCTAAAAATAATAATAACAAAATTCAATTGATTAATAAAATATTATTAAAATAAGAATTCAATTTAAATCTTAGATTTGATGCAACTTAATAAAGTTTGATTAAAATTAATAATTTTAAATTATTCAATTAAATCTAGTTTAATTGGTTTAGTTTTTATCTAAAAATTAAATGTGTTACATATATTATAATATTATTTTTATAAAAAAATTAAGAATTTTTTATTAAATTAAAAAAATAAATAATTTGTAGTGTGTGGGTTAGTGCTTTGCTTGTGGGGGTGAGAAGAAGGACATGTCCACCACTTGGTATATACATAATCTACCGCACAATACCCTTGAAAACAATAGAGAGAGAGATTATATTTGAACAGAGTCACACAGACTGCAGAGCCAATCAACAAATATCTATCTATTAACCCTTTGCTTCCATCTTCTCTGTCTGACTCTCTGTATCTTTAACTTGGCCATGGCCCTAGTGGTGTCACTGCTTTAAGTACGTTATTAAGCCTTTTCATCTTGGAGTCTCAATGCTTCTCTGATCTGGGTATGGAGTTTCTGCTTTGGATCATAGTTCTAGGCTTTTTAAAAATCTTATCTTTTTTCTTTTGTCACTTTCAGTGAAATAGCCTATCTGGGTGTTGGTCTTTTCTGAGTTTTGTTTTTTGCTTTCTTAACAGATACAAAAATAATGGGTTTGTTGAAGATGCAAACAGCTTTTGTTCAGTGTCAGGTTAGTTTCATTTCTTTGTTCTGTATCTTCTTGTGTACTTCTTTTGCTTTTTGTTTTTTGGATACTCTTGTGGGATTTAAAAGTTGAAACTTGTTGAGTTTGTTTGATGTTTAACTCAAGTTTACATCTATGTTCATATACTAAAAGAAAAGAAAGTTCGAACCTTTTCTGGATCTTGCTCTAGATTGATTAAAAGAAGCTGTTGGGTCATTTTTAGGGGCTATGATTTAGGCCCTGTTCTTGGATTTTTGAATATCATATCTGAAACAGACCTACTTCAGCTTCTGATGCTTTGCTTCCCGTTCTGATTCCACCATCTAAGAGATTTTCATTCGTTTCTTTTAGCTATTATGTTAATCTATTTTTTTCTTTTTCTGCACATCTTTGGGTCCAAAGGACTTGAGCTTGGCGCTTTTTTAACTTTGTAATTTCCTGAATGTTATGCATCGTTGCTGGGTTTATTTCTAGGCAAAACGTAGAGATCATAAGCTGTTCATTATCAGTCTCCATTAATAATTATGCAATATGAAGTCAAATCATCATATTTTGAACACAAAGTTATACGAAAATACCCCATTCAGATTGTTCCTCTGCGTTTTTTGTCCTGTTAAGAAGCAAGAGTTGTTCTCTTTTAATGGATTCAGACCCTTTTCAGATTCTCCTGCTGTTCTTCTAGGTGATGAGAAACTAAAGCTTTTTGTTGGTATTTGGCTTTGGTTAGATGTTCTTAGTTCTTAGTTGAAGATTGGATAAGACATCCTGCTTGTGATATTGATGATTAGGTTACCTTTCGCACTTCACAATTTTGCCTATGAAATTTGTTTATGAAATTTGTTTAGTCAGCACTTTGGGCATAACTCTTTCTGGTTTTGCAGAAAGAATCTTCATTTCTATGAGTTGTTTATGCACAAGATAAAGTTATGGGTAGAGGTAGAGGAAAGGGAAAGAGGTCGACTGTTGTGAATCATGACGATACTGGAAGCGGTGAGGAAGAGAAGATCCCTGTGCAGAAGAGAAGGGGAAGGCCACAGAAGCCATTAAAGGATGACATTGATGAAGAAGAAGTTGAAAAGATAGAAGAGGAAGATGGTGAAAATGGAAAAGTTGTCACCATAAGCGAAGAGACGAAAAATCCAACAGTAACTGAAAACGGAAAGAAGAGGAAGCGGTACTCACAAGCAAAGGAGAAAGCGGACACCGTAAAGGAAGAAAATGGTGTTGGAACCAGATCAAGTACTGATGACTCTAGCAAATCAAATGGATATCGACAAAATGGAAGCAGGAGAAAAAACAAGCCTCGTCGAGCTGCTGAGGCTGGTGTGGAGTGCAAGTGACAATCAGTTTCTATGGCTGACACACTGGATAAGTTACAAGATATAGTGCCAAGCCCAGTAAATCCTAGTCATATTTGTTTTCTCTCCCTTTTTGTTTGATTACCTTTTTGACAATTCTCTCTTACTAATTCCTTTTTTGCTTAATTTGGGAGTTTGTACTGATTCTGCATCTGTAATTTTTGATAATGCTATCTAGTTTTACACCTTCACTGCTGTTCTGGATTGTCTCTAGAATATGGTTTAAGTTGTTGATTTCTCCATTAATTCCCTAAAGTAGCTGTTTTCATTATTAGCAATCACAATTTCGCATGCTGCTTATAACTTTGACGCTATATTTACATGTTAATCTTACTGCTTTTCAAACTCTAGTTGATCATAATAGGTAGGAAAGTCTGCTCTACTTCGAGAATTTATGGTCCAGGTTCACAGTTCTTCATAGCAATCTATCTTAGGAGTCTCAATTGCAGAATCATGTTTGTTATAGCATACCGGACTGGAACTTTAGAAGTCAGTGAAAGAGAGTTGCAGAGTCGTAAAAGTTCACCGGAGATGGAATTTGTGTCCAAAAAGATGTCATAGATTAGAACCTTGCCTTTTGCTCTAATAGTAACACAGGAAGAAGAAGAAGGTGGTTGAGTTGAAAGAAGTAGTTCAAGTTCGGTAACGAATGCACAAACGAACAACCGGAGAATATAATGAGCATCTGCTATCTTTGATCAAAAACCTTCAGAAGTTTGTTCAATGGCCTTGAGGTGAGAATGGTGAAGAAACTGTTCTAGCAGCCTTGAGACTTTGTAGACTCCTCCATTCCTGACTTGGCCACTAGTTAGGCGCTTAATCATTGACTTTTGAGCTCACAGATTTCTTAGTGGAATACAATGTTTGATGTCATTTATCTCCTATATTTAGTACTTTCTAGCCTCACCTGCGTCATTGTTAGCTTGGCAATTCTGGCTCTCTGGTTTAGTTCAACTTGAAGTCAACTGATCAGGTTCAAGTTGGTTGTATTTGGATTGAGTTTGGGTTTGAAAGGTCGGCCTGAACTTTTTAAGAAATTGTACCAAAACAATGTAGGATAACTTTGGTACAATTTGAACAAGTTTGGACTCTCATTGAAGCCTTTGACTTCAATCCATTCAATCTATTATCATCTTTAATGGCATATTGATGTGGCAAAGTGAACATGCAAAAGTTTAAAAGTTCTCAATAAGTTGTCTTTAATGTTTCCTTCCAAGTTCTTACTTTCGTCCTCTACAATACTAAGACTTTAACATATAATTAGGGTTGGTAATGTGCCCAGCCGAGCTCAATCTTGAATCGAAAACTTCTTTTAAATTGTCACTAATAATATTATACTATAATGCATATGTATGTATATAGTATTTACATGAATGCATATATGTAAAAGTAATAATTCATTTTTGTGTTAAAAACTCTATAAACACTTATTTTTTTAAGTTTTTATGGAGTTATTTTAACATATGCTGCTATAAAACTTGACTAAAAATTGAATTAACTCCGCCAGGATTTCCAATGGTCTGGCTCTGCTAACGGAGTTTCCCTCGAATCAAAAAAAAAAAGAATTGAAATCATTTCATATAATCTTTTAAGTGTGTAATAATATGATAGTTTGTTTTTACGATAACTTGTAAAAGGTTAGGAAAAGGTTCTTTTTTATTTATATTTTTAACATATTCTTCATTAATTTTGAATAATTAAAATATTAAAAAGAATAAAACAGAACTTCCCTAGCTTAACACACATTGTCTCTCATAACTTGATAAATGAATTTTAATTTGGATAAAAGACAGAAATCTCTCTTATATAATTTTAAAAACTTTAGAACAGTGCTATAGTCTTTAAAATTTTTTAATTTTAGTTTTTTTAAAACTTCTCTTAGACTTTGTTTAAAAAATAATGATAAAACAAGTGCAATATGAATATTAAAATTGGACTAATCACATGATATTTATATGATGATTTAACTCAGCTCTTAAAATATAACTGAACTAATTAAATTCAACTCAAACTAATAATGCATTATAATTATCTTAGATTATTAATTTAAGTCAAATTTAATTAGCTTAAGTTGGATTCAAAAGCTAAGTTGAATTATCATATTAGTAATATTTGATTAGTTCACGTGTTATATTCATGTTGCATGTGAAATCTAACATAAGTTGATAGGAGTTAATATAAGGATGTGTTGTGGAATAAAGAGGATGAAGATGAAGTACAGGGTATACAATTTTAATATTGTTATATTATGTGAAGGAGAGTTATCAATAGGTAATATGTCACTTTCTGTGAAGGTTTGAATAGGGAAAGGGACTTCAGAAGTTTCAGCAATGCATATCTTGTAAGGAAGACGTTTTTCATGAAATATTATATCTCTAAGACAATAATGGATTTAGAATTAATACCTTTTTTAAGATATATTTATTGTTGTATTCATGAAAATGCGCTTAAAAACTTTAAGTGCAATTTTATCTTTTCGTGGAATAATATTTTTTAGTAAAATATGAATTGCCAATTTTTTTTTAAAAATCATAGTCTGATTTTTTTAAAATAGAATTTTATATAATATTTTCTAATTACTAATATGTCAAATTTTATTAATTAATAAAAATAATAGTCTAATCGGTCAATTTTTATTAATTAATAAATTCCTATAAATAAAAAAATTAATTAATTTTTATTTAATATTTTTAATTAAACTTCAATTTTTTTCGTCGTGTATAGATAATCTTTTTTAATTATGTTTCAAATTTTTTAATTTTATTTAATTTTTATCTAATTTTATGATCGTCTAATACTAATCGAATCTTTTAAATCTTAAAATTTTTATTTTACCATTAAGATAACGAATAAAACTTTCTTTTAAAAACTGAAAGTAATATATGTGTTAAACTCAACGCAAAGGCAAGGTTTCAATGTTACACTTGAGACAAAGAAAACTACTCATGAGCTAGGAATCAACTTTTCCTAGTATACTGATTTTAATGAGACCTTCATATATACATTCCAAAGACACCTCATGCGTGGGCTGAAGGTAATAATCTGACTTTCATGAGCTATAAAAAGTTCTCTGATCCATTGGACTGTTGTATCTGCCAGCCGCTCTGAGTTTCCATCTCCTTTCTCATCTGCATACTGCAATTTCTTTCTCTCCACATTGTGTAAATTGCACAACAAAAGGCAGTCTTAAGAGCTACTCCATCCTTCTTCATCTTGCTCATCATGTTGATGGTCCAATGTCTGAAGTTCACCCATTAACACGTTTAGTCTGTACTCGAGCAATTAAACTCTCTAACAACTCAACTGGCTCCTCCGAGGATACAGGAACATCAAGTGAATTGCCTGATCATTCGTTTGTTCAACAATAAAATAATAGTTTTATTTTGAAGATAGTTTGGTTCGTTCAATTGATCAGTGAGTCACAGTCATGTTAGGAATGTTAACATTATAGATAACACATCACCATCAAGGATTTAATTACTTATTTGTAAAAATTTCCATCACGAATATAAAAATTTTGGCAAGGAGACAAAGGAAGTATATACGATGATACGAGTGGCATGTGGATTGATCCTGAAGGATCAGAATACTAAATTAACCTGGCAGAAACATACATATAAATAATATCATTCTTTAATGGTTGGTAATCGATTACTTTTCTTGCTCTTTTATGTTACCTATATAATGAAATGATGGTTTTCTGGAGGCTTTTCGTATAATATTTCTTATAGGAATTAGTTGAACATGAGCATCTTTGGAAATCTTTTTTTTCTTTTTTAGACTGGAAAATGTTGCAAGTTTTCCCCCTAGACTTTGTTATCTGGAAAGGGAACTTTTCTAGAATAGAAAATTCGGTATTGATATTTAAGTTGCAATCTAAAAAATTGAAAAAAAAAAGTATAGGTGTACTATAAAAATCACTTGAAAATAGAAATATAGATATCACAATTATCAACAAATTCCAAAATTTCCTCCCGGTTATTTGCCATAGAGAATGATTCATATAAATTTTTAAGGATAAAACACGTAAATATCCCTTAAACTTGATCCAAACAAATAAATTTGACTTAAATTAATAATTTAAGATAAGTATAATAAATTATTAATTTAAATTGAATTAATTGTTTCAATTCAAATTTAAAAGATATGTTAAATCATTATGTAAATAATATTTGATTAGTACAAGCGTGACACTTGTATTTTTTTATTATTTTTGACCCAAAGTTAAGATAATTTTCAAAAAAATTCTTTTACTTTTCAATTTTTTAAAAATTCCTTTTCTTAAACTTCTTATAAAAAGTAATGGTGAAATATAAGTAGTATGAACATCAAATATATACTAATCAAATTTCAATAATTTGATAACCTAACCCAGTTTTTAAATTTGATCTAAACAAATAAAATTTGACTTAATTAATAATTTCATATATGTATAATAAATTATTAATCTAAGTCAAATTAATCAGTTCAACTCGAGTTGAAGAAATATGTTAAATCTTCATGTAAATAATATTTGGTTGGTATAAGTGTGATGTTTATGATGCATGTATTTTGTTGTTAGTTTTTAATCAAAATATATAAGAAGAAATTTTTCTAAAAAATTGAAAATTAAAAAGAATTTATTAATCTAGCTTGTCTTTTACTCAATTTCTAATTAGAGAATGAGATTATTGGCTAAGTGGTAGACTATATTTATTAGTATATGTAGCTTTTTTTTTCCTGTTAATCAAGGAAAGTACATCAAGAAAATGTAAACTCACAACAAAACAGGAAAATTCAGTGACAATTGGAAGTTTTTGCTTTTATCTTTCTGTATGAAAGAGGAATAAATTGCAGAACGACTGGAATAGAACCCGACGGCGCAAGAACAACAAACGGATGAAACCAAAACAATCCTTTACAGGCTGACCAGCTACGTTCATCAATTATATGGCCTGCCAAGCTTTCAACCAATGTTATCTCTAGTTAACACAAAGACTATGAGACAAATTGAAACGAGATAAGTCTGTTCTCACTTGCATTAATTTTATAATTGTCATCAACTCAAATTTTGACGAATCATATGTTATATAATATGAATCTTTGAATACGTAACTTATCAATTATTGAGTGTTCTTTTCCACGTCCAACTAATTAAACAACCTCTCTTGGTTCTATCTTTTGTTTATTAATATATACAGAGTACTCCAAGGCCAACAGGCAGGCCATCATTTCTGAGAAGGAAAACCAGAAAATGGGAATTCAAAGCTATCTGTTCATCATCTTTCTACTTGTTCTTAGCTGTGATTCATTAACTAGTAGTAGCACTTTGGTTCCAACATCAAACTACACCTCCACTTCTCTGAATCGTTATAGTTTCCCTGATGGATTCATTTTTGGGACGGCTTCTTCTGCTTATCAGGTGAATTGTTGTATGTTTCTTTGGAATGTTGGTTTCGTTCAAGTTCTCTGAGACGCTTAACCATGGAGCTCTTTTTTTTAATTTATTATCTTTTTAATGTCTTAGTATGAAGGTGCAGCCAGAGAAGATGGTAAAGGACCAAGCATATGGGATTTTTTCACTCATAGATATCCAGGTCTGTCTCTATCTTTATCTCTTCTTCTCTGTATTGGTCTCTAACTCTAAGAAGCTAGAGCAGAAAAAAACCAGGAAATACAGAAAGTTTTTCCTCAAGGATGATCATTTCTTCTTTTTCTTTATTATTTCTTTATTAACATTGATTTAATTGGACTCAAACTTAAACTTCATAATTTTCTACTTGATTAATCATAAAATTTTATTCTAAACTTAGCTAAAAATTAAATAATAAATTAAATTTAAATAAATGCATATTTATATATTTGTACTAGATATTGTTTAATATTTTTTAGACTCAAGGCTCGAGCTCGATCATTGCCTATCTTAAATAACAATTTACTCTTTCACTTGGGAGATGTAACATCTTAGGAATAATTTTTTTTTCCTTTTTTGGAGATGAATTATGTACGAAGATTATCACTGACTGAGATATTGAAATTAAGTTGGACTGAAATCGTCGTATATCATAGATAAGATATAATTTTATATAAAAATGATACCATAGATAAGATATAATTTTATATGAAAATGATATCTTTTCTTCTTATACTGAAAATGATATTTAAGAATTTGATACTTTTCTTGAAAGCATTTTTAATAGTTATGAGTTGCTATGAGAAGTCTTTGAAGAAAAATTAAACATCTTGTGCTAGACTCTCTTAGGACACTTCGTGAGCTTACAAAAAAAAAAAAACTTGTGCTTCATTGGCATGATATGGTATGTGTCTCACCCTAATTAGGATTAGAATAAAAAATTTTTAAAATTTGTTTTCTTATTTCAAGTAAAACTTTTAAGAAAGAATCCATGATTTGAGCAATATTATATTTAGCTCCTTGCAAAGATTAAATAACCCAAAGCACTTTTCTTAATAATTTTGAAATATTAAGCACTACGACAATTATTATTATGTATATTTAAAAAACTAGTTACTCATAATGCTTGAAGGGTGTTTTTGTTTTTGTTTTTGATTTCTCATGAAGTATACAATTTTCTAATAAGTCCTTTAAATTTTCATTATTTAAATAAGAAAAATACTTATAAACATTAAACTATGAATGTTAAAAAAATCGAATTGGTTCAGATATCTTAATTATAAAAATTTTAAAATGATTTCAATTTATAATAATAACATTTGTTATTAAAAATTAACTAATGTATTAATTAATTGATCAATTTTTATAAATTAACTAATTTTATAAATTTAAATAAACCAGTAAATTTTTAATTAATGGTCTTTTTCTTCAATTAGATTGTAACTTTTTTTGTATAAAATAATGTTATTTTTAATCATATTTTTAATTTTATTCATTTTGATTATATATATATATATGAATTATATATTAGTCTAATACTAATTGAACTTTTCAACTTTAACTTTTTTATTTTAGTGATTTAATTTTTAGTCTAATTTTTAATAAGAAAATTTGTACCTTTATAAGCTGCAGAATCTTCAATCACTATTTTCAGATTCCAATTTCATTAAATTAATCAGTGGTTTACTTGTTTTGTCATCGTAATTATCAATCCATTGATGTCGATGGTGTTGTTTTTGATGCTCTTAGCGGTCAAATCTGTCAGTCAAACACGTGCAATATATATTACACGGCCAATTGGTCCTTTGACCAGATGGATCAGTTTTGTCTATATATACAAAATGTATTTTTTTATTATGGGAATGACATAATAATAGTTGGAGTTAATGGTACAAACAAATTCTCTGCTTAATTTAATCAAAATTTACCATATTTTATTAAATATTATTTATATATTTATATGAATTAATTTAATAAAATAAAGTAAGAATTGATTAACTAAAATAATTATATGAACAAAATTAAGTAGCATAAGGTTGATATATTATACCAAAAACAGAGTGCTTCAACCTCTTAATGATAGGATTAGATTGAAGATTGAAGATTGACAATTAGATGGCTCTCGTTTAGAAGTTTAATTTAGATTTGATTTAATTAAGATCAAACATTTAAATTAAAATTCTTTAATTTAATATAATTAACCAAATATAAAAAAATCGGTGCTTAATTATTAATTTTAAGTCTCCTAAAATTTTCAAAGATCAATTGCACATGAGTGATGGCAGGTAAGATCAGCGATCGAAGCAACGGAGATGTGGCTATTGATTCATACCATCGCTACAAGGTAATATTAAATTCTTAAAGCCTAGGATATTAAGATAATAAGCTTAAATTTGAATGTTAAAGATTATATTAAAATAAAATTGGAAGATGATGGAAATTAACACTTTACATGATTAATTTTTACGGCTATCAAAATTTTGGAATATATCCTTTTGGTGTTGGGATTATGAAAATGAGAAGGAACGTAAGAATTAAGAATTTTACATTAATCCTTTACGCAACAAATATTGAATAAATATGGTTTATTTTATTGATATAAAAAATGAGGAATTTTTTCTTATCTTAATAAATTTGAGTTTTCGTATGTAACAGGAAGATGTTGGGATCATGAAGGAGATGGGCCTAGATGCTTACAGATTTTCAATTTCATGGTCAAGGATACTGCCAAGTAAGACCATGAGAGAAAATATCATCCTTAAATCATTTAATAAAATAAATAAAATACAAATGAACATTTTTTAAAAAATATTAACTCAATTTTTTAAAAAAATAAATGCTGAACTATATACTCGCAGATGGAAAGCTTAGCGGGGGAGTGAACAGAGAAGGTGTAACATACTACAACAACCTCATCAATGAGCTTCTGGCTAATGGTATCTATTATGATCTATATATGCTTTAATCTTATTATTTTTATATGCATATTATGCACAAGAAATATTTCATTTTATTAATATTTCAAATACCATGTAGGAATACAACCTTTTGTGACTCTC
>JANIJH010000003.1:869671-886590 GCA_024520975.1 Erythroxylum areolatum
GGGATGTAATGAAAATTTAATGATTTGAGAGTATAAATTATGTTATTTATAAATTATTATTATTATTATTATTTCAAACCTTATATGAAACGAACAAATTACATATTTTACCTTTAAAATTACATATTTTACCTTTAAAATTAAATTTTATAACAAATCCCACTTTTTGCCCAAATCTTTTAATCCAGTTGTTAGCATCTCTAAAAAACGTTACCAGTCTACCGAACATGTCCATTAGCTATTTTTTCACGTGAAACAACTTTAAAACAATGTGAACAAAATAGTACGGTCTCTGCATGTGTTGCTAGTCAATTTGTCCTCTAACATCTAGAGCCCCCTGCTTATATATAAGTGATCCGAAGTCATACCAATAAACACAAATCTCCAGCTATAAAGCTATAGCTCAACTACATAGTACAAGATGTTGAAGCTAAAAGTTCATGGTGGTGTGCATGGCCAACACCACCACCATTCAAACTTACTATTGCCAAAACCATTCCTCCATGGAAAACACCGAGCTTCCCTCTTCTTCATCAAGTCAGGAACCTGTTCTTCTAGTAAAGGAAACAAACATGCTCAGCTTCGCCCTAAACCTATTACCACTAAAGCCATTGCAACTGCTACACAAAAGTCCACTAAAGTTAAAGCTGTTATAACTGAGAAACAGACCATTTTTAGCATGTTTACAAGCATAGGGATTGAGCGAGGACTTGATGATATCAAAGACTTGCTCGGCAAAACCTTGCACGTAGAGCTTGTTAGCGCGAATCTCGACAATGGTGAGTAATATTCCTGTTTTCTTTCATTCTTCTATTTTTGTTTTCCAAGAGAAAACAACATCTCAATGAATTATTATATTTATGTACTTGTATAACAAATCCGATTTGATACTAGAGAATTACAAATCCGAAGATAGTTAGTAAGACTTGATTAACATTATTTTTCAAAATAATATAAAGAAGTTCATCTTCCATTTCTTTTATGATACGAGTTTGTGATTCTTTATATTTTAGATGAAATTTATAAAAAATTTATTAAATTATTGTTTCAATTTACATTTAATTTAAGTGCCAGAAATTTTATGCAATGTAATTTCTTTCGTTTTATATATTTACGATTTATTGTACTATCACTGTAGAAATTAATGCATGGAATTTCAATTTGTACCATTTAAACAAGTAATGCTTAATGATTTTTCTTTTCAATGTAGAAATGGAACTTGCGAAGCCTACAATAAAAGGGTACGCAAAGTTGGTTGGCAGAAGAGAAGGGGAGGTCAAATACGAAGCAGATTTTGAGGTTCCAACTGATTTTGGAGAGATTGGAGCCATTTTTGTTGAGAATGAGCATCGCAAGGAAATGTTTGTGGAAGACATAGTCCTTCATGGACTCCCTTATGGTCCAGTTAATATTACCTGTCACTCATGGGTTCACTCCAAATATGACAACCCCCGCAAGAGAGTGTTCTTCACCAACAAGGTAAGTTAATTAGTAGTGATTAATGATGTTCGATTTGCAGACATAATTACGATATATAACTTGTCTCTCAAAGATTAAATTTCCATGTTCATTTGGTGTATTATCCATATAAAGTAAGGTGGTTCATGTCCTAAACAAGTACATGCATCTGCGGATGAAATAGCTTAGAACAACAGTATTTAACCTAATCTTGATCAAGGCGTGGCACATACTGGCTGGCCATGAATCAATATGTCCCTCTCAGTTCATATATATCACACCAAAAATATATTTTAAGAAATTCAAGCCTAGAATTTACGAGTTCTAAATTTTATTATCCACCCATAAATATAAATTATGAAACCTCGAACATAGTCTTTGTCGAAATGTAGTCAACTGTTTAAATTGTGACCACACCTACTTGGTATTTGTCGTTTTGAGTGCCATTTTTAAGGCCACAGATGTCCTCATCATTATTAAAGCCTTCTAAGGAAATAAAAAATAAATCATGGGATCGAAAGGAGATCAAGGATGGATTATTTTCTAACTAAATTCAACACTTATACAATTAAATCAAATAAGATATTAGTTACGATCAATAAAGTTAAACTTGTAAAATAAAAATTTTAAAAATTCTATTGTTATAAAATTAATTAAATATTAAATAAAATTAAAAATTTTGAAATTTAATTAAAGGAGATTGTATTTACTTATTGAAAATTTTGAAATTTAATAAAAAAATTAAATCGATTGATTAATTAATAAATTTATCAATTTTTAATAATTAAAATTATTTTAAAAATTAAAAACTTAAAATTTTAATAAAAAATAAATCAATTTAAAATTTTTACTAGATACAATCCATTTTTTAATTATTGGTAACTGTCGTGCGTTATTATTATTATAATATTATGCGGTGCATGCAGGCATACTTGCCATCACAAACACCAGATGGCTTGAGGAGGCTAAGAGAAGAAGAACTTGCACTTCTGAGAGGGAATGGTAATGGAGAACGAAGAGTAGGAGATAGAATATACGAGTATGATGTTTATAATGACTTAGGAGACCCCGATTCATCTCCGGACCTCGCTAGACCCGTTTTGGGTGGCAAACACCTTCCTTATCCTCGACGGTGTCGAACCGGTCGCGCTCGGTGTAAACGAGGCACGTTTTGTTACAATATTATTTTTTTTTCTTTCCTTAATTCAAAAAATTATCTGAATAGTCTCAAATCTTCTTTTCTTTTCTTTTTTATAACCCCTTTTTTGTGTGAATAGATCCATGTTGTGAGAAGAAAGTGAGAGGTTTCTATGTTCCAAGAGATGAAGCATTCTCGGAAGTGAAGCAGCTAACAATCTCAGCGAAGACCGTGTACTCAGTGTTTAGCGCAGTGATACTAACATTAGGAGATGTGATATCAGAAGCTGAGAGTGGTTTCCAACACCCATGGTTCAGTGAAAGGATTGATATGCCTCCACTTTCCGAGAAAGGGTTTTGGAAGAGAATACTGCCTTGGCTTTCCAAGGCTATCATCAATGGACGTGATGTCTTGCGATTTGAGACCCCTTCAACAATGGAGAGTAAGATCGATATCCATTTTCTTCTTTAGTAATAATATTGGTACCACTAAGTTGTTCAACCTGACTAAGTTAGTGGTCTAATGATATGGGAGCCTTTCTTAAAATTTAGGAACACGACAAGGATGATAAATTAGCTTGGATTCGAATTAAAGTTCATGGATCATGTACAATTTGATCGATTTGGATATTCAAATCCAATTGAGTTCGAGTTTTACAAATTTTTTAAACCTAATATTTATGTCAAATTAGTTTGGACTCGTTTAGGCTCCACGATTGAGTTCAATTGTAACTCATTTGGTTTGAATTCAAGCTAGGAATTTAGGTTTCTCAGGCAATAGAGTCCATTGGCAACCTTTATCCCTTTCACATGAACTTCTGAATTTTTTGCAGGAAACAAATTCTTTTGGATCAGCGACGAGGAATTTACCAGGCAGACTCTTGCTGGTCTTAATCCATGCAGCATCAAGCTGGTCACGGTATGATCTACAGTTCCTACACAAAAATTTCAGATGTCAGGTTCCAAAATCTACTTCGTTTAACATGTGTTGAGATCATACAGGAATGGCCATTGACGAGCAAACTTGACCCGTCAATCTACGGTCCGGCAGAATCTGCCATTACCAAGGAGCTGATCGAAGCAGAGATTGGAGGGATCATCAGAGTTGAAGAGGTGAAAGAAAGAACCATCCATTTCCAAGAATGGAAAGTTAATGGAGCAACTCTTTTCTTATCATCACCATTAACATCTGCAACTCATAATGTTTCAGGCCATAAGAAGAAGGAAACTGTTTATCCTGGATTACCATGATCTGCTCTTACCATACGTTAGCAGAGTAAGGGCAATCAAAGGCACAACACTGTACGGGTCTCGTACATTGTTCTTCCTGACACCGGAGGGCACTCTGAGACCTCTAGCGATCGAGCTGACTCGACCACCGATGAATGGAAAGCCTCAGTGGAAGCAAGTGTACACTCCACGTTGGCATTCCACAAGTCGGTGGCTATGGAAGCTAGCCAAAGCACACGTGCTTGCCCATGACTCATGTTACCACCAACTTGTTAGCCACTGGTATGGATCAATATCGAGTTCTCGTTACAGGGAGAGTTGGATAACAGTAAATGACACTTTGTTGTGTTGGATCATCATCGACGTTTATTTTTTTGCAGGTTAAGAACACATTGTGTGATTGAACCATTCATTATTGCAACCAAGAGGCAACTCAGTGTGATGCATCCGATTTACAGACTCTTAAATCCTCATTTCCGATACACATTGGAGACCAATGCGGTAACTCGAGAGGCACTGATCAATGCAGGTGGTATAATAGAGTCGTCATATGCACTTGGCAAGTATGCGATGGAGTTTTGTTCTTCTGTATACGATCAACAATGGCGATTCGATCATCAGGCACTTCCTAGTGATCTTATTAGCAGGTAAAATGACACAATATTTTCTACCTTTTCCTGAATATGTTCCTAAATATCAGAAGCTTCTCTTTAATTTCACTGATCTTTGGTTTCTGACAGAGGAATGGCCATTGAAGACTTAACTGAACCCCATGGCTTAAAGCTCACTATTGAAGACTACCCTTTTGCAAGCGATGGACTACTTTTGTGGGACATCATCAAACAATGGATTACAGACTATGTGCACCATTTCTATCCTGGTCCAAGCTGCTTAGTCCTGTCTGATCAAGAGCTCCAAGCATGGTGGACTGAGATTCGAACAGTTGGGCATGGCGATAAAAAGGACGAGCCATGGTGGCCACAACTCAAAACCCCTGGAGATCTAATTGACATCATGACCACCATTGTATGGATAGCTTCAGGTCACCATGCAGCAGTGAACTCTGGACAGTACATACATGGAGGATACTTCCCTAACAGGCCAACCATCGCAAGAACAAAAATGCCAACAGAAGATACTACAGAAGAAGAGTTGGAACACTTCTTGGAAAAACCTGAAGCTGTACTATTGGCAACCTTCCCTTCAAAGCCTCAGGCAACTAGAGTAATGGCGGCCATGAATTTAATGTCAATCCATTCTCCTGATGAGGAATATATAGGACAGAACTTAGAGCCTTCATGGGCTGATGATCCTGTGATAAAGGCAGCTTTTGAGAAATTCAGATACAGGTTGAGAGAGCTGGAAGGGATCATCAGTGAAAGAAATTCTGATGAGAAATTAAAGAACAGATGTGGAGCTGGTGTTGAGCCATACCGGTCCTTGAAGCCTTTTTCAGATCCAGGAGTTACAGGACAGGGTATTCCTTGCAGTATCTCATTATAGAATCTATCTGCAGAACTTGGTATAAATCAAAAGTTTAGATAGTTTATGTTAACTTACAGTTTCATCACAATAGCTTAATCTATTATGTGAAGCCAAGTTAATTGATTTAACATATTTCTAAGTAAAAGCCTTTTAGGCTTGAAACTTACGTAAGCTCACTTTATCTTGTGCTAAATAATAGGTGGATAATAAGATTTGAACTCACGACCACTTAGTCACAAAAGCTCTAATATCATGTTTAGTGATTGTTTCACCACAATAACTTAAACTATTGTGTGAAACTAATTTAATTAATTTTATATATTTACTAACAGTTTTAATGTCAAGGACAATAAATACCGTACATGGAGTATTCAAGATAGTTAAATTGTTTTTCTTTATAAAAATTAAAGTCATACTTAATAATACTTGGATCAAATTTGAAATTTTAGTTCACGTAACTTTTCACCTTATATCTTTTGTTATATATTCTTTTCATATTGGTGGAATGTAGAATTGTTTATGTTTATGTAACATATTCTAACTTCCTAATGTGTACAAAAGAAAGGATCAAGGGCAAATTCAAGTTCTCAAGACTTCAAAATTATCAATTGTATCCGGCCTTTTCTTTACATTTTACAAATAGACTGTTTACATGATTCAAATCTATAATTTTCTGTTTACAAAAGAATGTACTAATAATTTAAAATTAAATAATAAATTTAAACAAACTAATACGAGGATGTACTATAACTATATTTAAATGTCTCAATTCATATTTTCTTTTTCAGCAACTATTTTGAACTTAGTTTTTGTTTTTTGGCAAATTTAATATATTCAATTTTCTATATACAGATATATAAGCGTTGAAACATATTAATAATTTATATTAAAACAAACAGATTTATGTGTATAATTTTTTAACAAAAAATATTTGCATATAAATATTTAAAATTAAAAAAGGAAATCAATATTAGAATTAATTAATTTTTGTTTTATTTTTTTACTTTATTGTGATGTCATTATTAGAAGACTAAAAGTAATATTTAAGACATTTAAGAATTATTTGATTTCACTTTTATTTTTGTTATAAATTTTTACTTTTATTATTTATTTTAATTTTTAATTTGTGAATAAAAATAAAAACATGTTTACTAGTTAATGCTAGTCTAGTTATATTTTTATAATTACTAGATTTTAATACAAATTAGAAATAAATTAATTTTATTAATTAATCTAGTAAATAATTCTATTTTAATCTCTTATATAATATTTATTAATAACTATAGAAAAACTTTATTATATTCTAATAAAATAAATAAGTATATAAGTAAAACTTTATTTATAAAATAATATTTATTTATTAATATATTTCAATTATTAAAATTACTTATCAAGTTACCAGTTTTTTATTATAAAAAATAATTGAACACAAAATAAAGTAATTTAACCCACAAGAATTTTTTTAAAAACGGAGAAACCCGCAGTCACTACCCGTTAGATGTGCACTGGATAAACCTCCGAATTGACGCAATAACCTACAAATCACGTCAACTAGGTATTCCATACTAGATAAGCCTTGTACGACAAGCTTAATTAAAAAAAATAAGTAAAGCGAATCAAACACATAACCTTTTGACCTCATATCTCCCGTTCTACCAACTCAACTATCCAATGGACTTAACCTACAAAAACCAATAACAAAAAAGCTACACATCTCTCCTATAATTTGATTATATTTTTCAAAAAAATCTATAATTAATTCAATATTTTCTAAGGTCTCTTTTGTTTTAATTTTTTAAAGTATGAATTTAAAAATATATCAAATTGTGATCTTTTTAAATTAAATAATATGAGAGATGTGTGTCATTTTTAAACTTAATAATCTTATATTTATATATTATAAGTAAAATTTAAAAAAAAAAAGACAAGATAAGACAAAAAGATGAGAAAAGACGTAAACGTGTGGGTGATAGTTAACGAAATACTATTTCATGTGTGAGTTTAGAGCTATGAGAAGGTACATGTGGATCTTGTCCAATCCAACTCCTCTTTCCGTTTCACTGCAACTGCTGTGTGTACTTGTTGAAAATCGCATATTTTTACCATTATAAAAGCACCAATCTTTCCTTATATATATATTATTAAATTGCTAACAAACTGAACCCAGAGGAGTTAAGAAGGTTCTTCCTGTTTCTGACCGAAAATACACAAATATCCATTACAAAAAGGTTGTCCCTTTAATGATGTTTGTGCTTATATAGTATCTGTACTTATAGGTTCGATACTGTCTGTGGCTTTTGCTTAGATTCTGAGTGGCAGTTCCACTTCCCACAAGATCTTCCCTTCTGATTCATGGCGGCAACCCAGTCACAAGTAACAGATCGTATCATTGGTACCTTAACCACCCAACTTTAACTTTGCCTTCTTTTTGGTAAAAACTATGTGATATAACTTCAGGGTGTCTTGCAAGTTTTGATCTTGATTTAGATTTGAAGAGTCTGTCTGGGTTTTTTGAATTCTGGGTCTATGTTAGATTTCTTTATCTATGGCGGTGGAAACCGATGAGTCGGTGGGTGTCGTGGAGTGTTGATGTTTTTTGTTCTTTTGGTACCCTTTGAATAAAGATTCAATCATTTTCATATCGTTCTATATGGTTTTCTATCTTGTTGGTGATTTTTGAGGGTTATTTTGCCCTTTAAGGTCGTTAAGTTGTTGCTTTAGTGCTTCTTGATAGAAATTGCAAATGGCGATAGACTTTGATCAGGACTTAGGTGGATTGATAAGTGTCGTTTTGTCGAGATCTGAGGCCCCTAAGTTATTCGGTGCCCTGAATTTTGTTAATTCTGGGTTCCCTCTATCATGAATGGTTTGGTCTGTCATCTTCCGTTCTTGATTTGATAATTTGACATACTCTTGATATTATCCAAATCGAGTGGACTACTCGTTTTTTATCTTAAAAGTAATGTTTCCTTTTTAACCCCCCTCTCTTTTGTCATCTTTGCTTAGGAGTGAGTATGCTTCAAGTTTTCTATCGTCAATTTTAGCTTTGGTCGGTCAAATATTTTTGCAATCCCTGCCTTCGAAAGTCACTGATCATATTGTTGATGGATGCAGAGGAGAAAGCTGCTGAACCGGATAGCATGAAGGAGCTGGTAGTTATGCTTAACTCTAAAACTTTTAGTGATTTCTTTCTGTGGATCAGTTACGAAAAATGCTTTAGCAGTGACATTTTTGGTTTCCTATCAGCCTGTAACAGCAAAAAATGAGACGTCAGTTTCCCGTAATTCAACGCAGGATGTTGCTACAATAGGTCATCCGAGGGACAATGCAGGTCAACCAGGATCATTTGGTTCACCTGGAGATCGTTCCATCTATCCACCTAACATCTATGCCCCTCAGGCGCAGCCCTTCTACTATAGAGGTTAGTCATAGAAACTTCAAGCTAGCTGTATTAAAATGATGTACTTGTAGTTTTATGATCTTTTAAATACTTAATTAATGGGATCATTTCTAATACATCTATCAACCAGGTTATGGGAACGCTGCCAATGATTGGGAAGAATATCCTTCATATGTCAATGCTGAAGGATTGGATATTGGATCACCTGTTAGTTTATTTTTCCTTTGTCTCTTTGGCATGCGGATTTGCAGTTTGACTTGCTTAGTCTTCCCTAACATCTGAATTTATACAGGGAATCTACAACGAAAATCCTTCTCTTGTATTCCATCCAGGATACGGATATAGTCCACACATGCCATATGGGCCATATTCTCCAGTGACAACACCTCTGCCTTCAGTAGGTGGAGATGCCCAGTTATTCTCCCCTCAGCAATTTCCATTTTCGGGCCCGCCTTACTATCAACAGCTAGGTCCACCTAGTATGCCATATATCAATTCACCAACTCCAGTTTCACAACCAGAGATCAATACTTTAGGAAGTATCGACCAACAAGGTGATAGTATACTCTTCGGACCAAGGCCTAGTTACCCTCATTCAATGGGATCTTTTGGTGGAGGAAGTTTTCCCGGAAATCTTGGTACTCTGGGTGTTCATGAATCACGACAAGGGTTTGATGGATTAACGTCTGGAGGCATTTGGTCAGATTGGTCAAAGCCCTCTGAGAGACACAGGCCCTTGACTCCAATATCACCAGCAGTTTCTCCTCAGCCAATTGGCTCATTTGGTTCATTTGGACAGAATGTTGGAATGGTTGGTTCTCTTTTTAGTGTAATTGCATCTCTGGATGTTTCCATCTAAAGTGTTTTACCTGTTTATTATTCTGGTCTGATCATGAAAAGCTTAACTTTTTAGCTTTTTACTTCATCTATTTTAGCAGAAAGTTGAAAAGGTTTATGCTTTCCAGCTTTTATCTACGTAGAAACAAAGTTACCTCAGTTTTTTGTTGGCATTGATTGATCCTAATAACGCGTCTGCTCTTTGATTAAAGCCTTAGACTTCTAGAGCAATAATTCTGGTTGCAACCATTGGCTGCTAGTTTATTGTGCACCAAGTATATCCCAGTTTTCAAATTCCAAGTGTACATTGGGGGACCATCTTGGTATTCCATATTATATATAGACTTTATGCTGGCTTTTATTTTGTTGTGTCAGTGTGATTTTTAGGCACCTTGCAGGGGATTGATGGTAACTCTGTTATAATGGGCACCTTGGGTTGATTTTATTTTGCTTATAATGTCATATATTTTCTTGCCTGGCGTTTATTGTCAGCTGACAGCAGTGACTAGTGAGTAATAAGCACTGGTATTATTAGCTTTCACTGGTATTATTAGCTACCATCATGAAGTTGGGATTGGATTTAATATAATTGCTGATTTTGTGGTTTTTGACAGGCATCTCAACATCAAAGATCATTTCATAGTCATGGATCTGGTCCAAACTCATATGGTAGAGGCTACTTACATGGATCTTTTAATCAGGGACCCAACTTTGGAGGTGCGCCTTTTTCTAGTTTAGGAACAAACAGTCGGGGCTGGCTTTCTCCTGAAAATAGTAAATGGCGGGGAAGGGGAAGTGTTGCCCTTTGTGGCTGCAATGGTAATCTTGATATCCTTAGTGAGCAAAACCGTGGACCAAGGGCATCAAAGCCCAAGAATCAAAATACAGCTGAACTTGGTTCTTCTGAAGAAGATAACAAAAATAGCAAAACCACTGCCAAGGTTCATGATCAATTGTATAACCGACCAGATTTTGTTACTGAATACCATGATGCCAAGTTCTTCATCATTAAATCATACAGTGAGGATAATGTTCACAAGAGCATCAAATATGGTGTCTGGGCCAGCACGCCAAATGGGAACCGAAAACTTGATGCTGCCTATCATGAAGCTAAAGAGAAAATGGAACCGAGCCCAGTTTTTCTCTTATTCTCAGTAAGTATCGCTTTTGCAAATTGGTAGACGCAATCAACTTAGTGCAGTGATGACTTTTGCTAGCTGCAGTCTTGGATGACCAAGTTGACTGCTGTTAGTTGTTGCAAACTACAGCTTCTTTGCTTACTTTTTAGTGAAATCTGTTCTTAGAACTTCTACAAAAGTCTGTAGGCGTCTTGAGTTTGTAAGTTCAATATTGATGCCTTCCCAATAATGGAAGAAACTAGTTGACTTCTCTCTATATTTTTGTTCTTGTACTTACTTTTCTTATATTGCATTTTCTCGAGCCTGCTTGAAGATTTTATTTACTCTCTCATGCAGGTGAATGCCAGTGCTCAGTTCTGTGGAGTAGCTGAAATGATTGGACCTGTTGACTTTGATAAGAGTGCAGATTTCTGGCAGCAAGATAAGTGGAGTGGACAGTTTCCTGTTAAGTGGCATATTATCAAAGATGTCCCCAATAGCCAGTTCCGCCACATTGTGCTTGAAAATAATGACAACAAACCTGTCACTAACAGTCGAGACACACAGGAGGTAGGAATTCTGTTGGTTATTTCTTGGAGTTTTTTTTCCTGATCTGGAGTCCCCTGGTTTGAGAATGAGCTTAAGACTTTTGTTCGATATTTCCGTAAACATGTAGTTCCTGCTACAATTTTGAGCTGTTCTGAACTCAAAATGTTTGTAACTAACAAGAACTTTCTTTTGGTAGGTTCAACTTTTTCTAATTTTTCTTGTATAGTAAAGGTAGAGCCTATAGCAGCTCTATCTTTTGATTCTCACAACACATGGTCTTCCTGGTGAACTTCAATCATTTGCTCATTCCCTTTGTGTATTTTTATTCTGATGTACATCTCTTTGCTCATCATTTTTTTTATCATTGTTTATCCATTTGCAATCACCTTTCTGAATTATTCTATAATTCAATGTGGCTAGTTACTACCCCCATGAGTCAAATTTATAGTTATGAACTTGTCATTCCTGCTGTTGTAGAAGTTATGGATGATGCATGGTTGCTTATTCTTTTAAGGGAAAGTTGGTCCCTGTGAACGAATTTGATACTCATTTGGTGCTTATTATTTACCATGATGCTGCAGGTGAAATTGGAGCAGGGTATTGAGATGTTGAACATATTCAAGAAACATGAAACTGATACGTCCATTCTTGACGATTTTGACTTTTATGAGAACCGTCAGAAAGTCATGCAAGAGCGCAAGGCCAGGCAACAGGCCAGTCTGGTGGCAGTAAGTGTAGCTACTGAAAATGAGCACTTAAATGCTGTCACCAAAACCAGTGATTTCATGAAGCAGATGTCCAAGAGTTTCGCTCAAGTTGTCCGCCTAGATGAGCCTGGAAAAGAGGGAAATGTTACTGAGAGAGCTGGTTCTGTCTCTGACGGCTCCATGGGTGCTAGAATTAAGCTGGAAGATTCTGTCCCTATTGTCTCCTCAACTCAGACCAGTTAGTGAAGCAGCTTTTTCACTAGATAAAAGGGCTAACTGTGCTGTATGTGACACAAACTTTGATTTACTCCGATAGTTTTCTGTTATCTTCTGAGAGGTAGATTCTGATGTCTCTTGATAGATTGTAGTGCGTCAGTATCTGGTATAAGGTCCTTGCGAATTTTTACAGGGCTGATGTGCTTCATGTGTAATATAGCCATTTTGAGTATGACCTTTTACTTGCAACCTTTAGATTCATTCGTATCTTCTTTTCGTTTATTTACTCTTTTGAGTGAGAGAAATCATTGAGATACTGGCCGACGTCTTCCGTTTGTAAAAGTACCTTGACTTTGCAGGCAGTTTAATAAAAAGGTACGGGAAAATATGTTTATAAGAAGCCAACTTCTGCCGTATTCTTAGCTTCTCTTCTTTACTATGCATGTATGGATTACTTTCGGTATGACATTGTGATCCCATTGTTTCTCTCACATTTCTCTCTTTAATGAGAGTGCATCTCAGGACTTTGTTCTTTTCAGTAACAGTGACAGGTTCAAGTAGTCGAAATGTGATCTTTTTAAATTATGCAGTTATAGGAATGACATTCTCCAGTATCGATTTAGTCCCGCTCTTCTTGCATTCATCACTTATTTCTTGCCGACATTTACCATCTCTGCAATTACTTATACTTCTGCTCTTCATGTGATTATTTTTCCTCTGAGAAATCTACTTGAACTGCCATAGGCATTGCATCTCATTCCATCATTTTCAGCCGTCAGACATGTTGAGCAGTTGGTTTATAACGTTCAATCGGCTTTTGATACGCCCCTGGCTCGGAAGTAGCAGTTCCGATTAGCTTATTTCATTTTCATTCATTCCTTTACCTGTAAAGTATGGTGATAAGAGCTAAGGAACTGAGTTTTGTGTTGTTACCTATGGAATGAACTTTGGTGAGAACGAATTAAAAAGCTGCTTTATTTCATCCTGAAACTCATGGAATGGTCAATGTGGTCGCTTTGAGTTTTCAGACCAGAACCATTTCGGGGTCTTGAACTTGTATTCTGAATGATTATTCTGTCCAAGTTTTAGTGAAAGTTCATTGTTTCAAACAGTTAGCCTGGCCAACAAGACAAAAGACAATAACAGGAACGTTGTTGTGTGGTCTGCCATACTTGCTGGTCCGTGGCTGGAATGTGTCTTTCATTAGTTGGATAAACTAAAAAATTGATGCAAACCCTCAGCTTATTGGATCACATTGGTGGTTTAGATCGGTTTATTCAATGTACACTCGAAAGATAGTAATTATGAATATAGATTCGGCATGTCTACACTCGAAAGATATCGATAACGAGACGGCTTTGGGCTAACTATGAAAAGCCGAAAACTTCTCCATTAGATTATAAGAAGCCAAGAAGAAGCAAAGGAAAAAGAAGAGTCCATAAGGTGACTCAATCCATGTCCTCTTTGTAAGTATTACATGCCAAGCGCGAACGAATGTCGTGATCGTCGTGCCTCCGTCTCCTAATCTAATGTTTCCAGTTTATTCTCATCATCAAACGGCCTAATATTTACTAGATGACAAGCTTTCCACTAGAATAGATCGCTCTGAGCTCCGGCGAGGAAGAAGAAATGCTCGAACTGTGAGTACTGTTCAGTGTTATTTCTCAATACTCTGCTTTCTCTGTGAATAAGGTTTCTCCTTCATTGTTCACCTACTTTTCTATCTCATCTATTCCATAAAGATCGAAGAAACTAGCTGATTCACTTTCTGCATTATCCTTTTTTCTTCACAATTTTAATGAAAATGGGATACAATCTTTTAAAGTTTCAGTCTTTAATTTATGTCTGGTTTCCACAGGTTATATCTTTCTCAAAGTTTGGATCTTTCTTTCTTTGTTATTTCATGAGTGCATGTGTGATTTCGTAGGCTTTTTTATTTCAGTGATTCTTATATCGGTTGCTTGGTCTTAACTCCATTTCTTGAGTTTTTGGGTCAAGTTTTTTGGTTTAGATATTCAACCTCTATTGTCATCTTCGATTTGGGAGCTTCCGATTGGGGTTTTGTGTGACTGAAGAAAGGCTCCACTTTCTTCCATATTGCGTCTTCTCTATGGTTTTGTGATTTTCCATACTTTTTCTTCCATCTTCTTCCATATTGCGTCCCTTTTTATTTAATTCGTTTCACATAATATCATGTTTAAATTTATGTTGAATATAATAATACATTAATAGGGATGAAAGTCACTATACGAATTAGGCTAAAGGCTCCATTCTCAAGAGCAGGTTCGCGAGTGACAACCAGGTTTCTGATCTATATCCATTCTATTAATTGATTTTACAATGACACAGTCCTAGTGATGTTGCTTCTCTTAATTGTATTTGGACTGAGTCCAGTTCGTATTCATTTGGCAATTGTTTTATTAAGAAGTCAAAATCTAATACTTGCATCCTAACTGTTTGATAAAATGACAGAACGAGAGTACCAAGATCATGGGGTTTGAGTTACTTGTGCATTTCTATGATTTCACTACATGTTAAGCTGTCCTTGTCAGCTTGTTGAGACTTTTCGGCCATTATTGTTTGTCAGTTAGTATGAAGCAATGTTCTGAAATCCGGACCGGTCATTGAATCGGTGGCCTTACTGGTCACCGGTTTGACCGGTTCGACCAGTTCAATCACCGGTCGAACCGGTGTGACGTAATAATTATGCAATAATTATATTTAATTATATATAATATTAAAAATATTTTAAAAAAATCAAAAAAAAATTGTTAGCGACCGGTCCGACCGGTCAATTGACCGGTTTTGACCGGTTCAGACTGGTTCAATTCATAATTGATTTTGAATGATAAACCGGACCACCGACCGGTCACCGGTCAGATCGGCCGATCCGGTCTGGATTTCAAAACATGGGTATGAAGTCAAGGTGTGATAATTACATCCTAGCCTTTTGATAAAATAACGGAACGAGAGAGAATTAAGAACCTGGGTTTGAGTTAGTTGTGCATTTTTACGATTTTGGTTAATGTTAACTTGTTCTTGTCAGCTTGTCAAGACTTACTACAGCAGGTGGGATTTAGAGGGCATGTAAGTGTAATTTCCAAGAGTGAAAAACAGATGGCAACGAGGCATTTCTTTGGATTCTGTGATAGTGTCCCTTCATATCCTCTATGTCATTATCTTATTTTAACTCTGTCTCATTTCATCTCAACCATCATTTATTTTCTCTATCTCATTTCATCTTAACTATCATTTAAAATAAATGATGGTTGAGATGAAATGAGATAGAGTTGAGATAGGATAAATAATTCAGAAGATTATGTCCCTGAGTTGTTGATTTAGAGTGTCTGTTCCCTCTTAAGCCCAGAATTTTTTATCCACTTTCATCTGATGCAATAAAATACGCTGCTACCGCTGATTTAGAGATGCAGTGCTGGTGATAAGATTAGATTACCTGACATAAATGTTAGAAAGTAATGGAGGAAAGCAGAAGGCTTGGAACATATCTGGCCTTCTTTCTTTCTCTTCATATTGCTTCTGGTTTCTCTAAACGGGCAAGAAAGCAACACAACATCAACTCCAAGATCATCCATTAGAATATTGATTGAATTGAAGCAAGTTACATCTCAAAGAAGTAGATTCTGGTTATAATGGGCAAGAAAGAAGCTCAACGTCAACTCCAAGATCATCCCAAATGGACTGAGAAAAATGAAGAAGTCCTAGACGTTAAAGAGTAATTGAGTGGGAAAATACTGGTTGTTTACGTATTGACTGATAAGTGAAATTCAGTATAGTCTCGTTAAAAACCACACTGAAAAGTTAATTAAACCGACTCATGACAGGTCTTAATTTTATTATTGTTAACTATATATTAGTGTATACACGGTTGTAAGTAAATAAGTTTACACAATCGTGCATGTTATTATTAATTATTAAATATTTTTATTTAATTATTAAGTCTATACCAACATCCAGCTGGATCTTTGTTCTCTTCCTAACGTGTATTATATTTAACGGTCCCAATATATTTAACCCCTCCAATTTATTCCATTAACCTTTAAATAGTAGAAACAAATTCTCCATTTCCTTCCTTCGTAATAAAAAAAACAAATACAAATCTTGAGTAATCAAGTTTGAGGCCAACGAAATCTTAAATGTAATAAATTGTGGTAGTTTCTGCAACATTAAATGAAAACCTATTAACCTAATTAATAAATCAATTAATCTTTTTTGTTCTGCTTCTTGCTAAATCTCCTAATCTCTCATGCTCTCTTTAATCTTTAATTAACTATTAATTTTTTATTATTACTTATTAATTATTACTAAATTTTTATACATATTATTAATTATTAAATATTATTAATTAATTATTTTAAGCATTAAGAGGTACACATATTTTTTCTTTTTTTAATTTTTAATCTCTCATACTCTCTTCAATCTTTAATTAATTAATTAATTATTTATTATTATTATTACTAATATTTTATAGGAGTGTTCATTCAAGTTTTTTTTGCTCCTCAGCGAGTTTGGTTTTGTTCAAGGGCTCTTCAGTATGATGCATGCTTTTTTTGCTTATGAGTTAGATGATATTGCTTTTGTTGGACCACTATAATCTTCTAAGGTATGCTCCTGTTTCATACTAGGAGATCTTCATCACAAGTAATGAGATAATTTCATGATTGTATCTTATACTAATTATTCTTTTATGTAAATGGCCGGGATAAAAGGAAGTCAAAAATGTCACTTCTCTTGAGAGAGCCACAAAGGAGAAATCCTTACTAC
>JANIJH010000003.1:890663-906770 GCA_024520975.1 Erythroxylum areolatum
ATATTCTTTATGGCCATGAAAAGCGAGGTGGAAGACCTCAGCCGTTGTCTCTTATGCATGGGTTTCAAGATGCAGTAACAGACGCTGGTCTTTATGATTTTCCTATGACTGGCTATCAATTTACGTGGGAGCACGGAAGAGATTCGGGCTAGCTTATAGAAGAAAGTCTTGATCGCATTTTGATAACAGAAGCTTGGCGACAGTTATTTCCACATGCAAGTGTGTCGGTCTTGCCTATCTTTTCATCCGATCACCTGCCTCTCTTTCTTCAGATATGACTTCTTATGCCTAGACCTATAGCATACAGATTCAGATTTGAGAACCATTGGATGAGGGAACCTTCTTGTCGGGAACTTATCATTGATTGTTGGCATCATAACATGGAACTACCACTTTCAGATAAACTCTAGAGATGTAGTCAATTGTTGTCGACCTGGGGTAAGGACCTTCTGAATGTGCACAAGATGGAGATGGATAATTGTTTGATGTCCATGACGTTGTTGAGAGGGTCTAGGATTCAGGCGGATATGGATAATTTCGCTGCTGCTAAAAATCGCTACTTTGAGTTACTATGTCAACGTGAGGTGTACTGGAAACGGAGAGCGAACAAATTTTGGCTTAAAGAAGGTGATTCAAACACTCGTTTTTTTCCACAATGCTGCTACAGTTAGACAAAAGAAAAATCGGAATGAGCGACTTCAGGATGACAATGGAAGTTGGCAGACATGGGAGACTAGTTTGGAATCTGTGGTTAGTTCATACTTTTCCAACATTTTTAAATATCAGGTTTGTGATGTTAGTCTGGTTCTAGAACATATCCTGAAATTGATTACTAAGGATCAGAATGAATCACTACTTCGTCCTTATATTGCAGAAGAAGTAAAAGCTGCTGCGTTTTCTATGATGCCAAAAAAGTCACCTAGGCTTGATGGTTTTAACTCGAGTTTCTATCAAAAATATTGGGATATCATAGGTGGTAAAGTAGCTCAAACTTGTATTGATTATCTTCATTCGGGCAATTTTCCTAGAGAGTTGAATGAAATAGCAATTGTGTTAATTCCAAAAAAATCTGAGCCTAAGGTAATGGGTGATCTCCGTCCTATTGCTTTATGCAATGTACTTTTGAAGATAATTACTAAAATGATGGCTTGCAGATTGAAAAGCTTATTGCCTTCAGCTATTTTAGAATCCCAGAGTGATTTTGTAGCAGGTAGAATCATTCAAGATAATTGTATTATTGCTTTTGAAATGATGCACGAGTTCCATCACCATACTAGGGGGAAGAAATATTCTGCAGCTCTAAAGATCGATATCAGTAAGGCGTACGATCGCATGGAATGGACTTTTGTTGAGGCAATTATGGTAAAAATGGGTTTTACCCGTAGTTTTGTGGATCTCATTGTTTATTGTCTCTCAACAGCTAGCTACAAAATTCTTTAAAATGGATTTGAAATTGGACCAGTGATTCCTACACGGAGTCTGAGACAGGGTGACCTCTTCTCTCCTTATCTGTTCATAATCTACACTGAGGGTTTATCAAGATTATTTGATCATTCACTTTCAACGGGTAGAATACAGGGATGTAAAGTTTCGACTGGAGGCCCTGTCTTATCTCATTTGTTCTTCGCGGACGATAGCCTTATTTTCTTTCAGGCTAATGCACAGGAAGCTAGTGAAGTTCAAAGGTGCCTCCAGATTTATGAGAGAGTATCAGGACATCTCATTAATTTTGCGAAAACTTTCATAACGTTTAGTGCAAATACCCCAAATTTAATGAGAGAGTCTATTTGTGCCATCCTTGTTGTTTCGGAAAAGAGTCTTTGGTCCCTACCTTGGGCTACCTTCTCATATAGGGAGGAACAAGAAGTAGGTATTTGGTTTTATAAAAGACAGAATGTGGAAAATATTGAATGCATGGAAGAGAAGATCACTTTCTAAGGTGGGTAAAGCTGTGTTGTTGAAAACTGTGCTACAAGCAATACCCACTTATGTGATGAGCTTGTTTCTTCTACCTAAAACTTTATGTACTAAACTGGAACATATCATGACTCGGTTTTGGTGGAGAAAAGGTATTAATCATGAAAAAGGAATTACTTGGATGTCCCGGCAAAGATTGGCGAAGAATAAGATTTTCGATGGTCTTGGTTTTAAAAAGATCCATGAGTTCAATCTTGCACTTTTGGGAAAGCAAGGTTGGAAATTGATGACTCAACCTGATTCGCTAGTGCCTCGCGTTATTCAAGCTCGTTATTTTGCGGGTTCACCTTTCTTATCAGCAAATTTAGGAAGCAATCCGAGTTATTTATGGAGAAGTATTTGGGAAACCCGTTCTTTGTTACAATAGGGTATGCATTGGAAGGTTAGAGATGGTTCTCAAATTCTAATATGGGACTCACCGTGGCTCAATGATAAGGAGAATTCTTTTATTGTTTCTTCCAGGCCTCCTGATTCAAATGTTTTCTTGGTTGTGGATTTGTTGGAGAATGATTCATGGAATCTTGATTTAATTCGTTCGCTTTTCTCCAGCCATAATTATAAACGGATTTTGGCAATACCATTGGGTAGACGACCGACAAGAGATGATTGGTGTTAGAAATTTTAGAATAAAGGCCGCTACACAGTGAAAAGCGCTTATAAACTCTTGTGTCCCCTTACAGATACAATTTTGTCAAGTTATCAGCAGGTATAGAGGCAGATATGGAGCTGTGTGGTTTCGCCAAAGGTGATTGGTTGTGTTTGGTGTGTTCTAAATGGTGTATTACCGTGCTTATTAGTGTTATGAAGTCGACAAGTTGATGTCAATATGTGTTGCCCGATTTGTAATCAAGAAGAGGAGACATTACAGCCTGTGTTCCTTGACTGTCCACTCACGAAGTAGGTCTAGTCGAGAGTTCTCCAGAACTGGCAGCTTCTAAGAACAATTTCTTTGCTCGACTGGTTTGCATCCTTCTTTTTACCTGCATCAAAAGATCGGTAGTATACCATTCTGATGATAATTTGGGCAATTTGGCAGAGTAGAAATGGAGTTGTGTGGAACAATAAATGGAGATCAGCCAATGTTATTGTTTGTTTTGCGCATAGAACCTTGGAGGAGTGACGACTTGCTCATGCTTCTGATACTGCTCCGGGAATACCAGCAACAAAAACGGTGTGTTGGCAACCTCTGGAAGTGGGTTGACTGAAGTTTAACGTTTACGCTGCCAGCGGAAGCAACTCCAATTTCATGGCTACTACAGCTGTTGTACGAGACTCTAATTCGAGATTTATAGCTGCAAAATCGTGGAGGTTTCCAGGCAAATTAAGTGTTAAAAGTGCATAGGTAATTGCTATCAGAGAAGTCCTTAGTTGGGTTAAGCTTCAGAATTGAGATAGAGTTATTATTGTATTAGATGCGAAGATTGTGGTTCAAGCAATTAATGCTGACTCTTATGAAGACTCTTCCTCTTTTGATTTGTTAGTTTGTGATTGTAAATCTCTATTGAACGAGATTATAACAGCTAAATGCATTTTTGGCTTTAAGTCAGGCAATTCTGTTGCCCATGTTTTAGCTACGGGTGCATTATTCACTTCTGGCCTTGGAGAGTGGTTTGAAATACCCCTCCTTTTATTGTTGAAGTTCTTGTTTTGGAGTAATGGAATTCTTACTATTTACCCTTTAAAAAAACATGTATAACCATATGAAAATCGAAATATAGTTATATATTTTACATGACTATATAAGTATATACGTATTTGTTTAGTCGACGTCGACGTAGAAGCTTCTGTATTTAACATCCGAAAGCCCTCTCAATCGCAAGAGCCAGGTACGTTTCTCCGTTTCGTCAATCGCAATATTCCTCCGATGCAAGTATATATCTGTTCTGATCTTATTTCATTGAACATCTTAGCTCTCTGGATTTCTGCCTGAAAGCTCTTCGATTTATATCTTCCCAAATCCCTGAGACCAGGTAAGACAACGCAACTTTGGATATTCATTCCTCTTGTCTGTTCTGCTCTGCTTGGCGTGGTGTGTTGTGTTGTGCGTGAGGACTGACTGACTGAGGAAGGGACGACGGTGGTGTGCGTGTGCTGTGCGTGCGTGAGCCGTGACCGTGAGGAAGAGACAATGGGGTAGTGTCGAGTGCGTGGTGGAGAGTCGCCGGAGAGAAGAGTCACCGGAGAGGAGAGACCGAGAGAGAGAGACCGAGAGAGATGAAAAATGCGAGACGTTTCTCTTATGTCTGAAAGTTTCCAACTTTATAGTTCAACTGCCTGAAAGTTTTGGTTTTTATTTTTTGTATATCTTTCTGCTTATGATTTCCCCCTTCTTTTCTGAGTTTTTCTACTTCATCTAATGCGCTGAAACTTGAATCCACAGCAGTGGATAATTCCGAATCTGGAGCTAAGAAGCTAGGGTTTGGTGGTCCTAGCAAGTTGGTGCTGATAAACCATTTGATGATTTCCAATAATTCGATTGACTTTCATACTTAATTCACATCAGGGTTGCATTTATCCTTGGTGAGGGAGATAACTACATACTGAATTTTGTATAGCAATTTGAAATTTAGAATTCTCTTGGGTACGCTATGACTTTTAATTCATAAAAGTTTCTTAAGTGGCGTGCAGGTAATTTGCATTTTTGCGTGGCTAGTTTTAGGATTTAAATGGATTTACTAGGTTAGTGCAATGCGTTCTCTGGTTGAAGCTATGTGAAAGATAAGGACATGAGAAAGCACGGTTTAAGAAATCGTATAGGAAAGAGTGACTGAGTTATCTGGTAGTCCAGATCAATGATGACTGTACCTGTGAGAAACATTATTGATTTTATACTGAGGAACATATAGCTCTCTCTTATTTCTATTGTGACTTATCATGCTATGAATTTGAAGCTGTGCTCAATCTGAGCTTGACAAAGGAGGTTGAGTTCTACTGATTTTCCTCCATTGTGAACTTGCATATGATAAACTGTAATGACCTAATGGTGTTATGGCCTTTTAATAGCATAAGACATTTTGTTTACTTTTACAGGTTATCTTTGTTTGTATGACAAGATTTCTCTGTCGTCGTCATCAAAATTTAAGGAATGTAACGTGTATGCCCATGGGAAAGGGAAACAGATTAAGCTCTGGCGGTAGAAACCAAAGACTACTCAGATATCGCATCCAGTCGGTTCCCAAGGAGTGCTCCCACCCCGATGACATAGTTCATTATCTGCGGGAACGCCACCATGACTACCGCCGCATGGAGCACCGCAATTTTACTAGACAAGTCCATCTTATTCTACAATCCAAATCAAAAATGGAAGATGGTGATGGTGATGATGATGAAGAACAATTAGATGTTCAACACAGAACCAGGAAAAAGCAAAAGCGTCTTAATGAAGGCGAGGAGAGATTGCTTCGGATTGAGGATGACTATTCCAGAAGGATTGCTTGTAACCGGGCTTCCACCTCCTCCGACTCGAATTCTGATTCCGAGTCACCGCCTTCTTCGTCGGCGATCTCGACCTCGGAAGATGGAATTTTTGGTCAGAAGGTGGAGCCGAAGTTTGATCTAATGCGGTCGTTGCTACGAGAGAGTTATGCATCTCCTACCGCTAAATCATCCAAAGAAGAGAAAAATATAGAATTGGATGTTGCTACTAAATCGAAAACTGAAAATAAGGTGAGCATGCTAAATGTTAGGCCTAAAAGTGAAGAAGTGAGGAGATTGGGTGATGAAGTGACAAAAGTGAAATCTCAGGTTTCTAATGCTACAATGGAGGTTAAGGGACAGGAAGGGCCAAGGTTCAGGGATTTTGGAGGAATGGAAGTTGTGTTGGAGGATTTGGTAGTGGAAGTGCTTGTTCCTCTCTATCACCCACATGTTCCACAGCGGCTCGGAGTCAATCCCATAAGTGGTATCTTGCTTCATGGACCGCCTGGTTGTGGGAAGACAAAGTTGGCTCATGCCATTGCAAACGAAGCGGGGGTTCCATTTTATAAGTTATCGGCTACTGAAATTGTGTCTGGAGTATCTGGTATGTGCTGCGTGTTTAGTGATTCACTTTGTTTTATCACTACATGTAATTCAATGTGAATTGATTGTGATGTTTATTATTGTTTCTCATGACTTATTGGATGCTATTTGAGTCATATGAGCATGTATGTTATGTTGTTCTATTGATTAAAGATATGCTTGGTAAGTTGGTTGTATAATTGCTTCTATTAGAATTTGATTTTTGATTAGCTTATTTCTTCATGGTAAATAAGTAAAGTAGTTGTTAGGATCATTATTGTGATTTCTTTTTTTTCCATGGTTGGTCGAATAACATAATTTAGTGCCTTTTGTTAGAGCTGTTGTTCTCAAAGTGATATAGTAATTTTTTTTTTTGGCCATGGTTTTTTGAATAACATACTGAAGGATTCATCTTGATAAAATTTAGGTGCATCTGAAGAAAACATCAGGGATCTTTTTTCTAAAGCATACAGGTCTGCACCATCAATCGTATTCATTGATGAGATAGATGCAATTGCTTCAAAGAGAGAAAATCTACAGAGGGAGATGGAACGGAGGATTGTAACCCAATTGATGACTTGCATGGATGAGTATCATAGGCTTTCACAACCAGTTGTTGCAAATTCACATCAAGGACTTGTGGATAAAAAACCTGGACATGTTCTTGTTATTGGAGCTACTAATAGACCTGATGCAATTGATCCTGCATTAAGAAGACCTGGAAGATTTGATCGTGAGATTCAATTAAGTGCTCCAGATGAGAATGCTAGGAAAGCGATACTTTCTGTGCTTACCCAAAATTGTACTCTTGAGGGTTCTATTGATCTTTTGCAAATAGCTAGGTCTACTCCAGGTTTTGTTGGAGCAGACTTGGCTGCGCTGGTTAACAAGGCTGGTAATATAGCCATGAGGAGAATGATTGCACTGAGAAAGCTTGAGCTATGTACAGAATCCAAAAGCACTGAGTTTAGTGAGGAATGGTACAAGGTACCTTGGTTACCGGAGGAAATTGAGAAGCTTGCAATCAATATGGCTGATTTTGAGGTAATATGAAGTTGCATTGGTTTTGTCATCCTCTTCTGATTAAAGAAGACCTTTGAATGCTCTTTCTTCATTCTGATGCTCTTGGACCAAAGTTTTATTTTTTTGATATTGTTGAGATGTGATCTTTGAATTATAGATTATCTCTGTGAATTTGTACTAGCATGATCTTTTGAAAATAAAAGTCACCATGAGAAACATGTTGAGGAGTTTGGTACTGATGTGCCTCAAACTTACTTACTTTAAAGTTTCCTTCTCATGGAAATTGTGTCTTAATGCTTTACTCTTCACTTATTTGTTGGCTTGTCAAACTTCATATTTTTATTTCCCCTCCCGAAGGAAGCAGCTAAGCTGGTGCAACCCTCATCTAAAAGAGAAGGTTTCTCTACTATTCCTGATGTGAAATGGGAAGATGTCGGTGGGCTTGATTATATAAGGAAAGAATTGGACCTGCATATAGTTGGGCGCATAAAGTATGCAGAAGATTATCAGGTATGAATTTCCCTTTATTTATGTCTCTTAGTTTTCATCCTGACCTTTTTTTATGTCTTGAAATGCAACTTATCAGATCTGGCAGTTTACTAAATGCTTTGACATTGAGCATTCTGTTTGCACCAAAAATTTGTACTTCTAATGTTGCTTCTCTTTGGATTGAGAATTTAGTGTTTTTTTAAATCTATAAGCCCATTTGGTTTGTTTGATCAATTTTTATACTTTTGATGTCCTTGTACTGCGCATTATTCTACAATCACAATTCTCCTGACATTGTTGTGACCTCTGTTTTATTGAATTTGTTCTTTCCAAGCTACTCCATGCAACTTAGCAGCTGAATTACTCTCTGAAATTCTGGTTAAGTTTCTAATTGTTGAGAATTGTATGTACGTTCAGAAATTTGGCTTGAAATCAGAGACAGGAATCTTGCTCTACGGTCCCCCAGGCTGTGGCAAAACACTGATCGCCAAGGCTGTTGCTAATGAGGCAGGAGCCAATTTCATTTACATCAAAGTCAGTCCTTAAATTCTCTGTCACTCCATACTTTTACATGTAAATTACTACTCTTTATTATGAGGGTATATGTTTATTAGTTACATGACCTATTAGGGCCCTGAACTTTTGGATAAATATGTTGGAGAAAGTGAACTGGCAGTTCGGACATTGTTCAGTCGTGCAAGGACTTGTTCACCGTGCATACTTTTCTTTGATGAGGTTTGTTATTTCCCCTCTTGATTGTCAGTGGTATATTAAGCAACGTGTTGAGAGGGAACTTCTGCTACGTTATGAATTTAGAAGATATTTGTTGGATTATTGATAAAATTTTGGTCTTGAATTTATGTTGAATGTGTCTTTTCTTTCACATACATACTCTAGTCTGCATTCCTGTCAGGGGGAAATGATGTTACTACAGCTTTAAATTCGATCCCTTGGGGATATCTATGTGAATCCTTTTTTCTTCAACTCAGTTTTGCAATATCAATGCTGTTCTTGTGAAAAGATCTTTAGAAAGCTAATAAAAATTATGTAGAAAACATGAAACAACTTCGCACTAGTGCTGCAATTTGTCTCTCTTGACCCAGTATCTGTTTGATCTTTATTTTGCATACTCAGAGGTTATTTATTTAATGTTGAAGTGCGATTCAATTTTTTGTTGGATTAGGTTGATGCTTTGACAACAAAGCGCGGGAGGGAAGGAGGATGGGTGGTTGAACGGCTCTTAAACCAGGTAATTAAATTTTAATATAAAGAACATGCTTCTCATTCTTAATCTAATTGTCTATATTATGCATAGATGGACTGATACCATCGTTTGCATTTACAGTTGCTTATAGAGTTAGATGGAGCAGATAAGCGAATGGGTGTTATTGTAGTTGGTGCTACCAACAGGTAAAAGCAATCTCTCTCCCCTCCCCAATTTCTCTTCCTATGCCAGTTATTGTTAACATTAATTTTGGTGATAGACCTGAGGTCATGGACCCAGCTGTCTTGCGACCAGGAAGATTTGGGAAACTCCTTTACGTTCCCCTCCCTAGTTCACATGATCGTGGGTTGATCTTAAAAGCTCTTGCCAAGAAAAAGCCCATAGACCTCAGTGTAGATTTGAGTGCCATAGGGCAGATGGAGGCTTGTCAAAATTTTAGTGGCGCTGATCTCATGAAACTGGTTTGTCTATTTTCTCTCATGTACTTTCCATCGGATAGAAAATCTTCCTTAAATTTTGAAGGGTGAATTTAAAGTTGAAGAATTCAGCATAGCTTTTATTTGCATGGATACTTGAAGGATGTGTTTGCTAACATTCTAATTGGGATGGTATGCCAGATGGAGGAAGCAGCAACTACTGCACTTGAAGAGTTTAAAAGCAAGACCTGTTCTGATGGAACCTCTCAAACGATTAGGACAACTCATTTTGAGCGAGCGCTGAGTAAAGTCTCTCCATCCGTGTCGGATAAGGTAAGTTTCTACAGGATTGCTTTGATTTCTTAATCTGGAATGTTTCGCGAACCCAAGTATCTTCTTGCTTTTGTGGAAGCAGCAAATACAGTATTACAAGACATGGTCAGAGAGCTACAGACTGTCATGAGAGCTGGCGATCAGTTGCAAATGTCCAACTGGACAATGGAGGAACTTGAGGGATTGCATTTTTGTAGGTAGCTGTAACACATTATCCATTATGGATGTAAATTTTGCATGATCATTCGTCGTCTTTCAAAGCTGTGCACTGTCTAATTTTTGGATTTTGAGACACTGGAAAATACGCTTGAGGTCTTGACCTTAGAATATGATGGCGATAAGTGAAGGATATGATCATGTTAAAAATCAAATCTTGGTAATGGATCCATTACCAAACCTTGACAAGGCATACTCGTTGATTTTAAAAGTTGAAAAGCAAAAGGAGATCAATGTGGTGACTGGATAGCAGTGAAAACAAACACGGCTATGAATAGGAGAGATCTTGGTTAATAGACACAAGGGCTTCAAATCACGTGTGTAGTGATATAACTCTTGTGAAAAACTTCACAAGACTTGAAGACTGATGCCATTCTAGCAAATAGAAAGACAAAGGGAAGATCGTACATTCCTGATAACACTTCATTTCAACATGTGTTCTCTCAACAGGACACTATAAGTTCTCTTTACAGCCAACATCTCCAAACATTTCAACATATGTTCTATCAACAGTACACTATCAGTTCTCTTTACACCCAACATCTCCAAACTACATCTCTTTATTTAGTCAATAAAGTGGCAACCATAGATAGTGTTACATGTGCAACATGTTAGACCACCCATCCCCTATCGTAATCTATCATTTATAATCAATATCCTATTTAAAGGAGGATATAAATATAACTTACCACCAATATCCTATTTGTTTCTCAACAAAAGAACAAAAACCTTAACCAGTGACATTCTCACTTGTTTCTTGGCAAAAGAACAAAGAAAATAAACACTAAATACACTAAAAATTTGGCTAAGGGTGTCATTTGCACGTGACATTTTACAAAAAGTCTAACCAAGTTTTTGTTGGTATCTTCTACGTCACTTTACACCATAACATTATTAAAATAATACGAGTTTGATGATAAGGTTACTAAAATAGTACTTATTATATCTTAAAAGTGGCAACAAAGATTAAAAGAGAGACTTAATTAGACCTTTTGTAAAATGAAAAAGTAAAGATTACGTCTTTAAAAAATGTTCAAAGAAATTATTTTTGAGATCACATTAATATTTAATGAGTCCAAATTACCGAATTGTGATGTGATCTAAGCTAAATTTATAACTTATTTGAAATTGTAGGAATTTAAGTAAGACTTTTTAAGAAATATTATTTGTGAAACAGAACTAAAGTAAACCACAAACTCCACATACCACCCTCGCCACGCGATCCAAAGTGGGAGCCTTTTATCCAAGGTGCGAGCCTTTACTAAATCGGACATCCCGAATCGTTATCGTACGTCCACAGTTTTCTAGGTATATGTATATGGAAAGAGAGAGCGAGGGAGGGAGAGAGGAAAAGATGGAGTGAGTTAGTGGGCTTGATGTAGTGTGCCAGAGAAGATGATGGGTGCGTCAAAGATTGAATCTTGGAGACAATTTTGGGTTGGAGCTGAGATTTATCTTGAGAATGGAAGTGGGTTTTTGTTGGGTTATGGATGGACTACTTTTTTTGCTCTTTTCTTCATTCTCTTTTTTCACTGTGTCAAGCATCGTTTCTTCTTTCTCTGCAAACGACGTCGGGTTTCATCTGCTTCCTCGGCAGCAAGGCCTCTGGCCTCTGGTTCTTCTGTTCATGCAGCCTCTAGTAGTCGTGATTTCAGGTATTTGATTGTCAGGGATAGTGTTAGGTTGGTTTTTGTTTAAGTTAATCTGAATTCAGTTTCTCGTTAAAGATTGGTAGTTTTTTAATCCTTTCTGTTTAGATTTTCGAAAGTCTCTGCTCTTGTTGGAGTGTATTGCACAGCATTGAATTCGCATATGTTCAATGATTGTTTCAATTTTTTTCGTTTGTTCCCTTGATTGAGGCATTTTTGCTACTCTCCACTTAATGTCTAGGCTCACTTAAATTTCTTTTTCTAATTGTCTTGAGTTTGAAGCTTACGTTCTTCACTGGAAGAAATTCCCGCTGTTTGATTGTAACTGTGAAAATTTTGCGTCCTTACTCCTGAAGTTTTGTAAGGTTAAAATGTTTGTATCTACTTCTGGGTTGATATTTTCATGCAACAAGCTTTTACTTCTGTACTTACTTTATCGGAATTGAGTGACAGTCACATGACTGTTGGTTCGTATTGGATCAGTGGCAATGAATATATAGCTCTGTGGGGAAGAATTATGGTAGAGGAATTGTAGAGCTGATCCCTTTTTAGTTGGTGATAAGCAGAGGATATTTAGTTGAGTTGCATATGGTGATTTTGTGAACGTGCCAACCTACTTGAAGTGTATGTTGTAATAACACTTGCATAATGTTAGATGATGTTGTGCATTTTCTGAGATTGCAGAAAGGGTACACTTTGAGTTGTTTAGCAACTTCTAACTTGACTTGTGAGCAGTATTTGGAGTGCTTGCTGGCTGATTTGATTACTTTGTGTTACTGAAGACATAAATGACTTGAAAATTTTGTTTTGGATTCTTTTAATTTGATGCTTTGTCTGATTTACTAAATTTCATGGATTGTATATTTTTCTGCATTCTGTGCAGAATAGTTATTGAATTCGGTTATTGATGTGATTGTTCACTAATGGTTGAGTTATGTTTTACCTGCAGGATCTCAGAGATAGTGTCAGAAGGAGATTTAAAGTTTCTAATTCAAAATTTGGATGACAACCCGGTTAAGAATGAGAAATGGGAGAATGTTATATGCAAGAGAAACAATCATATATCCTACACTGCAAAGTGCTGCAGGCCCAAGGTCGGCTTTCTTATTCCTAATATATGAAAAGTCCAAAAGTAATTTATGAAGATAAGCATACTCAATCTTTAGACAGTCTGAATAACAAGGTATTTTCTGTTCTTATTTGCAGGATGCTCCACTAAAATACTTAAGTGTGACAGTATTTGAAAATTGCTCCCTAGAGGTTCTTAGGGACTTCTACATGGATAATGATTACAGAAAACAGTGGGACAAGACTGTTGTGGAGCATGAGCAGTTGCAGGTGGATATGACTAGTGGTGTAGAAATCGGGCGTACAATTAAAAAGTTTCCTTTCTTGACACCTCGGGAGTATATATTGGCATGGAGGTTGTGGCAAGGAGAGGATGGAGCATTCTATTGCTTTACCAAAGTAATTATTAGTTGCATTAAAGTTGATTGCATAACTGTTTACATTTTTTTTAATTAATTACTCGTGGTTTCATGTTATCCCTAATTCTTCTTGTTTTCCTTTTTCTTTTTTTTTTTTCAACTTCGATGATTAGGAATGTCTGCATCCTTCAGCACCAAGGCAGAAGAAGTATGTACGAGTTCAGTTCTTTAGATCTGGTTGGAGAATAAGGAAAGGTAAGTTCTTGGTTTGTATATCTATTTAAGTTGTATTATGTCTTGTATTTACATCCTCATATCTATTTTGAGATTGCTTTGGACTTTTGAGAATGAGGTGTGCTGTCCAGAGACCGGAAATTTTTCTAGGCAATACTCGGGAATTTAATTATTTTTCGCGTGTTAAAAACTCATTAAGCACATATAGATGTATAGTATTTTCAAGTTACTGACGTTCTATCTCTGGCACAGTTAGCCTTTTGTTTTCTCTGTGTGCTGAAATAAGAAATAAATATCTGGTGATCCATATCTGATAGCTGCAAGGATGAATTTTTTGGCTTCCCATTTTGGTTTTTTTTGAATGGAACATGTTCTTATTTATCCTATTTTGTTACAGTACTCAACAGAGATGCATGTGAGATAAAATTGTTTCACCAAGAGGATGCTGGTTTAAATGTGGAAATGGCAAAGTTGGCTTTTGCCAAGGGTATATGGAGTTATGTGTGTAAGATGGATAGTGCATTGCGCAAGTACTCTCTGATCAAGCAACCTCAAAGAGGACAGTCTGTTACTGCAATCTCTCTTATTCAGAAGGTAAGACTTACTACATGTCAATTTGTTTTCTATACATGATGTGTACTACAAAGATATCTCTTCTGCAAATAAGCATATCAATTTCGTATTAATGAAGTTAGAGTTCCAATTGGCACTTTTTCATCTTTGTTGTTTGGTTATTGGATTATGAATGCAATGTAAGTGTTGAATGACGTACCTTTTCTGTAAATGAGACCTTAATTAACCACTTATGATTCATAAACCTTGAAATTGAAAAGCCCACTGCTTAGCTATGTGACAAAGGATTGCATTCTTATAGGTTCCGGCTGGCTTGGAGATAGCAAGTGTTGATGCAGATACTGTATCAACTAATGCAGCATCTACAAGGCATGGATTGCATTCTGGTGAGGGACAACAAAAGAAGCTTTTAAGAAGGCCCTCAGGAAAAGTGCTGGCAAATGGTTTGCTTCTCCTTGGTGGTGTCATTTGCCTCTCCCGTGGACACTCTAGCCTGGGCGCAAAGGTTGCCATGGCATACATCTTGACAAAGTTAAGAAAGCATGATGCTTCCTCAAGCCAAACTCAGACAGCATCATCATGATCTAATCTCTCCACCTGCATGCAGTTATTAAGCTTGGGATTTAACGTAAAAGGCCTTTTCATGGATTTCTGGATGAAGAAGAACGATTAGAAGCTGAACTATGGGTTATTGTATATAGTTGTTTGTGTTGAATAAGCAAAGTATACAGATAATTATACAGATAATGTAAAGTTTTCATGCTCTGATGTATTTGCAAGTATGCAATTGATATTATAGATCAGAGTTTTCTGTTAACAGATTCTAGGAAACATGTGTCCAGTGAAGTATAGAAGTGACACAAGTGCTCGATTGATGAGGCTTGATGTGAGATACTTTATCCATGAAGTGGAGAACTTGCAATAGGCCAAACTTGTACAGTTTCAGTTTATTATCATTAGGAAGAACATGTTCTCCACAATTTTGCAGGTTGAGTTCCAGTTTACTGTTTCTTCTTGGTGCTAAAGTCATGATCCAATTCAGTTGGAGGACAAAAAGATGACTGAACACGAAATCATAAAGATTCAGTTTTGCCCATTTGATGCTTAAGAACAACTATTTGTAAAATTATGAATGAACTTTTAACAGTTATTTTAAGTTGCAGCCTTCCAAGGTTTATATATTTATGTATATATTCGATCTTGGCCAAAATTCCATCTTTCGTTGAATTCCATTGTGGTTGGAAAATTGGTCCGGTCCAGTGTGAGTTGATCAGGTTTTGGTTAGATCTCAAAACGATATTATTTTAGTATAATTAAACATGTATAGATTAAAATAGCATCGTTTTAGTCTTAGTTTAAATCTGGTCGATCTTTTGATTGCATATTTAAGTATGGTCAAATCTGGCTCCAGGCGAGCTGGGGCACTGTTATCCCTACCGATGCCTGCTACAATCTCATACTAAGGATCAACCTGATATGGTAACATGGATAAAATTTCACAAGCATGCATACTCATGGCTGTTTAAAAGAATGAAAAAGAAAAAGAAAAAGAAAAAGAAAGACAAAACTGTAGGTGTTGTTTAGTTAAATTCGACATTCTGTTATTCTTCCTCTAGTTTCTTGGTTATTAAATGTAACAGTCTAGACTATTCGTCTACAGATATTATCTACTTTAGATTGCCTGCTGGGCCAAAGCCTTTACAGTTTTGTTCTTCTTCCACCCAGAAAAAGGGGTATGTAGAGAAGAAGTATCTATACTCTTATAAGGTATATTTTGTTTTCCTCTTCAACCAATGTGAGATCTCACAATCCACTCTCTCAGGGCCCAACGTCTTCGCTAGCACAACAGGTCGAGAATCAACTCTGATATTATTTGTAACAGTCCAGACTACCCACTCACAGATATTGTCCACTTTGAGTTGTCCATCGGGCCAAGACCTCACAGTTTTTCTCTTCCTATACCCTAAAAAACGCGTCTATGGAAAAGAAGTATCCTTACCTTTATAAGATGTACTTCGTTCTTCTCTCCAACTGATATGGGATCTCACAATCCACTCCCTTTAGGGTCAGCATCTTCGTTGACACAATGGGTCAGGAACCGGCTCTAATACCAACTTTGTTAAGACTCGAAACGGGCATGTGATCGGTATGTGGGATCGAGATTCTGAAATCCTAAATCAATTCAAACCTAAAAAATGCAACAAGTTCATACAATAAAATAACAATAATATTATATACTAATCTCTTCCTCTCGACGAGCCCGTCACAACCATACCCAGTTTAGCCACCGTCGTCACCAGAATCGTTGCAAAAATAGAGGAGAAAAATCGACGAAAAATGTCAATCGTCGATCCATCGCTTCAGGTAGTTGTTGTCGGTCACCACCACCACCACCACCACCACCACCATCATTCGACTCGTCTCGACATCAAAAACAAAAGCCTTATGGTTTCGTTGCCGACCGTTGCTTGGATCGCCACCGATTGACAGAAAAAGGGGTACAGCAGGAGCAGGACCCTAATCGGAATGTTTGGACTGACGAGTTC
>JANIJH010000003.1:907542-923206 GCA_024520975.1 Erythroxylum areolatum
AGTTCGGTTATCAGGTAAGTTCATACCGACTTACTGTTATCATAATTGTACCAACAAATGAATACTGTTCAATGCTAGTATAGATGACAACATATATAGCAATACATAACCACATTCATTTGCATGTGTACATATATATATAGCGAACGTGTATACACAATAATGTGTATCTGCTTTAGTATAAGTCTTTTAACTGAGTGGATGCGTTGGGTTGGATTGCATACATGCAGGGACGGATCCAGAAATTTTTTTGAGTAGGGACAAAATTTTAATGGGGGCAAAATTTTGATGGGAGCAAAATTTTATTTTTTATGAGATCAAAATTTAAAATAATAATTTTTTTATACGAAAATTTTGAAGGCATTGGGGGGCAAGTGGGCATCCATGCATACATGCATTAGTCATTGCATAACTAAATGTTTACTTGATAAATTACATGCTTAATAATTTGATATATATTACTATGTTCGATTGTGGGGAAGAAAAATATCTGTAGGATGTGCCACTTAATGGGTATGCATCAGGACCAGATGCGCACTGATTATGATTATGAGAATTGTTTTGTTTATGATATTGAAATATGTTATGAGTCGATCTTGGTTGTTGCTTAGCTCCCTATTGGAACCTTATTTGTGATGCTTATGATTTTGCATATTTTGAGCGAGGGTTGACCTGTTGGTGATGCTTGGCTCCCCGCAGCCCCTTTAGATTAAGAGAACCTTACGGTTACATGAGTATAGGAGCATGGCTGGCCGTTGGTGATGCATAGCTCCCCACAACCATTTGAGGTTTAGAGTTGTGAGAACTTACCTTTGGAGATTAGGGTCTTACAAATATTCTCTCCCACAATTTATTTGTGTTGTTGATGTGATTGATCAATGTTTAACATGATGTGTATGTATTTTGATGTTCATGCATGACTGTATGCATAACATTGTGTATCATAGGACGGTGTGAGCTTACTCAGCGTGGTCTGACTCCTCTCAATTTTATTTTTTCAGGTCAGTTACCACCAGTTTTGCAGCAGTAACTCCCGTGACGTATTTGACTTACCTACGTTTATATATGTTTTTTTTAATTTTCATTTATCTTGTATTGTAAAATTTTCAGTGACATGATTTCATGAGTTATAAAACTTCTTTCGGACGCACACTATTGTTATTGTATTGTATGAACTTACTGCGTTCTTAGAGTTTAAATTTATTTTGTCACTAGTGGTAGATTTATGCGTGATCTAGGATTTCAAAACCTCGGTCCCACGTGCTAGTCACGCACCCGTTTCGGGTGGTGACGAAGTTAGTATCAGAGCCGGCTTCTGACCCGTTATGTCAATGAAGACGCTGAGTCTTAAGGGGGGTGGATTGTAAGATCCTACATCGGTTGAAGAGGAGAACGGACTACGTATTATAAGAATACGAATACCTCTTTCCATAGACGCATTTTCTTGGGTATGGGAAGAGCAAAACCGTGAGGACCTTAGTCTGTTAAGCAACCCAAAGCGGACAATATCATATCTATGGATAGGTGGTCTGGGCTGTTACAAATAGTATCAGAACTGATCTCTGATTCATTGTGCCAATGAGGATGTTGGTTCCTAAGGAGGATGAATTGTGAGATTCCACATTAGTTGGAGAGGAGAACGAAGTACGCCTTATAAGGGTACGGATACCTCTTCTCCATAGATACATTTTTCTAGGTGTAAAAAAAGCAAAACCGTGAGGGTCTTAACTCGATGGACAACCCAAAGTTGATAATATCTGTGGGTAAGTAGTCTATGCTATTACATTAAAGAACAAGAAGAAATCGAGACATCAGGAAATCTGTCATTGGGTTAAAAGCTGTTAGGTGCAGATTCAGCTGTTAAGATTTAAAGGATTAAGATATTAAGGACAAGGAACTAAGAGAAATAATATGTTTAGATCTTGCAGTTTGTGGAGCAACGAACTAACTAACCAACCATCCAACATGCAAGTGTTAAAAACCAAACTTAACACTTGAAAACTTGTTCGTGAAAAGAAACAAATATAGTAACAGATCGTGAACATTGGTATAGTCTCATTTTATCTGAATCATGATTTACTATTTTTGTCTGTGTCCAAATGGGCAATATTCCATTTCTGTCTGATCTTTAGGTGGTTTTTCAATCAACCATCAAATATAGTAACTAGCGTTTTCAATGGAAACCAACACCTTCTAACAACCTCAGAAGAAGGAAAATGAATGCAAGGAAAAGAAAAATTCATAGAGAACGATTGATTCTTTCCCTACACCTACGTGTTTCTTGGCTGAATTCTGATACACTTTCTGCAGAAACCCTCTTTCAGAGCTGTCTGCAAGTTTTTTTTCCTTTTTGAATTCTCTAATAGATTGTGTTTTGGCGTTGGAAATGCACCATAGTCTTGTTGGGATCTTGGTATCCTGTCTTGTGTTTCTGACCAGCCTGGTCCATTCAAAGACAGATTCCGATGATGGTACGTGAAACATCGCACTTTTCAAGTTTGTAGATTGCAGTTTCATGTTACTGCATGCAATTTTAATGGAGGATGAATATAAGTTTATGTAGGTCTAGATCTGATTGCGTATCTTGTAACCTGAAAGGAATCGGATTGGAGATTCGATGAAGAGGGAGATGTGTTTCATCTTCTTATTAATCTAATAACCATGAAAAAAGGACATTGCATCTGTAGATGCTGATTTTTTGTGTTTTGTGTTGCAGTTTCTGCTCTTAACGTGATGTTTAACAGCTTAAATTCTCCTTCACAACTTGATGGTTGGAAATCAAGTGGTGGAGATCCCTGTGATGACTCCTGGAAAGGGATTACATGCTCAGGATCTTCGGTGACAGAAGTGTAACTGCATTCTTCATGTTAAAAACATTTTTTTTCTGTTCAAGGACCATCTGATCTTTTGAACTCTCCATTGATGGCATTAAAAAACTTCTGCAGAAAACTGTCGGGCCTTGGAATCACTGGATCACTTGGCTACCAGCTTGCAAACTTGAAATCTGTCACTTCCTTGTAAGCTTATCTCAAATTGTAAAGTAAAAACATGCTCACAAGTGTTCAAATTGTTGTGACCTTATGTCTTCTGTATTCGTTTGTCATAGTACAGTGATGTGAGCAAGAACAACCTGAAGAATGATATCCCATATCAGCTTCCTCCAAATGTAGTTAACCTGTAAGTTTTCTCTACAGTCCTTGCCTATAACATCAAGGTAATCATCATCAAAGGTATGATCATGGAAGTACTTTAGGAAAATCTGTTAACTTTCATGAGCTTGATGTGCAGAGATCTTTCTAACAATCAGTTCACTGGCTCATTGCCCTATTCAATTTCGCAGATGACTGACCTTAAGTACCTGTAAGCATGAGCTTCCTTGTCCTTTGCATCAATCCTTTTGTTGTGGTGTCCCATATTTTTCATTGGTTTCTGGCTTTTCTTGCAGAGATATTGGTCACAATAGCCTCAATGGACAATTGGGTGATATGTTTCAGAAGCTTTCCAAACTTGAGAAGTTGTGAGTAGGACTAACTTTGGTATCTAAATGTTCTGGTTAGCGAAGGAAATATGTCAGACTGGAGTTAGATAAAAACTAGTTTGGACCAATTCAGGTTGAGTTCAAGTAGGTTTAGGTCAGGTCGGATGGGCTCAGGCCTAGTATTCCTGAGACTATTTTTTTGTTTTCGCATACTAGGCTTGAGTAGGATTTCAATCAAATCGAATTTTATTAATTAACTTCAGACTGAATTCGTCTATATAATCTTACTTTTACTTTTTAAGAAATTTGTGAGGTTAAAACAACTAATTCAGATTTAGATTCAGCTAACTTGCTTTTGATTTGACATCTAATATTTCATCCAATTTTTTTCCCTGAAATTTCATAGGTTTCTTCTGTGCAAATTAAGGTTTGATAGATAACTAACTTTCCTAATTTTCTTGCAGGGATTTGTCCTTCAACACACTGAAAGGCAACCTTCCACAGAGTTTCTCATCACTTTCAAAACTTGAAACATTGTAATAACCTTCAAAACACAGTCATTTTGCCTAATTGGAGTTTCTTTTTGTTGATCTGAAAATGGTTCGTTTCAGGTACCTGCAAAACAACCAATTCACTGGTTCAATAAATGTCCTTGCTCGTCTTCCTCTTAAAGATCTGTAAGTAAAACAGAAAACAAAAACATTCAAATACACGATCTGTAAACCCTCTTGCTAGTGCTCTTTATCATGGAATTACCAGACTAAGAACTTGTCGGCAAGAAAAATCCTGACGACTACTATATAATCGCAGGAACGTTGAGAACAACCAGTTCAGAGGGTCGATTCCTGCTTCAATAAAGGGTATTGATAAACTGAAGTGAGTATGAAAACTAAACTCATTTCCTGATGATGCAGTTCTTAACAAGTTTGGATTCTGAGTTTGTGACTGTATCATTGAAGAACTGGAGGAAATTCTTGGGGACCTGGATCTGATAATTCTGGCAGTAATGGAAGCAATTCCAAAGATGGGAATGGAAAAGGTGGATTCAGTGGATTGACTATAGCTTTAATAATTGCGGCAATAGTGGTGGTGGCTGCACTTATTGGTATTCTGATGTTCAAGAAGAAATCTTCTGCAGCTTCACATTTTCTTGAAGAAGAAAAGACTAGCCATAAGGGATCCTTCAAAGTTCTTGCATCACAGGAACTGTCCAGTGAACATGGCGCTCCCATAAGCAAAGGGTTCAATGGTAATAGTTTGCTTTCCCCATATTAGGGTAAAAGACACGAAATTACTTATTAGCTAAGTATTTAACACTTTAACTTTGATTCTAGCAGATGACATCTCTCCCAGATCATCAGTTTCCATTGACATCAAAACTTTGAAGAAACCTCCTTCCTTTGGTTACAAGCCTCAACAGACTGATGTTGTTCAAGATTTCAGTGACAAAGAGTTCGAGAACCGTCTGAATGCAGGAAGAAACACATCCACTCCTGCTGTATCATATTCTTTAGCAGATTTGCGGAGTTCCACAGGTAATTTCGCAGCAGGTCGTCTTCTTGGAGAGGGATCTCTTGGTTGTGTTTATAAAGCTAAATATCCTGACGGGAAGGTAGGTTTTAGCTAACCAGAAATGCTTCAATTTGTCTCTCTCTTTTCTTCTTTTTCTCCTGACAGTATCTGGTACTTGGTTTCGTTATACTGATCTGTTCATCAGGTTCTAGCTGTCAAAAAGATTGACAAGTCACATTTTCAGAAGGATCACAAAGAAGAATTCTCAAAGATTGTATCGAACATCTCGAAGATTCATCACAAGAACATTGCTCCACTTGTGGGTTATTGTTCAGAATCGGATCATCACATTTTAGTGTACGAGTTTTTCAGGAATGGATCACTCCATGACTTCCTACACATGTCAGATGACTTCAGTAACCCACTAACTTGGAATACCAGAGTTAAAATTGCTCTAGGAACTGCACGAGCTGTTGAGTGAGTAATATATACATATAGGAATTAAAAATTTCAGTATTTCCAAGTTAAATGAATCTTGTTTCTTCTTGGCGATCACTTGGAACCTGTAGAGATTTTCTAATTTTTCTTTAAATTTTCAGATACCTCCACGAAGTTTGTGCTCCATCTGTCATCCATAAGAACATCAAGTCCTCCAACATTTTGCTTGACCTTGAGTTCAACCCTCATCTCTCTGACTATGGTCTTGATAGCTTCCATGATGTGAGTAATTAGTGTTTCTTTTAATAACTCTGTGATGAGGCACAGAACATGCCTTGTATCTGCAAAAGCATCTTAACGATTGTTTCACATCAGGTTGTTGCTTGTTTAAGATTCTATAGCATCAAAATCTAAATTCAGTAATCAAGCTACAAAAAAACTTCCATGATGTGAGTACAAATACAACAAAAACCATCTGCAAAAAACACAAGTTTACCCCAAGTTTTTTTGGTATAAACATTCATGTGTTTCAACCTCTATCTAATCTTTTTCTGCAGCACACAAGCAAGAACCTTGGAATAGGATATAATGCTCCAGAGTGCACAAAACCTTCTGCATATTCCATAAAGAGTGACGTCTACAGTTTTGGAGTTGTCATGCTAGAATTGCTGACAGGTCGAATGCCATACGATAGGTAAGCTAGCTCTCATATCTCTGTCACGTCCAGCTCTCTAGTGTCTGTGATTTCCATAACCAACAAAACTTTGCTGCAGCTCCAAGTCAAAATCCGAACAATGCCTTGTGAGGTGGGCGACCCCTCAACTTCATGACATTGATGCATTGGCTAACATGGTCGATCCAGCCTTGCGTGGACTATACCCTCCCAAAGCAATCTCTCGTTTCGCAGACATAATCGCCCTCTGTGTACAGGTATCAGACAAAACTCTCTTTTGCTTCAAAAAGGTTCACTGTCTTGATGAAAAGATGGTGATAATTTGTTGTTCGGTTATGATTGGTGAGCCTGCCTGATGTTATGATCTGTATGACTTGTATCAGGCGGAGCCTGAGTTCCGACCACCAATGTCGGAGGTGGTTCAGACATTGGTGCGGATGGTTCAGAGGTCGAGCATGAACATGAGGGATGATTTTGCAGCCAATTCTCGTGGGACAGATGACTCTGATTACTACTAAACTAGCCTGTTATGGAGTCCTTACCAGTGTAGTATAGAATTAATTTCTACTGCTTATTTTCTTTTTATAAATTATTTTTCACATTAGGTTTTTGTTACTTTCAGATAATTCTTTGATGGTGAAACAATTTATTTTAAGAAAAAAAAGATGGTGCATAAAAGAAAGAAAGAAATAATAAATTTACCTCACTTTTTTATTTATAAATTTATGATATAATAAATTCATAATATATTTTATGATATATTGTATTTAATGGTGGATTTATAGTATATTTTAATTTAAACCTATTTATCCCATCTGAAAAAAAAGTAAATGAAATGGATGGATTTTTATTATAATCTCATTAAAGTAATTATATTTAATTGTAAAATAGTTTTTGTTAAAATAATTTAATAAACAAAGATAACATAAATGGTAATTTTACATATCTTATAGTTTAAGAAAACTTAGAAAAATTATTTAATCTGTAAAATTTTCAGATTTTTTAATTTTTAGTTTTTTGAAAAAATCATTATCTTAAATTTTGTTTAAAAAATAATTACGAAGCACATGTACTGTAAATATCAAACGTAAATTAATTAAATATAACTAGTATAGTAACTCAAATTAATTTTTAAACTAGATCCAAATTAATTAAATTTGATTTATATTAATAAATTAGGACAATTAAAATAACATTTGATTAATACAAATATGATATTCATGAAACATGTATTTCATTGTTACTTTTAACTAAATTTTAATCCTGAAAAAATGAAAATTAGAAAGAATTTTTCAAAAATTTTAAAGAGTATGAATTTTATTTATTAAATTACAGAGATGTATGTTTTTTAAACCCTAAAATGAATTATATACAAAGGTAAGATTTATAATTTATTATCTTAAAATTTTGTGTTACAATATTATATCTCTAATTATATATAAAACTTTAAATTTATAAAATTGATTAAGATATTGATATTTTATAAAATGACCTAAATAAATTCGTGTGAATTACCTAAGGATAGTGTTAAACTTGATCCATGTGACCTTCTTGTCTCGATTCAAATTTAACTCAAAATTTAATTTAATCAAGTTTAAATAATCAGAAATTCGATATCAAAATGATAATTTTTAGTGTAATTTATCAAAATAGTGTTATTTATTTGGTGGCATGGTCGAGTGGTAAGGCGGACTGCAAATTCTTTTTTCCTAGTTCAAATCTAAACATTTGAATTAGACAAATTTTCTAAATTCAATCTTATCAACTCAAATTTAATTCAGTAATTTTAGATTATGTCTGACTCTTATTGTTATCCACACTTTTACTAGAGAAATTAGAAAGGGACCCTTCAGCTACTTCGTGAAAATTTCAAATTTCATTTCTGTTCCTTGTCAGGATGCCATTTGTTTTGTTTCTGTTGTCACTTATTCTTATTATTCTCGTCTTCCCTCCACAGTTATTCAATATCGATCTACTCGTTATCACCTCTTTCCAATTACATTTTCCATTTGACTTGAATATTTTTGTATCTAAGTTCAAATTTTAGCTTACAGTTTCCAATCCTTCGAAATCCTGCCGGCCAAGTCTATGAAAGTTTCTGACTTTACTGTCTTCTTTTTCTTTTTTCCTTGTTCATTCTTATGACAGCTGACAGGTTTAAGTCACTATAAGCTGATGCACAGTCCTCGTTAAACAAAACCTGCTAAATCACTCCAAAAAGATTTTGGCTACGGTGGTAGAGCAGGAATCGTTAAACCTGAGTTTCAAGTGTAGAGCATAACGTACAGAGAATCATTGTCTCATGCCATGATCAGACCATTTGTGCCATACCCTTTTTGTTTCTTTCTGTTAATCCATCTCCTACCATATTCATCCTATGCTTATACAAACATATCTTTAGGCTCATATCTGATTGCTTCCGATGACAACTCTTCGTGGACATCACCGTCCGGCGACTTTGCGTTTGGGTTCCAGCAAGTAACAGGAGGTGGATATTTACTGACAATTTGGTTCAACAAAGTACCTGAAAAAACCATAATCTGGTCTGCTAACAGAAACAATCTAGTTCATGGCGGATCTCAAGTTGATCTCACCATAGATGGTTACTTGATCCTCACTGACCAACAACACACACGAATATGGGCTGCGAATTACCCTGGAACTGGAGCCTCTTATGCGGCAATGTTGGACACTGGTAATTTGGTGCTTGCAGGTAGAGATTCTGTCAATTTGTGGCAGAGTTTTGACCAACCGACTGATACCATTTTACCAACTCAAGCTCTGAATCTAGGTGGCGCACTCATTGCTCGATTATCAGAGACAAATTACTCAACAGGGAGATTCAAGTTTGCTTTAGAAGCCGATGGGAGTCTCCAGCTATCGACCACAAAGTACCCTTTTGTTATTTCTAACGTCAGATACTGGCCTGTAGATGAATCTCCTGGAAGTGGCTATAAGTTGATGTTTAACGAATCTGGTTTTATATACCTCACTGCTCGTGATGGAAGCACAATCAGAAACGTTTCATGGATCGGGGTATCGACAAGTTTCTACCAGAGGGCAGTGATTGATTATGATGGTGTCTTTGTACATTATGTTTATCCAAAGACTGGTTCAGGTGGCAGAAACCAGTCTGTGTCCTGGACTCCCTTGTCTTTAGTACCAGAAAATATATGCTTGAACATTGGAGGATTTATGAGCTCAGGAGCCTGTGGCTACAATAGCTACTGCAGATTGGGAAATGATAACAGGCCGATTTGCCAGTGTGCCCCAGGTTATATTTTGTCTGATCCAAATGATGTAAGGAACGGATGTGACCGAAACTTTCCTTCTCAGAAATGCAATAAAGGGTCGCAGGAAAAGGATTTGTTTGAGCTCATTGAAATGCCAAACACAGATTTTACAAGGTGTGATTATGAATCTTACTCTTCAGTGGACGAACAATGGTGTAGACAGACATGTTTGAGCGATTGTTACTGTGCTGCTGCTTATTTTTCGGATGGGAATTGCTATAAGAAAAGAATCCCTCTCCTGAATGGGAGGACTCATCCAAAAACTGGAGGAAAATCCCTGGTCAAGGTCAGTAAACAAAACTTCACCACTGCTACTTCGGACTCGGATTCGTTCCCTGAGAAGCAAGGCCGAGCGACTTTGATCCTCACAGGATCGGTCCTCTTAGGCTGTTCCGTCCTTGTCAATGCTCTCTTGGTGATAGCAAGTCTAACGTTCTTTCTCCGCCGGAATCGGAGAAAGCAGGGACTGGCTCAGCCAGATCAAGTCCTGAAAGCTTCCAGTCCAAGAAGTTTCGCTTACAGTGAACTAGAATTGGCAACAGGAGGGTTTCAGGAGAAATTAGGCAGTGGTGCTTTTGGAACTGTTTACAAGGGAACTCTTCCTTGTGACTATGATGGAGAAAGACTTATTGCAGTTAAACAGTTAGAGAAACTTGTAAAATCAGAAGGTGACCATGAATTCATAACGGAAGTGAGTGCCATTGCAGGAACAAATCACAGGAATTTAGTCAAGCTTTTAGGATTCTGCAACGAGGGACAACATCGACTTCTGGTGTACCAATACATGAGCAATGGCTCCTTGGCAAGCTTGTTGTTTCGTGATTTGAACCCGAACTGGCACAAAAGAATCCAAATTGCCTTTGGAATTGCAAGAGGGCTGCACTATCTCCATGAAGAATGCACCACACAGATCATGCATTGTGACATCAAGCCTCAGAATATCCTTTTAGATGAACATCTGACCGCGAAGATTTCTGATTTTGGAGTATCCAAGCTTCTTAAAGCTGATCAGATTCGTACCACAACAGCAGTTCGAGGAACCAGAGGATATCTAGCACCTGAATGGTTCAGAAGTGTTCCAGTCACGGTCAAGGTAGATGTATACAGCTATGGAATCTTGCTCCTGGAACTCATCTGTTGCAGAAGAAACTTTCTGCAGGACGCAAAAGAAGAGAGTCAGATGGTACTTGCAGAGTGGGCATACGATTGTTACAAATCAGGAAACTTGCATGTGCTTGTGGAAGGTGACAGTGAGGCATTGGAAGACATGAAAGGTGTGGAGGATCTTGTGACAGTAGCAATCTGGTGCATTCAACGTGAACCATCTCAAAGACCTTCAATGAAGAAAGTGGTGCAGATGTTGGAGGGAACTACCAAATTCTCAGCCCCTCCAGACCCATCTCCATCTACAGATTACCATTTTGAATTATTTGACTCCATGTCTCTTCCAACCCATGGCCGTTGATTTCTAAACAAAGTAGCTATCGATCTTTCCTCAACTTTTCTCAATACAATTCTAAGTGCAGGATTGTTTTAATGCCTCATCATTTTCCAAAACCAAAGCCAAACGCAAAAAACATTTTCCAGGCCTGGAAATAGAATTGCCGCTCAAAAGCAGGATAGTTCTTTTCCGAGAATCGCATTTATTATAATAGAATTGGGTCATAAGAGTAGGATTCATGTCCTGAGTTCTGAGTGTTCCTTGTTGAAGGTTAGTTCAGAAGATCAAATGGCAGTATTTGGTAGTTGGAGGAAATTGATGGATATATATATACATTGGAAGACTATACAAATATATGGTGGTTGTTCCAAAATTAACTTGTGGGCACTTTCCAAACTAGCTCAGTTTAAAGATTATTTTCTTGCATTGAAAAATTAAAAAGACTACTCAAACCAATTAAAAACTAACTGATGAAGAGAGATTGACAATAGGGAATATCGCAAAGAACTAATCAAGGCTTATTTATTGAAGAAATTATCGAGTACATAAAATAGCCTGTAAATTACATATTTTAAATATATTAGTTGATGAGTCAGTAGTTTATAATAAAATGACAAATTCGATTCGATTGATATTTGTAAGTTTTAATATATTTTTATTCTCAATCAATTATATTTTTAAAGATTTTATGTCAATTATAATATCTTATTATGGTTCAAACGTATAATCTTTTCAATTAAAAGGATCTTGAACAATGATTAAAAAATTCAACTGATTTGACCAGTTTAATCGTAAAAATTTTGAACTATCCAAATTTTTGGTTTGATTTTTATCTTTCCGTTTCGATTTTTTTTTTGGTCTGAGACCAGGGTATTCACCGGCGGACTCAGTCACTAATCCCATCGTTGGTTTGTAGGCACCTCACAAGGTGAGATAGCTGACTCAAGGATTTAAGGCTACTTCATACCCAAAGTCAAGGATCGAACCCCTGACCTTTGGTTAAGGATGGATGAGTCCTTGCCACTCAACCACACCCCTTGGGTTTGTTTCAATTTATTTTAATAATTTTTATTGTTGACTAAAAAAATTTTATTATTAAAAGATGATTAATTAATTAATTAGCTTTTTTTTTTGAAAAATGAAAGAGATATTACCATAGAAGGATCTAAAACTACAATAAGAGAGTTTTAGGCATCATGCCCGTCTTCTTATACATCAGATCAAAAGAAACCAAACAAGGCAGTACATCTATTAGCAAAAGAAAAAATAGAAACCTATAGATTCCACCGATATTGCATCTCCATGGAAAGGTTTTGCTGTGCATGGTGAGCCACTAAACAGGCTCGAATATGATTCGCTATTCTACTAGCCAGCTAGTATTTCTCTTGTTTTTCATCTGTGAATCTCCTTCAATTTCTCTCCCTCCAAATGTTATTGATGATGATGATGAAGGCTGCTTTGTACAGTGCCGAATTGAGGTGACCTTGTTAAGAATTTCTGATAGCCCATCACAAGACCTGCTCCCAACTATAGCCATTGTTATTACATGGTAAAATGTGTAACATACTACTCCAAATAGTTTTGGAAAAACTATATTGAAAGAACAAATGATCTCTGTCATCAACCTCTCTGTTGCACAGCAAGCATAGCACATCATCGCTTCCATGCAATTGGTTTTCGTTTGGATTCTATTCCTGATCACAAGCCAAGTAATAAAAAAAGCTTTGGGACATATAGAGTGCTTCCATATAAGAGAGTACCAAAGGACCTGTGTAGTAGTGTTAGTGAACAGCTTGCGACAAGATTGATTAGTGTACTGACTTCTCTTTACCTTTACTCTGACTTCTCTCCACCTTAATTTACTCTTCCTCTTTTCCCGCTCTTTTGACTTTTACTCTTATGCCCCTTTGTTTTTTCGTCCCTTGCCCTCCCTAGCTCTTCACCGTTTGTCCTTCTGGTCTTTTCCCCTCTCAGCATTGCCCCTAGGCAGGCACCCACTCCATGGGTGACCCGGCTCCTACTCCTGACCCATTCCCTCCCCTGTCGTCTCCCCTTCCTGGCCCTCTGGTGGTTGCCCCGACGGTTGCACTAGCATCTGCCGTTAGCCCCTTGCTGCAGAAGTCGTCGGGCAACCCATCCTCCCCTGGTGCTCAGCGCGCTCCTGTGGCCACTTCGACCGCCCCTCGACAGGCGTCTCTGAGCGGTGGCTTCTGGCGTGACACGGTTGCCGCCCGTCACCAACGCTGTCAGCTCACTCACCACCCTCACGTGCTTCAGGATGGTATCATCTCCCCTCCGATTGATCTTCTCCAGGCTGGTGCCAAAACCTGGTCGAATGCTTTGGTTGGCTTTTTCTGGAACAAACGGTTGGCTTTCCCGGCTGTGAACGCTTGGGCGAAGGCTAGATGGAGCAAGCGGGGCTTTGAAAAAGCCATGCTCATGGATGATGGGTTATTTTTGTTCAAGTTCTCCTCCCAAGCTGATGTCACTGAAATCCTTGAACTTGGCCCTTGGCACGTTAGAGATCAGCCTATGTTTTTGCGTCAATGGCAACCTAGTATGGGTTTGGACAGAAGTTCAATTGAGGTCATTCCGATTTGGGCTCAGTTTCATGGCTTACCTTTGGAGTACTGGACGTTGGAGGGGCTCAGTCACCTGGCTAGTGGTATTGGAAAACCCATCTGCTTAGACTCCCAAACAGCTGCCATGGACAGGATTGGGTATGCTAAAATATGTATTGAAGTTTCGAAGGAGGCTGTGCTGCCGGATAAGGTGTCTATTCGGCGCCTGGATGCTGGTGGTGAATTGGTTTGTGCTAGTATTCCTGTTACCTATCCGTGGAAACCGTGTGTCGATCATAAACAGTGGGTTCCGATGGGACGTCGTGTTTCATCAGGCTGGTCTGAGGATTTGGTTCTGGACTCCACGACACCCTTGTTTGCACCTGAGCAGGTTCGCCAAGGTGCAACGGCAGCTGGCCCGAATGTAGCTTTGGCAGGGGCAGTCCTGGTCGTCCATCTAATGAAGTAGAATGTGGTCCCCCTGTGGGTAATTCCTCTTCCGCTTGTGTTGTGCCCATGGACACTCGCTCTGTGGAGCATCTTGATCGGGCTGTTGAGTGCTCTGTCGTCCATAGGGACTTGTCCTACTCCTCGGGGTTTTTTCCAGATGCTATGGCTTTTGTTATGTCGTCATTGCCGCCTGGTGGGGATGCTCCTCCAGCTGCTGATATGTTGCAAGGGGGAGATGCCCCCTCAGTTGCTGATTGTGAGGAAGGCGAGATTCCCCCGGATTCCACCAAGCTCGGTAAAAGTGCAGTTACAAAAAAGACAGCCAAAAAGAAGAAGCCTAAGGGGATGATCTCCCCTTAATGCCTTTTCTAATGATGTCCTTCCTAGTGTGGAATATAAGGGGGTTGAACGATCCCCTCAAAAAGATGATGGTGAAACAAATTGTGGCCACCTCTAACCCTGTTTTGGTAGGCTTGTTGGAAACTAAAATAAAAGCGACCGTGGATCCGAAGGGTTTGGCTTTTTTGGGACCTCAATGGAACCTCTTCACCAATCATGCTTCTCACTATAATGGCCGTATTTTGTGTTGGTATAATTCGGACAAATTAGATGTTCAAATGCTTATGATGGGTGCTCAATTTATGCATCTCTGTTGCAAAGAGGATAATAATGCCCCTTTCATGGTTACTTTACTTTATGCTGCCAATATTGCTTACCAGTGTTCTGATTTGTGAAAGGAACTATTGGACTTTCATACTGGACTGACTTACCCTTGGTTGGTTATTGGTGATTTTAACTGCTGTCTCAACTCTTCAGAAGTGGAGGGCGAGGGTAGATTTCATGGTGGTTCGGGTGGTGAACTTCAACAAATTTTTCACCACACTGATTTGGTAGATCTTCGGAGCCATGGACGCTAGTTCACTTGGGAAAATAAACAACGCTAGTTCACTTCGGAAGAAGCTGGATCGTGCGTTGGTAAACCGGGAATGGCTCCACTCCTTCCCTTTGGATTCGGTGACATTTGGTGAACCGGTATTTTCGGATCACACACCTCTTCTTCTTCAGCATGACTCCTCTCCTCGTAGATATGGGGCCCCGTTTCGGTTTTTTAATGGTTTATTACGGGCTGATGGCTTCATGGAGTTGATTGCCTCCATTTGGCAGGTGGAGGTTTTTGGTTTTAAAGGATATCAATTAATGCATAAGTTGAAGATGGCAAAACGGGCTATTAAGGGTTTTAGTAAGCAGCAAACGCAGAATATTCAGGAGTTGGGTCATCACTTGGCTGATTTACAGCAGCAATGCTATAGGGATCCTCTTAATGAGCGTCTGTGGGTTCTTGAAGCTGACAGTATGTATCACTATCAAGCAACCCTGACCTTACATGATTCCATTCTTCGGCAAAAATCTAGACAGATTTGGCTACGGGAGGGGGACCGCAACTCCAAATTCTTTCATGCGGCGATCCTTGCTCGTCGCAACAGGAACACTATTACTGAGTTATCTGATTTGGATGGCAATGTTTGGAGAGGGCAAGAGGCTGTGTCTACTCATGTTCGAGATTTCTTTGTTCAGCTCATGGGTTGTCTGCAGGATCCGAGGGGGAATGAGTTTGGTGTTCGGCATGTCCTAAATTTCTCTCCTAGTCAAGCCACTCTAGATATGTTGAATGCCCTGTTTACGGCGTTGGACATTAAGGCGGCCTTATTCCGCCTCCACAGTACAAAAGCTCCCGGACCTGATGGGTTTTCAGCAGGATTCTTCCAACACACGTGGCCAATCACAGGACCGCTACTCACGAAGGCGGTTCTTGAATTC
>JANIJH010000003.1:932264-944768 GCA_024520975.1 Erythroxylum areolatum
GATTTTTGTGTTTTGTTATCTGTCTCCACCAACGGAGACAGTAACCATACACAAGGTTAATGCTATTTAATGTAGCATAGACTTTATCCTTCTTCACTTCTCATCTTCGTGTCTTTAGCCTGGAGCCTATCTTTTTACAAAGCCTAGTCTTCACATTATTTTCATATTATTTCATATTATTTAATGTAGAACTTTATCTAAGCCTTTTCTTCACGTTACGGCAGAGGCTTTATCAAAGCTAAAACCTAATCTTCACCTAATTTTATTGTCTTTGTAATAGTTTTAAGTTATAAGAACTGCTTAAACTATGGCTTCAAAGCTTTTTCCACATTAAATGATGTGAAGATTAGCAAACTTAAACATTAAATTTGATATATATTAAACAAATAGAAACATGATAATAAAACTAAACATATTTTTGTTTTCAATTTTTTATTAGAAATCTTAACCAATTAGGTTTTTGTTTTCAATTTTTATATTACAAATCTCAACCAAACAGGTTTTCTTTTTTTAAGAAAAAACATAAACAAAAAAAAGAAACAAAAACCAAAAACAATAATAGAAAAACAAAAGTGGAACCAAACGGCCCCTTAGACTATGACGACAGAGAATGACGAATTTATTTGCTAAGTAGTCATGATGAAGGGGTGTGTAAAAATATGTTGAAAGACACGAATGAGCTTGACTGGGAGGGATTACATATGTGAGTAGTTGAAACTATTCAACTTTATTTAATAGACAAAGTTATTTACCAAGTCATAGAGATTGCGTCTCTTGCGAAGACATAAAAGAAGCTAGAGAGTCGATACATAACTTATATCTGAATCAAAGACTATAAAAGGTAAATATGCAGGAGAGAATAGATTAGAACGACATGTCAATGTGTAGAATTAAATGGTTAGTGATCTACAAATGTTTAGATGACTATTGCAGATAAGGATTAAGTGATAGATTTGCTTTTTTCATATTTGAGCCCAGTTATTTAATTAGATCGTATTTAAAACCAATTGGTATTTAGTTAGAATTGATTATAATTCTAATTAATGTTTAACTAAAATTAAATTATATTTCAACTAAATGAGCAAAAGGTCTAAGTCTTATTATAAATAAGTGTAGACTCTAAAGAAGCTAGCATTTATTTCAACTAAATTACCAAAAGGTCTAAGTTTTATTATAAATACGTGTAAGCTCTAAAGAACCCAATATTTTTTACTTACTCCTCCCTACACCACTTGTAGAGTTCTCTTAACTAGCTAATGTTGATATTTTTAGAGGATGACCGTTTGCGTGGCTATGATGTATTGAGTTATGGAGCTTGATAAAATATTATGGACTTTACACCAAGCCCACATTACGTTTCTTTTGTATTCTCCTGGGTGTATAAATACGTTCTATTCTCCTAGTATATCGTGTTGTTGAAAACATTCACAGTAAAATAAAACCCTAGTCGTCATGGACGTAGCCAAACATTGATGAACTACGTAAATATGTGTGTTTGCTTATTTTCGCACTTATTCTTTGATTATTGTGATTGATCGTTCATAACAACTGGTATCAGAGCTTGGTTTGTATCACAAAAATCTGAAAAGATAGAAAGCGTGAATATTAAAATCGAGAAATTAGATGGAAACGATTTTGGTTTCTAGAAGATGTGGATGGAAGATTATCTGTATTAGAGAAACCTCCACGAACTTTTGTCAGGGATGAAACCAGAAATCATGAGACAGGAGGTTTGAGATCCGAAAGATCGGCAGGTGCTAGGGTTGATTCGTTCGTCATTGACAAGAAATGTTGCCTTCAACATCATTAAAGAGACAACGATTGCAGGATTATTGAAGGCTTTAGCAAACATGTACGAAAATCGTCGGCTATTAATAAGGTATATCTGATGCATCGCTTGTTCAATCTGGAGATGTTTGAAAGTGAATCTGTCTCAGATCATATTAACAAATTTAATATGATTATCAGTCAATTAAGCTCAGTGGATATTAATTTTGATGATGAGATTAGAGCCCTAATTTTGATGTCCTCTTTACTCGAGTCATAGGATACTGTTGTTTCCACAATAAGTTGTTTGTGTGGGTCTGAGAAGCTAAGGATTGATGAAGTTCAAGATGTTGTCTTGAGCGAGAGCATTCGTAAAAGGGAAATCGGGGATTCGTTTAGTAATGCACTCAGTGTCAAGGGAAGGGGTAGGAGAAAGTTGAAGGGAGGCCATAGTAACATGGTTGATCGAAATCAAAAGTGCGGGGAAAATCTCAAGGCAAGAAGGAGGTCACTTGTTGGGACTGTGGTGAAAAAAGACATTTCAATAAGGACTGCCCCAAACCTAAGAAGAAGAGAGGCCAGAAAAACAATAAACCGTATGAAGATGATGATTCTATATGTTCTACAAAAGACATTAGTGACGCCTTAATTCTTAGTGTGGATAGCCGGGTTGACCCCTAGATACTTGATTCTAGCGCATCATTCCACTCTTCTCCTAGCAGAGAGTTATTCCATAATTTTAAGTCTGGAAATTTTAGGAAGGTGTAACTTGCTAATAATAAAGCCTTAGAGATTGTTGGAAAGGGGGATGTGTGTATCCAGACTTCAGGTGGGGGTAAATGGAAACTGCAGGATGTCAGATATATTCCTGACTTGAAGAAAAACTTGATTTCTATTGGTCAATTGGACAGCACATGTTACAGGACAGTATTTAGGGAGAGTTCCTTGAAAATTGTGAAGGGAGCCATGGTGATAGCACGGGGCACAAAATATGGAACTTTATACAGTACCAAAGGGTATTCGAACATGGTTGCTATAGTCGATAGTACGTTGATCTCGAGTACGTGGCACAATAGACTACGACAAAGGAGTCAGAAGGGGATGAAGATTCTAGCTTCAAAGGGTATCTACAAGGTTTGAAATCTATTGATATGGGTTTTTGTGAAATTTATGTTCTAGGAAAGCATAAACGGGTTAGTTTCACAAAGGCTAGCAAAGAACCAAAGGCAAACCAGTTAGAACTAGTACACACAAATGTGTGGGGGCCATCTCCAGTCTCCTCTCTTGGTGGTTCGAGATAATACGTTACCTTTATTGATGACTTCAGCAAGAAGGTATGGGTTTACTTTCTAAAACATAAGTTTGATGTGCTTATTACCTTTAAGAGGTGGAAGGATGAAGTTGAAAATTAGACTGAAGATCAAATGCTTAAGGTTTGATAATGTTAGAGAATATGATTCTACAGAATTTAAGAAGTTCTGTGTTGATAAAGGAATCAGGTGCATTAGGATAGTTCCTGGGAAGGCAAGACAAGATGGGATTGCTGAAAGGATGAACAGAACGTTGAATGAGCGAGCAAGAAGTATGAGACTACATGTTGGGCTGCCAAAAATGTTTTGGGCAGATGTAGTGAACACGGCAGCATACTTGATAAATAAAGAACTTTCAGTTCCTTTGGGTTTCAAGATGTTAGAAGAGGTTTGGTCGAGTAAGGAGGTCAAGTTTACTCACCTGCAGACTTTTGGGTATGTTGCCTATGTTTATATTGATCCAGAGAAGAGAGATAAGCTTGATGCAAAGGCTTTGAAGGGCCATTTCATTGGGTATGGTTCGGATCAGTTTGGATATAGATTTTGGGATTACAAGAATAGGAAGATCTTGAGACACTATGATGTGATATTTGATGAGAATTTCCTGTATAAGGATAAGTTTTGGGTGCGATCTGAAGATGCAGAAGAAGTGGGAGCTGAGATTGAGTTGTAGGAAAATCCAGAAAATATTGCTGCAGAACCAGAGCAACAACCAGTCACACCTAACCTAGTGTTGAGGAGATGTACCAGAGTTATCAGGTCACCATAAAGGTATTCACCATCCTTGTATTATTTGTTGTTGACTAATGGAGGGGAACCAAAATCCTTTGATGAGGCTTTACAGGTGAAGGATTCAATTAAGTGGGAGCAAGCCATGGATGATGAGATATGGTCACTTGAGAAGAATGATACTTGGGAGTTAATTGAGTTGCCTGCAGGGAAGAAAGCTCTGTTGAACAAGTGGGTCTATAAGATCAAGAATGAAACTGATGGTACAGTTAGGTTCAAGGCTCGATTGGTGGTTAAGGGATATTCACAAAGAAAAGGTATTAACTACACTAAAATATTCTCTCCTATTGTGAAGCTAATTACAATCAGAATTTTGCTGAGTATTGTTGCAGCAGAGGACTTGCACCTTGAGTAGATGGATGTAAAAACAACATTTTTACATGGAGATCTGGAGGAAGAAATCTACATGCAACAACTTGAGGGATATGAGGCCTTGATAAGGAACACATGGTGTGTAAGCTCAAGAGGAGCTTTTATGGATTGAAGCAGGCTTCAAGACAGTGGTACAAGAAGTTTGATTCTTTCATGTTCAGAAACGGTGTTCACAAGAGTGAAAAGGATCAGTGATGTTATATCAAGAAGTTTACTGACTCCTTTGTTATTTTACTCTTGTATGTGGATGATATGTTGATTGCAGGTTCAAGTATAGAGGAGATAAATAATCTTAAAGGGAGACCGTCATCAGAGTTTGAGATGAAAGATTTGGGTGTAGCAAAGCAGATTATAGGGATGAGGATTTCCTGAGACCGATTTGCTAGAATTCTAAATCTATCCCAGGAGCAATACATTGAGACGGTGTTATCCAGGTTTAGAGTTGATGATGCTAAGCCCAGAAGCACGCCTTTGGCTAACCATCTCAAATTGTCAAATGAGCAATTACCAAAGATAGCTGAGGAACGTGAGCACATGGCAAAATGTCTTATGCTTCTGTAATTGGGAGTTTGATGTATGCTATGGTTTGCACTAGGCTTGATATAGCACATTTAGTGGGAGTTGTGAGCAGATATATGTCAGATCCAGGGAAAGAGCATTGGGAATCTGTGAAGTAGCTTCTGAGATACTTGAAAGGAACAGTTAGCACCTCATTTTGTTATGAGAATGGCAAGGTAGTACTAGAGGGTTTTGTTGATGCTGATCTTAGTGGAGATGTGGATTCAATCAAGAGTACATCCAGTTATGTCACTATAGATGGGACAGTAATGAGCTGGATGTCTAAACTTCAGAAGTGTGTCTTTATGTCATCTATAGTGGCTGAATATTTTACAATAGCTGAAGCTGGTAAGGAGATGATATGGTTGACTGATTACTTGGAAGAGTCAGGCAAGAAGCAGCATGACAAGGTCCTCTTCACTAATAGTTAGAGTGACATATAGCTGGTGAAGAACTTAGTGTATCATTTTAGAACTAAGCACATCTAGCGCAGATACCATTTCACTCGCAGTCTGGTGGAAGAAGGTGAGATGTGTTTGAAGAAGGTTGATGGTCCTAAGAATCCAGTAGACATGTTGACTAAAGGTGTTGATGCTGGGAAACTGGGACTGTGCAAGGCCTCAGTTGGTCTTCTACCATAGCGTGGGAGATGTTGTGACTAGGTGAGTTTGCTAAGTACATTGGCATGGAGAATGAAGATGGTTGGGTTGACTGGATCAGTCTCCAAGTGGGAGAATTGTTGAGATATGGAGCCTGATAATATATTTGGATAAGTTATTAGAAGGCAATTATGTCTTTTGCATTCTCCTGGGCATATAAATACGTTCTATTCTCCTAGTGTACTGATGTCGAAAACATTCACAGTGAAATAAAACCCTAGCTGCCCGTGGACGTAGCCAAATAACATTGGTGAACCACGTAAATTTGTGCGTGTTTGTTATTTTTGCACTTGTTCTTTGATTATTGTGATTGATTGTTTATAACATCATCAAGCTTTAGAGCCCATCCAAGAGGAACTAACACAAAGCTTTGAGGATTTCACCTCCAAATCACAATTTTACAGCAAAAATTATGCAGCAGTTTGGAGTCGTTATCTTCATTTGTATTTGATTCTTTCATGAGTTTGTTTAGGGTTTCTGCTTTTGGATTGCTTGGCATGTTGATTTGTAGCTAGAACCTTAATTTTGCTTAGGGATTTGATGTTTTGGTGATATTTTAACATTGAATTTTGCTGGAATCCATGATTGAATATTCATATACCTATTGATTTTCCTTGGGTTTACTTATTATTCCTTTGGATCATTAAAAGTTTACTCGATATAAATTCACCTTTGGAAAAAATGGGGTTTTGCTAGAAGATTGAAGAAAATTTTGGCTAGTGTGAGTTGAAGACCCAAGAAACTTTGGAGGTAAAAATAGAAGGTTTAGATTTAGAACTTAAGAAATTCTAGGAAAAACCCAAGTAAGGAATTACTAAGTGATGTCTAGAGTGGACAGATTAATTCACCTTTGAGAGAAGGGAATTAATTATTCTTAAAATTCACATACAAGGTTAGGATTTTTTAATTGTGGAAGGTAGCTAAATCAATATTAAGGTTGGCAAAAACATTATTCCTTAGGAGATAGTCATTTCCCAGGAGATAGTCATTCCTCGTTGAAGTTAATTCTTTTAATTAGTCAATTTACTGCACTCTCTTCTTAATTAGTTATTGCATAAATATGTCACATTTATAATTATTTTGGTTGAATTGAATTAAGTAGTTGCCCAGAAATTCATTTGAGTTTTTAATAATTATTTACATCGCTTTTAATTTCCAAAATTTCACTTAACCCAATTCCAAACACCGTTAGCGAGCATAGATTTGAACTTTTTCATAATCTCTGTAGACACGACATCGATTTATTGCTCACTTCATCAACCGTGCACTAGCAGTTCAATAACAACAATATACAAAAATTATGACAAAAGAGTCGGGGCAAGAGAGCTATAAGTTCCAGCTAGCTTTCAATCTATCAAACAAGTTCTAGAGTTCTGATTTCATTGATGATATTTCCTGCAAGTTGGTATTTACAAGTGTGTTCCTGCCTGTATAACCTTCGATTCCTCTCCCTTTAGATGTTGTAAATGGTAAGGGTAAAAGCTGTTGCAATTAGTGGGGCGTCCTGTTTCCGTCGTTGAGAAACACTGATGAGCCAATTTAGCATAGTAGACCAGTCAAAAGAGTTACAGAAATCGCCTAGGCGATGAAGCAGTTGATTCCATATAAAGTATATACATGTGAAGAATAAATGGTTTCTATTTTCCAGCATGCGTTTTGCGTAAGTCACAAATAGGATCAAAATTCTCATACCATCCATCTTTGGTGGTTAACCGGTTTTTGATTACGAGCCAAGTGATAATAGATACACGTGGGCTAGGCTTTCTTTCCAAAGAACCTTGGACTAAGGAACTGTGTGATTCGACTCGCAGACTGCGATATCAAATTTGTTTGTAAAGAGTCCTCTAGGATGATGTTTCCAGACCTAAAATTGGGAAAAGTTGTTGAGATGAGTTGTCTTGAGCAGCCTGAAGTATTGAAACTAGTGGAGGAACTTGCAATGATAGTGAAAGTGAGGAAGAGAAAGAAGCTGAAGAGAAAGATGAATTGGTTCAAGTGCAAGTGGAAATTGGAGTTGATGATCCTAAGCATAATTCAACAATGTATGGATCAAGCAAATGAAGCAAAAGATAAGAGGAAAGAAGCACAAGGCAGAGAAGAGAATGGAAAATGAAATAATGCAAGCTCATCAGGTGCACAGCAGAAGATGAGGATTTCAGTTAGTTACTTAGAAGGAAGTAACCAGGCATGAAGTAACCAGAAGTGCAGAGTTGAAAAATCAACAGAAGGTTGAAGAAAATTTCAAGAAGTTTAATTAGCAAAATCAAGCTTAGTGTTAATCCACAACTGACAATAGGATTTGTATGTCAGTCGTTGGTTGCTGGAAAATCAAGTTGCAGCTGGAAAATGTGTACTGTTCATGCTGTTACATTTTCAGCCTTTTTGCAGATGTTGGTTCTAGTTAGGCTAAAGACAAATGGAGTTACTTTTGTGTCTAGCTAAATCAGGTAGCATTATTCATCAGTCCAAGTTTTTGTCCATCAGCTAGTTATTACTCATCAGATCATGTTTTTATCTTTCAATCTTTTTACAAAAGTTGTAGCAGAAAGTTGTAGAGCTAATATATAAAGCTCATGATCCTCTTCATTTTCGTAAGGTGAAAAGGTGAAAAAACTAAAAACCTTCAATACAAGATCATTTTCTTTCAAGTTTCTTTTTCCTTGTTACATTGTTGTTTTTGTTTTCCAACAGCAAGTTTAGAAGTAGAAGTAGATGTAGAAGAAGTAAGTAAGAGAGAAAAACCAGAAAACTTCAATACAAGTTCATCATCATTCAAGTTTTAATTTTTCTGTTCTGTTTCTTTTGATTTCCAGTAGCAAGTTAGAAATTAAAAATAGTAGTAGAAGTTTCTGTTTTGCTAGAAAAAAACCTGAAGTTTAGTTCTTTGATTTCAGTATATGAGAGTGAGAGCAAAGTTTATTTAGACACAACTTTCGTTTTTCATTACACGTACATAATCTACCTACATACACAAACCAGAAAACACATACACAAACCAGAAAGTGATTTTTCAGAAGTTCTTTTGCGGATTCAAAGAGCCAACAATCATTTCCAAATACACCCTTTAACCATACATTCATCAATTCGTGGAGTCAGATTTGCAATCCACATATAATACACATTCAGCAGAGTACAAAGTCAAGATTAGAGGAGGAGTTTAAGAAGTGTGTTGCAGCAGAGTTATCTCTTGAGCAGCTAAAAGTGTTCAATCATTTGCCTCAACCAACATTCAAGCTCGACAGATTGTGTGCAGTAGAGAGGCCATCTTCAAACCTTCAAGGGAGCATCTTTCAAGAAAAGTATAGTTTTTTACTTCTATTCTTTGGCATGGTAAGATATTAATTAATTTTGATTTATTGACTCTTCAAATAATTTTACTAAAAGATTTCCTTTATATAAAATTTATCAATTCGGATTTAATATGTTAATTTTAGATCAGGTCAGTCATCAATGAGATTAGAAATTCAAGAGTTACCTCGCCTTGGAAAGGGAGTTCTGTTGTCACTTATTATTATTATTCTTGTCTTCCCTCCATAGTTATTCAGCATCGATCTACTCGTTATCACCTCTTTCCGATTATTTTTTCCATTTGACTTGAACATTTTTGTGTCTAAGTCCAAATTTTAGCTTGTAGTTTCCAATGTTTCAAATCCTGCGGGCCTCCTTTTGACCAAAAAAAAAAATCCTGCCGGCCAAATCTATGGAAGCTTCCGCCTTTACTGTCTTCTTTTTCTTCTTTTTCTTGTTCATTCTTATGAGTACTTTCATACAGCTGACAGGTTTAAGTTACTATAAGCTGATACACAGTCCTCGTTACACAAAACCTGCTAAATAACTCCAAAAAGATTTTGGCTATGCTGGTAGAGCAGGAATCGTTAAACCTGAGTTTCATGTGTAGAGCATAACGTACAGAGAATCATTGTCTTATGCCATGATCAGACCATTTGTGCCATACCCTTTTTGTTTCTTTCTGTTAATTCATCTCCTACCATATTCATCCTATGCTTATACAAACATATCTTTAGGCTCATATCTAATTGCTTCCGATGACAACTCTTCGTGGACATCACCATCCGGCGACTTTGTGTTTGGGTTCCGGCAAGTAACAGGAGGTGGATATTTACTGACAATTTGGTTCAACAAAGTACCTGAAAGAACCATAGTCTGGTCTGCTAACAGAAACAATCCAGTTCATGGCGGATCTCAAGTTGATCTCACCATAGATGGTTACTTGATCCTCAGTGACCAAAAACACACACGAATATGGGCTGCGAATTACCCTGGAACTGGAGCCTCTTATGCGGCAATGTTGGACACTGGTAATTTGGTGCTTGCAGGTAGAGATTCTGTCAATTTGTGGCAGAGTTTTGACCAACCGACAGATACTATTTTACCAACTCAAGCTCTGAATCTAGGTGGCGCACTCATTGCTCGATTATCAGATACAAATTACTCGACAGGGAGATTCAAGTTTGCATTAGAAGCCGATGGGAGTCTCCAACTATCCACCACAAAGTACCCTTTTGATATTTCTAACGTCAGATACTGGCCTGTAGATGAATCTTCTCCTGGTAGTGGCTATAAGTTGATGTTTAAGGAATCTGGTTTTATATACCTCGCTGCTCGTAATGGAAGCATAATTAGAAACGTTTCATCAATCGGGGTATCGACAAGTTTCTATCAGAGAGCAGTGATTGATTATGATGGTATCTTTGTACATTATGTTTATCCAAAGACTGGTTCAGGAGGCAGAAACCAGTCCGTGTCCTGGACTCCCTTGTCTTTAGTACCAGAAAATATATGCTTGAACATTGGAGGATTTATGAGCTCAGGAGCCTGTGGTTACAATAGTTACTGCAGATTGGGAGATGATAACAGGCCGATTTGCCAGTGTGCTCCAGCTTACATTTTGTCCGATCCAAATGATGTAAGGAACGGATGTGACCGAAACTTTCCTTCTCAGAAATGCAATACAGGGTCGCAGGAAGAGGATTTGTTTGAGCTCATTGAAATGCCAAACACAGATTTTCCACAGGGTGATTATGAAGCTTACTCTTCAGTGGATGAACAGTGGTGTAGACTGACATGTTTGAACGATTGTTACTGTGCTGCTGCTGCTTTTTCAGATTGGAATTGCTATAAGAAAACAATCCCTCTCCTGAATGGGAGGACTCATCCGGAAATTGGAGGAAAATTCCTTATCAAAGTCAGTAAACAAAACTTCACCACTGCAACTTCAGACTCGGATTCGTTCCCTGAGGAGCAAGGTCGAGCAACTTTGATCCTCACCAGATTGGTCCTCTTAGGCTGCTCCGTCCTTGTCAATGCTCTCTTGGTAATAGCAAGTCTAATTTTCTTTCTCCGCGGGAATAGGAGAAAGCAGCAACTTGTTCAGCCAGATCAAGTCCTGAAAGCTTCCAGTCCAAGAAGTTTCGCTTACAGTGAACTAGAATTGGCAACAGGAGGGTTTCAGGAGAAATTAGGCAGTGGTGCTTTTGGAACTGTTTACAAGGGGACTCTACCTTGTGACTATGATGGAGAAAGACTTATTGCAGTTAAGCAGTTAGAGAAACTTGTAAAATCAGATGGTGACCAGGAATTCATAACAGAAGTGAGTGCCATTGCAGGAACAAATCACAGGAATTTAGTCAAGCTTCTAGGATTCTGCAACGAGGGACAACATCGACTTCTGGTGTATCAATACATGAGCAATGGCTCCTTGGCAAACTTCTTGTTTCGTGATTCAAACCTGAACTGGTACAAACGAATCCAAATTGCCTTTGGAATTGCAAGAGGGCTGCAGTATCTCCATGAAGAATGCACCACGCAGATCATGCATTGTGACATCAAGCCTCAGAATATCCTTTTAGATGAAAATCTGACAGCGAAGATTTCTGATTTTGGAGTATCCAAGCTTCTTAAGGCTGATCAGATTCGTACCACAACAGCAGTTCGAGGAACCAGAGGATATCTAGCTCCCGAATGGTTCAGAAGTGTTCCAGTCACGGTCAAGGTAGATGTATACAGCTATGGAATCTTGCTCCTGGAACTCATCTGTTGCAGAAGAAACTTTCTGCAGGACGCAAAAGAAGAGAGTCAGATGGTACTTGCAGAGTGGGCGTACGATTGCTACAGATCAGGGAACTTGCATGTGCTTGTGGAAGGTGACAGTGAGGCATTGGAAGACATGAAAGGTGTAGAGGATCTTGTGACATTAGCAATCTGGTGCATTCAATATGAACCATCTCAAAGACCTTCAATGAAGAAAGTGGTACAGATGTTGGACGGAACTGCCAAATTCTCAGCTCCTCCAGACCCATCTCCACCTACAGATAACCATTTTGAACTTTTGGATTCTATGTCTCTTCCAAGCCATGGCCGTTGATTTCTAAACAAAGTAGCTATCGATCTTTCAACTTTTCTCAATACAATTCTAAGTGCAGGATTGTTTTAATGCGTCATAATTGACCAAAACCAAAGCCAAAAGCAAAAAGCATTTTCCAGGCCTGAAAATAGAATTGCAGCTCAAAAGCAGGATAGTTCCATTCGCAGAATTGCATCTTATGATAATAGAATTTGGTCATAAGAATAGTATTCATATCCTGAGTTCTGAGTGTTCCTTGTGAGAAAGTTCAGAAGATCAAATGGAAGAGTCTTTTGGTAGCCGGAGGAAATTGATGGATACATATATATACATAGACATTGGAAGACTTGTTGAGATATGGAACCTGATAAAATATACTGGACTTTACACCAGGCCCACGTTCGCGGTTCCAACTAAAAAAAAAACATAGTATTATGTCTTTTGTATTCTATTCTCCTAGTGAATCGGAAAACAATTCACAATGAATAAAAAAAAACCCTAGCCACCCATGGACGTAGCTATATTCTGGTAAATCACGTAAATTTGTGTGTTTGTTTTATTTTTCACATTGTTATTTGATTATTGTGATTGATCGTTCATAACAATTGGTATCAGAGCCTTGGTTCGTATCACAACAATCTGAAAAGATGGAAAGCGCGAAGTTTCAAATTGAGAAATTTGATGG
>JANIJH010000003.1:950255-961272 GCA_024520975.1 Erythroxylum areolatum
GTTTGCAAAAGAGATTGATCATAGTGTAATGTGATTTGTTTTTGGAATGTGCAAATCGAAATTCTAGTTTAAGAAAAAAAATTTATGTTGAGTTTTTGATTAAGTGATGTAGCACGCCACCCTCGCGGGCACAGACTCGGATATCACCATCGATATTGTGTTTGGGTCATGCGGGAGTGGGGTGTTATATCCATGAACCCTTGTTAGGGATGAAGCCAGAAACCATGAGACAGGAGGTTTGAGATATGAAAGATCGACAAGCACTAGGGTTAATCCGTTTGTCGTTGGCGAGAAACATTGCCTTCAACATCGTTAAGGAGGCAATGACTGTAGGAGTACTGAAGACGTTGTCTAACATGTACGAAAAACCGTCGGTTATCAATAAGATATATCTGATGCGTCGTTTGTTCAATCTGGAGATGTCTGAAAGTGGTTCTGTCGTAGATCATACGAACGAATTTAATATGATCATCAGTCAATTAAGCTTTGTTGATATTAATTTTAGTGATGAGATTAGAGCCTTGATTTTGATGTCGTCTCTACCTAAGTCGTGGGATACTGTTGTTTCCGCAATTAGCAGTTCACGTGGGTCTGAGAAGCTAAAGTTTTTTGAAGTCCGAGATGTTGTCTTAAGTGAGAGCATTCGCAAAAGAGAAATCGGGGATTAGTCTGGTAATGCACTTATTGTCGAGGGAAGGGGCAGGAGTAAGTCGAAAGGAGGCCATAGTAAATATGGTCGATCGAAATCAAAAGGGCAGGAAAAATCTCAAGGCAGGAAGGAGGTCACTTGTTGGGATTGTGGTGAAAAAGGACACTTCAAGAAGAACTGCACTAAACCTAAGAAGAAGAAAGTCCAGAAAAACAATAAGTCTCATGAAGATGATGATTCTGTATGTTCTGCGAAAGACATTAGTGACGTCTTAATTCTTAGTGTGGACAGCCCAGTTGACTCCTGGATACTTGATTCTGGTGCATCATTCCACTCTTCTCCGAGTAGAGAGATATTCCATAATTTCAAGTCTGGAAATTTTAGGAAGATGTATCTTGCTGATAACAAAGCCTTGGAGATTATTGGAAAAGGGGGATGTATGTATACAGATCTCAGGTGGAGGTAGATGGAAGCTGCAGGATGTCAGGTATATTCCTGACTTGAAGAAGAACCTGATTTCTATTGGTCAATTGGATAGCACGGATTACGGGGTAGTGTTTGGGGAGAGTTCTTGGAAAATTGTGAAGGGAGCTATGGTGATAGCATGAGGCATAAAATCTAAAACTTTATACAGTACCACAAGGTGTTCGAACATGGTTGCTACAGTTGATAGTGCATCGAGCTCGAGTCTATGGTATAACAGACTAGGACACATGAGTCAGAAAGGGATGAAGATGCTAGCTTCAAAGGGGTATCTGCAAGGTTTGAAATCTGTTGATTTAGGTTTTTGTGAGAGTTGTGTTCTGGGAAAGCAGAAACGGGTTAGTTTCACAAAGGCTAGCAGAGAACCAAAGGCAGAACGGTTAGAACTAGTACACATAGACGTGTGGAGGCCATCTCCAATCTCCTCTCTTGGTGGTTCAAGATATTATGTCACCTTCATAGATGACTTCAGTAGAAAGGTATGGGTTTACTTTTTAAAACATAAGTCAGATGTGTTGAAGTTGAAAATCAGACTGGGTTGAAGATTAAATGCTTAAGGTCTGACAATGGTGGAGAGTATGATTCTACAGAATTCAAGAAGTTTTGTGTTGATGAGGGAATCAGGTGCACCAGGACAGTTCCTGGCAAGGCAAGATAGAATGGGATTGCTGAAAGGATGAACAGAACATTGAATGAGTGAGTAAGAAGCATGAGGTTACATGCTGGGCTGCCAAAAATATTTTGGGCAAATGCAGTGAACATAGCAGCATACTTGATAAATAGAGGCCCTTAAGTTCCTTTGGGTTTCAAGATGCCAGAAGAGGTTTGGTCGGGTAAGGAGGTCAAGCTTACTCACCTGCAAACTTTTGGGTGTGCTGTCTATGTTCATATTGATCTAGAGAAGAGAGACAAGCTTGATGCAAAGGCTTTGAAGTGCTATTTCATTGGGTATGGCTCGGATCAGTTTGGATACAGATTTTGGGATGATAAGAATAGGAAGATCTTGAGACATTGTGATGTGGCATTTGATGAGAATGTCCTGTATAAGGACAAGTTTGGGGTGAAACCTGAAGATGCAGTCAGCTAAGGTTTAGTTGTCCGAAAATCTAGAAAATATTGTTACAGAATCAGAACAGCAGTCAGTCACACCTGAGCTAGTGTTGAGGAGATCTACCAGGGTATCAGGCCACCTGAAAGGTATTCACCATCCTTACATTATTTGTTGTTAACTAATGGAGGAGAACCAGAATCTTTTGATGAGGCTTTGCAAGTGAAGGATTCAATCAAGTGGGAGCAAGCCATGGATGATGAGATATTGTCACTTGAGAAGAATGATACTTGGGAGTTAACTGAGTTGCCTGCAGGGAAGAAAGCTTTGTTGAACAAGTGGGTCTATAGGATAAAGAATGAATCTGATAGTACAGTTAGGTTCAAGGCTTGATTGGTGGTTAAGGGATATTCACACAGAAAAGGTATTGACTACACTAAAATATTCTCTCCTGTTGTGAAATTAACTACAATCAGAATTTTGTTGAGTATTGTTGTAGCAGAGAACTTGCACCTTGAGTAGATGGATGTAAAAATAGCAATTTTACATGGAGATCTGGAGGAAGAAATCTACATGCAGCAACCTGAGGGATATGAGGTTCCTGGTAAGGAACATATGGTGTGTAAGCTCAAAAGGAGTTTGTATGGATTAAAGCAAGCTCCAAGATAGTGGTACAAAAAATTTGACTCCTTCATGTTCAGAAACGGTTATCACATAAGTGAAAAGGATCAGTGTTGTTACATCAAGAAGTTTACTGACTCCTTTGTTATTTTACTTTTGTATGTGGATGATATGTTGCTTGCAGGTTCAAGTATGGAGGAGATAAATAATCTTAAAGGGAGACTGTCATCAGAGTTTGAGATGAAAGATTTGGGTGCAGCAAAGCAGATTTTAGGGATGAAGATTTCCCGAGATCGGTCTGCTAGAATTCTAAATTTGTCCCAGAAGCAATACATTGAGAAGGTGTTGTCCAGGTTCAAAGTTGAAGATGCTAAGCCCAGGAGTACGCCTTTGGCTACCCAAGACAGCTGAGGAACGTGAGCATATAGCAAAAGTGCCTTATGCTTCTACAGTTGGGAGTTTGATGTATGCTATGGTTTGCATTATGCCTGATATAGCACATGCACGCTGTGAGCAGATACATGTCAGATCCAGGGAAAGAACATTAGGAATCTGTGAAGTGGCTTCTGAGATACTTGAAAGGAACAGTTAGCACCTCACTTTATTATGGGAATGGAAAGGTAGTGTTGGAGGATTTTGTTGATGCTGATCTTAGTGGAGATATGGATTCAAGCAAGAGTACATCTGGGTATGTCTACACTATAGATGGGACAGCAGTGAGTTGGATGTCTAAACTTCAGAAGTGTGTCTCTATGTCATCTACAGAGGCTTAATCCGTTGCAATAGCTGAAGCTGGTAAGGAGATGATATGGTTGACTGATTACTTAGAAGATTTGGGCAAGAAGTAGCATGATAAGGTTCTCTTCACTGATAGTCAGAGTGCCATACAGCTGGTGAAGAATCCAGTTTACCATTTTAGAACTAAGCACATCCGGCGTAGGTACCACTTCACTCGCAGTTTGGTGGAAGAAGGTGAGATGTGTTTGAAGAAGACTGATGGTGCTAAGAATCCAGTAGACATGTTGACTAAAGGTGTGAATGCTGGGAAACTGGGGTTGTGCAGGGCCTCAGTTGGTCTTCTACCATAGCATGGGAGATGTTGCGGCTAGGTGAGTTTATTTGGTACATTGGCATGGAGAATAAAGATGGTTGGTTGACTAGATAAGTCTTCAAGTGGGAGAATTGTTGAGATATGGAGCCTGATAAAATATACTGGACTTTACACCAGGCCCATGTTCACAGATCCAACTAAAAAAAACCTATTGTTATGTCTTTTGTATTATATTCTCCTAGTGAATCGGAAAACAATTCATAGTGAATAAAAAAACCCTAGCCATCCGTGGACGTAGCCATATTCTAGTGAATCACGTAAATTTGTGTGTTCGTTTTATTTTCTACACTGTTCTTTGATTATTGTGATTGATCGTCTATAACAAGACTATATTAAATTATGGTGGTTGCTCTAATTTTCTCTCCATATTTACCTACTGTAAGATCGGAAATGCCTCTTTATCAATTAGAGATAAGTTTGCGTATTAATGGACCACTCCAAATCTCACATTTTAGCCAGAGTATAAGGGAGTGTTGTTATTGTTTATTTACCTATTTGAAAGGTTTCAAGGTCTCTTTTTTCTTTATGTTGTTTTAGTTTCTTTTGGTTTTAAAATTTCTATGTGGAGTGTATTACAAACTACTTTGTGGGCACTTTCCAGACTAGCTCAGTTTAAAGATTATTTTCTTGTATTGACAAATTAAAAAGACTATTTAAACTAATTAAAAACTAATGGAGGAAAAGAGTTTGAGGATAAGGAAGTACAAATATTTTATTTGATGGGTCAATAATTTATAATAAAATGACATATTATTTCTAAGTTTTAATATATTTTTATTTTCAATCAATTATATTTTTTAATATTTTACGTGAATTACAATCTCTTTATTACGATTCAAATTTATAATTTCTTCAATTAAAGGATCTTAAAATACCTTTTTCATCTTTTAAGTTATGATTAAAAAATCTAACTAGCTTGGCATATTGAATGGTAATAACTTTGAACTGTTTAACTTTTTTTGTTCGGTTTTTTACTTTTTGATTATATTTACTTTAATAACTCATGTAGTTAAAAATTAACCATTTAATTAATTAATTAATAAAATTTTGTAAATTAATAACTTCTTATAAATTAAAATAAATCGATTAATTTTTATTTAACAATTTTTAATTAAACTTTAAATTTTTTATGCTTACGGACAATATCTTTTAATTATATATCAAATTCTTTAATTTTATTTAATTTTTAGCTAGTTTTATGACGATAAAATATTATTGTAACTTTCAGTTAAGCACTTTGAGGCACTCCGCTTAATTTGTTGTTTGTACTTTTTGAACTTCCAGTCAAATACTGTTAGATCAAGGCTTAATAATGATTTTGATGATAACCTTATAATATTTCAAAATTCAAATTAGATTTATTTCTTTCTATTAATTCTTAAAAGGAAATAAAATCATGTGATAAATGCTCCATTTCTTGTAAAAACCTTTTTTTATGAATTTATTTTATTTATTCTGTAAAATTCGGAAGGATCATACTAACCATATATTTTGTCAATCAGCTCCAGATTTCCCTTAATGGTTGATTATTGCAAGATTCTAGTAGAGATATTAATATTGAAGATTCAAAGTCAAATTCAGAACAAAAATGAATTAATGGCTAGTTGAAGAAAATGTCTATTTAAGCAAGAGTCACTATTAAAGTTGCGAAACAGAGAAGCATGGAAAGAAAGAAGAGAGAAAGCCAAATTATTGAGATACATCAATACTCTTGAAAGTCACATCATTATCAAATCTCTTGTGCCTTAAAAAAGTGACAAATCATTTTTAGAGAAATCATTGCAACTCATATGAAGCAAATTACTTCTTCGTCTGTTGTTAAGTTGTCATTTTGTATATAAAATCTCTTTTATGTGATGAAATTATTATTCAAAATTGATGGATTTATTTCTTAATTGTTCTCAGATGATTTTCAACACTTAAGAGATGAAATTGAATCAAAAAGATGCGAAGGAAAAAAAATATAATCCAAAAATTCCAGATTGACAGTAAATTCAGTGACTAAGCGTGGGCAAATGTAAGGACAAATTATCTGCAAGATCTGTTTTTAACTACAAATCCAATCCTCTTCAGATTTTTATGATTTTGAGAATTAAATTACATCCTTATTGATGGGGGATCGACCACTAGAATTTGGGAGATAGACCATTTGCTGAAGATCACAAAAAAGGAGAGAGAGGAGGGATCGAAAAGCATAAATGAGAAGAATTTTTATTGTTCACGTAGCTTTTGGTTTTAGGATAGTTTTAAATTTTTTGCAACTTTTTCATTAGGATAGTTTACGTTTTTCTGCATTTTTCTTTTGGTTTTAGTTAGCCATAACTTTAGGAGTAGTGTCTACGTTTTTTTGCAGAACTTTTCTGTTGGTTTGTCGACAATCATAGTAAGATTTTATCTTCTGCAGTATTTTCTTTAGGAAATTTCGGATATCCTAAGAAAGACCAAGGATGGAGACTTTACATTTGGCTCTTTCTTCGTTGATTTTCACTTTTATTGTGAGTAGCTAAATCCCTTTTCTTGGTTGAGAGAAACCATGTTATCATCTATTATGTGTGAGATGTTCCAATAAAGTTTATTTTGTTGATGAATGTTGAATTCCGAATTGCTTTTATCATTGAATTGGTTGATTTCTAGGATGCGCAACTAGGAATTGATTCCTTTAATAGCCATATTAGTAAAATATAACGTTCAATTTTGCTAATCACAAGTGGCAATTAGGATTACCATCTTTACGTTAGAGTTGAAAATTTTAAGAAGAAACTCATCTTGATTAAATGCATGTCATACATGTGTTGTCTTGTTCATTGGTTTCTTAGTTCTTAAAGCTATTACTCAATTGAACTTACGATCGTATATAAGTTTTTGATTAATAAGAATGTTTAAAATACATGTTTTTATTCATTTAAACTTAAGAGAAAACATCATCCAATGAATATTTGTTGATGAACTGAATTTTATATCAAGGATCCATACTAGTGTGATAAAGTCAGTGACCTGAAACTAAGGTTTGTCTACTGAATTTTCAGATCTGATTACTTTTGTTAATTTCTGATTTTGTCATCTTTTTCTATATTTCCAAGAATTGAAAACCCCCCATCGTTACTTTATTTTAGTCTTGACAGAAGTTGGTTTCTTTTTAAATTTGGTTGTAGGCGACAGTAGTACCATTTTTTGAGAGCTTGTAGAGGCTAGCAAAATAATACTAGTTTGGAATGTTGGAGAACCTTGAAAAATATGTACTTGTGAGAACGTTAGAGAACCTTGAAAAATATGTACTAGTGAGCTTAAAGAGGTTCTTCAAATTACTACTTTGTTGTATACATGATAGAAATAATCAAGATAAAAACACAATCACAAAGATTATGTCAAACAAGATATGTTCATATGCATATAATAACAAAGAATCACCTACTTGAATTCTTATTATGATTCCATCGATTAAAGAACTTTTTGTTACCAATTTACTGCAGAAAATATCTTCATTTCTACTCTATTAAACATCTTAAAAAATACACATTTTGATGTATATCTTCACGTTTTGTTTTTATAGCCTCCATATAACTACCATCATATAACTACCTTTGGTAGTTATTTCAAGAGGTTTGACTACTATACCCTTCATGGGTGTATATAAGTAATTATCTCCCACATGTTTGACTACTATACCCTTCATGGGTATATATAAGTCATCATCTCCCACTCACATATGATGGGTTTAACAAAACTCTATAGTGCTCATACTTGTTCAATAACCTATGTGACCAGCATACGACGAGAGTACATTGTCACATATCTGTTAGGAGTATATGACGTCTCGATTAATAAATTTATCCTCGTACTTATGTGTCCTTGACCATACATTGTATGCTATACCCTAGGTCATATCTCGCATTTGCACTTTTCTTTGATCTCCTTTAGTTTCTTATGTCATGACTGTATTCAAGTTCTCTACTAAAGAGACAATAACCATCTATGAATACTTTTCATGCGAGTCAATGATTTAAATTAAATGACCTTCCTCTTTTCTCAATTCTCTTTTGAATTAAATTTAATTTGCTTTCCTAGAATTATTCCATAAGATTACATCTTGCATGATCTTTTGGCAATAACCTAAAGTAGCAAACCTTAAATTCAATTCTCAAGAATGAAACAAGAGTCATTAGGGTATATGATGAGGTTCTTCTCAACCTCAAGGGTTTCACACAATGTAAGATGAGATCTTGCGACTTACATTAATCCGTTTTTGTGGTCAGTTGTGCACACATTGTACGAGTCATGTGCTACGGTATTTACCCACTTCGTTTAACTTGAACATCTTTATTCAAGAAATACCGTGCAAATGATAGTTCAAACATACTTAATGTTTAACTTGAGTTCACTTATCTACTCAAAAAGCTTATTCAGAACTCACATCTGGCAACGTAAGACAAATATAGTGATTAATAAATCACTTTGAATCAATTTCCTTGCGGCATTTATCGTTTAAGTTTCTCGTTCTCAATTATCACCTAAATAATAAACATTAAACTTACCTCATCTCTAGTGAGCATAAACATTAGAGGTGATTTCCCATGTAAGAGAGCCAATCTATAATCTGTCTCATATATTTATGATTCATCCCAAAATATATTTATACACAAACAAATATATTCGTGAATCAAATGATACACAATGCATAATCTTCATCATACATTATATCCAAAACATATGACATTAGACTGAGTGAACATACATAGAGAAATGTTTATCAGTACATTTCAACATCTACATAGTCCTAGTGACTTTACATGCCCAATGTATACATCTCTAGAAATTGGTTTTGTCATTAGGTCTATTATGATATCTCGCGCAGATATATATCTCATGTTCACTTCTTCTCGTGCAACTATATCTTTCACATAATTATACTTAGTATCTATGTGTTTTGTCTTACAATCAAATTTGGGGTCTTTAATATAAGCGATGGTAGCTTGACTATCACAGTTGATGGTCATTGGATTAATTTCGCTTTTAGTAACTCCCAAATGCACAAAAAATTGATGAGAATGCTATAAATTCAACTTCCATTGTGGATAATGCAATGCAAGATTGTTTCTCACTTTTCTATAATGTTGCTCCATGGTTTAGTAAGAATACAAATCCTGAGGTAGATTTTCTTTCATCTAAATCTCCTCCCCAGTCTGCATCTATATACCCTTGTATACATAGATCATTATCTTGATAACAGAATACATAGTTCTCGGTTCCCTTTAGATACCTCAGTATTCTCTTTACTGCTTTCCAATGTGCTTGGCCTGGATTTGATTGATATCTACTTACCATCCCAATAGCATAACAAATATCTGGTCTTGTACACATCATTGAGTATATAAGACTTCCAACTGCACTAGAGTAGGGAACATTCTTCATTTGTTCCCTTTCTTGTGGCATTAATGGGCAAATTCTTTTACTAAGGCCTTCATTTTTAGCAATAGGATTATCAATTGGTTTACAATCTTGCATACAGAATCGTTCAAGAATTCTTTGAATGTACATCGCTTGTGAAAGCAATAACAATCTCTCCGAACGATCTCTTGAAATCTTGACTCCAAGAATGTATGCTGCTTCACCCATGTCTTTCATTTCAAAATCAGCAATCTTTGATTTGCGTAAGAAACACACAGTCATTACAAGCAATCAATATATCATCCATGTATGAAGATAAAATCACGAATTTATCTTTGGATCTCTTAACATACACACAATGGTTTTCAACGATATTTGAAAATCATACAAAATGATTACATTATAAAAACGAATATACCATTGCCTTGAAAACTGTTTCAGGCCATAAATTGCTTTTAATAATCAACATACTTTATTTTCTTGACCTGTCTTAATGAAACCTTCAGGTAGTTTCATATAGATTTCTTCATCTAATTCTTCATTGAGAAAATCATTTTTTACATTTATTTGATGTAATTCAAGATCCATACTGGCTACTATAACCAGAATAAGACGGATTGAAGCAAACTTCATAATAGGTGAAAAAGTTTCCTCATATTCATTTCCCTCCTATGTGTGTATCCTTTTGTTACAAGACGTGCCTTATATCTTTTGATATTGCCATCAACTTTTCGCTTAATTTTGAGAACCCACTTGTTCCCAATTGCTTTATGCCCTTCAAGGAGATCAACCAAGTGAATTCATTTCTTTTGTCATTACTTTCATCAATTCTTCTTTGGTAGGGCCAGTAAGATCCTCATTTACATTTCTTGGCTCTTCTTCCTCTTGCGAAACAATCATATTAATTTCTCCTTCAACCTCAAAACAACGTTGAGGAATTATTCCTCAATTACTTCGTCTTAAACGAGGTTCATCATAAACAAATTCATGATTGATCTGATTGCTCCCACTTAGATCAGTCATCATAGAGAACCTTTCTATGGAATTGCTCCCACTTAGTTGAAGTTCCTCATCTTGATTCTTTATAACAGAATCATTATGATCAAGTGACTCATATAACAATAGGTCTTTACTTATTTCGCTTTGCTTGGGAAAATCATTCTCAAAGAATGTTACGTCTTATGATTCAAATTCAGTTACACCTCCATTACCTTGTTCACTAATAAACACATATCCTTTTGAGTGTTCTGAGTATCTAATAAAAATATTTTTTCTCCCTCTCTGGCCTAATTTCCTATGTTTATGAGAGAGATTATGAACATAAGCTGCACACCCCTAAAGTCTGAGACTTGACACATCAGATCTCCTACCAGTCCACAACTCATATGGTATGCTAGTAACTGATTTTGTAGGCACACGATTAAGTACATAGGTGGCTGTTAGCAACGCATCACTCCAAAAAGTGACTAGTAAATTTTCTAGGGCCATCATGGACCTAATCATTTCTAATAGTTTCCTATTTTGTCTTTCAGTGACACCATTTTATTGTGGGGTTTTAGGAATTGTTAATTTCCTTTCTATTCCTTTCTCATCACATAAAACCTTGAACTTTTCTGACAAGTATTCTTATCCACTATCAATTCGTAATGCTTTTATTTTCTTATCTAATTGATTCTCAACTAAGTTCATGTATTTTATGAAACAATCGAATGCTTCCGAT
>JANIJH010000003.1:961372-981982 GCA_024520975.1 Erythroxylum areolatum
GATTTGATTCAAAACATACTGAGACATAGTATGTACCTTTCTTTTCGAACCAAGCCTTTCTTTTAGGACAATCTTTCCTGAAATGACCAAGCTTTTTGTAAAAGTGGTACCTCTTATCTTTATTGATTCGGCCCTCGTTAACTTTGCTGAGAGCTTTGTCCTTATCTTTGCCTTTCTTTCTTGGTTTGTTCTTGCTGCTACTAGATCCTTAATGAAACGCGAGATGAATGGAGTGTTCCTTTATTTTCTTTAATCTCCCTTCCTCCTGAACCAGCATGACCTTTATTTCTTGAAGGTTCCATTTTTTCTTAATGGTGTTATAATTCACTTGGAACTGGCCAAACTCTAGAGGAAGGGAGTTGATAATGAATTGTACTAGAAAGGATTCACTCACATCCATACCCATGGATTTTAGCTTTGCAGCTAGATTTGACATATAAGTTATATGATCATGAATGGGCTGTGACCAATTAAACTTTTTGGTCGTCAGCTCACTCATTAAAGTCCCTACTATGGACTTGTCAGTTATATCAGATTGGGAGTATTCTTTAAGCTTCAACATGAACTCCTTTGCATTGTCAGTTTTAAGCATTGATGACTTTACATTTTCTACGATCGTCATTCGCATCAAATTCAAATTCAGCCTGTTAGACCGTTCCTAAGCCTTATAATAAGAATTATCAGCTTCAGAACTAGTCTCAGTTATGGATACAGGCCTTACATCTGAAACTATGGACAAGTTCAAATCCATTGCACCTAGTTGGAACTGGATTTGTTTGGACAAATCCCGATAGTTCAGACCATTGAACTTGATCAAGCCATTGCCTAAGGCGAACAAACTAGTAGATGCCGCACATACAACATATAGTCCACACATTAATGCTTTGAGTAAACCTAAATGGATTCAAACTAACTAATAAACTTTGATTATGTATTTAAATTCTCCTTTGGGTATTCTGATGCATATATATAATTTATTATAATGGACAATCAATCATATTCTAATCAACATGTATGCTATCTTTGGATATACAATCACATTAACCAAATATGTTGATAAAGTCCCTTTAATTTCATTAATTATAAGCAATGGTCCACCTTTGGATGATCTCCTAGCATTATAATTAATAATCTCAATTGTTCAGTTCATCCTTTATGTCATTTTAGCATTATATCATATTGAACAATTGAAACAAATCATAATTAAATGATTTAAAAATTTTCAAGCTAGGCCACTTTGGTGACTCACAAGCTTTCCATGCAATAAACATTTAGTTGGACAATTATTATACATGACAAAATTTAATTTAATTAGTTTGGTCACTTTGGTAACTAACAAACTATTCTAAATATCCATAATGACATGTATTACATTCAAAATATAGTAGGACAATTTAATTCCAACTATTACATAATATAAAATATTAAAAGTACCAAAGAAATATATAATATGGCACTAATTTCCAAAATTATATTATGTATAAATCAATTATGAATTAAATAATTCCTTATGTTCCATCCTAAAATTATTTTTCCTTAGGGTTAAAGTCCATAATTATTTACTAACCCAATATTATCCTTTACTGTCCCAAAGGCCCAAAAATCAGTCCATATATATCCATAAGCAAACACAGAACCCAAAAGCATTACATATCATCACCGAAAGTAATCGTATTTATGATCTGTATTAACACCGTTAAAATTCATTTCATGAGACTCAAATCTATAAGTCACATGGGACATTAAATAGTCTAACAATATAGTTGTGAACTTGATTCGATGTTCTTAGATAAAGTATGCTTTTCTAGAGGTAGAAAGTTGCTTTCTTTGTCCATTGTTTTAATCATAAAATCTTCCATTCTAATTTTAAGCGATGTTAAATAAATTGATAGAGAGTGTTGTAATTAAATTACTTAACCAATCAAGGATCGATTTTAATAAATTTGATTTAATCAATATTTATAAATTTGACGTATCGTTATTCTCGATTGTCATCTTTTAAATATAAAAAATTATGGCAAAAAACATAGATTTCTCCTATAATTTAAGAAACATTAGAAAATTTTCAAAAAATTTTATAAATTTTGGTTAATAGTAACAATAATATAGTATTATACTTGTATTACTCAAATATTATTTACATGATAATTCAACTTATTTCTTAAATTCAAACTGAACTAATTAAATTTGACTTAAACTAATAATTATTAATTTAAATCAAATTTAATTAATTCAAATCGAACTTAAAAGATGATTTGAGTTATCATACTATTAGTAATATTTGATTAATCCATATATGAGATTCATAATGTATTTGTTTCTATTACATTTTTTAATCGAATTCTAATAGAAGTTTTTTGAAAAATTAAAAACCTAAAATATTTTTTTGAAAATTTTAAAGATTAGTAAAATTTTCTAAAGCTTTTTAAAATACAGGAGATATCTATTTCTTTTACTCTAAAAATTATCTTAATATGACTTGAATTAACACCTTTAAATTGATAGCCACAGTCGAAACAAACTTTGGATCATTTCGAATAAATTCCGTCGTCCATGTATAAAAAATGATTGCTCTTTGACGATTCCTCACAAATGCAAGAGAATTAATGACATCTTCAAGGAGTGAATTTGAAGGGGAATGGTAAAGAGATGGATCAGACAAATCAAACTTTCACTTGTCACCAGCCAACGTTGTTGACGCCACCATTTTCCACTCTATGAAGCCAGCTAGGTCTAGTTGTAGTGATACATGAAACAACAAAACATGTTTTTAATGGTTACAAAGCTTCTGAGTTATGGTGATGGATTCTTAATTGTTCCGAACTTTGCCAGTATCTCAATCTACCATTCTTACTTTCATAGAAGAAAGGGAAATTCAACCACCTGTGCTTTAGCTTCCCAGTCAGTGCAAAGGGTAGTTGCTTCCTTCTGGTCAGTAACCATTTTGTGTCAATCTGCACCTAATCTTCCTTCTTTTGCTTTATTGTTTATTTGTTCTTTAGATGACAACACCATATACTGTGGTTTGATCCAATATTGAATCAACTAATATTCTTTAAAGAAATTAAATAATTTCAATTTATTAATTCAGTTAATAATTAATTTTGATTTATTAATTAAATTATTATTTAAGTTAAAGACCTAAAATTGAGAAAAGTATAGTTTTTTACTTCTATTTTTTGGTATATTAAGATATTAATTAATTTTGATTTATTGACTCTTCAATTGACTTTACTAAAACATTTAATTTTATAAGTTAATATATGTCCAAAGAGTTTATTTAGCAAATAATTCAAAAATTAGATAAAAATCCCCATTAAAAAAAGGTTTATCATACTTAATTTCCTAAAAGAAAAGTAATTTTCTAACATTAAAAAAATCATAAATATTGAATAAAACTATTATGCACTATACTGTCTATGCTAATCTAGCTTAGTTTCTCAATTCAGAGAAACAAATTAAAGATCACAATACTCCGGAAAGTTTATGCATTTTTTCTATATAAAGTCTGGTATAGCCAATGCAATGTTCATGAAGTCACAAGTTCCTCTCTGAATCGCCATAGCTATCCAGCTTGCCACAAACATGGACCTCTTTCTTCTCTGCAGCTTATTGCTCTTCACTCTAATAGTTTCTACACCTCTCTTGCTCCATATCTACAACCACAGATCATCTGTTTCTGACCCCAAGCTCCCACCAGGTAAAATGGGGTTTCCTGTTCTTGGAGAGAGCTTGGAATTTCTCTCCACAGGAAGGAAAGGCCATCCTGAGAAGTTCATATACGACAGGATAGCGAAATACTCGTCTCTAGTCTTCAAAACCTCTCTTCTAGGCCAACCAACCACGGTCATTTGCGGCGCTGCCGGTAACAAATTCTTGTTCTCCAATGAGAACAAGCTTGTGATTGCATGGTGGCCTGATTCAGTCAACAAGATCTTCCCGTCCTCTACACAGACATCCTCCAAAGAAGAGTCCAAGAAGATGAGGAAGTTGCTACCGAACTTCTTCAAGCCTGAGGCCTTGCAGAGGTACATTGGAATGATGGATGTAATTGCTCAGAGGCATTTTGAAGCCAGTTGGGAAGGGAAACATGAAGTTACTGTGTTTCCATTAGCGAAAATGTACACCTTCTGGGTAGCCTGCAAGGTTTTTCTCAGCATTGAAGATCCAAAACATGTCGCTAAGTTGGCAGACCCCTTCAATGTTTTGGCATCTGGGATCATTTCCATTCCCATAGATTTGCCAGGAACGCCTTTTAATCGAGCTATCAAGGCCTCCAATTGGATCAGAAAGGAACTGATCTCCATCATTAAGAGTAGAAAAGTTGATCTTGCAGAGAATAGAGCATCTCGTACTCAGGATATATTGTCACATATGTTGTTAACTTCTGATGAGGATGGTCAATTCATGAAGGAGACAGATATAGCTGATAAAATTCTTGGTTTGTTAATTGGTGGCCATGACACTGCTAGTGCTGCCATTACTTTCATCGTCAAGTACCTTGCAGAGCTTCCTCACATCTACGATGAAGTATTAAAAGGTGATTAACAACTACTGATTTATCTTTAGTTACTTCTTTATTAGCAGCACTTAGCAGTTATAGATTACAATTTAAAGTCTTCAATTCGATCATAGTTTTTGTAAATGTATGTGCTTATGAAACTAACAAAAATAAACATGCGCGATGTATTATTTTTATTTCTTAAATTCTTTTGAACTCAAATATTATTTTTCTTCTTTATTTTGTCATTTTTGGGATTTCAGAACAAATGGAAATTGCAAAATCAAAACAACCAGGGGAGTTCCTCAACTGGGATGATATTCAGAAAATGAAATACTCCTGGAACGTTGCATGTGAGGTCCTGAGACTAGCTCCTCCTCTCCAGGGTTCCTTCAGGGAAGCCATGAACGACTTCGTCTTTTCCGGTTTCTCCATTCCAAAGGGCTGGAAGGTAATATACAGACATAGCTGTTTTTAGTACGTCCAACTGATTGAATGATTTCACAAGTTCCTGATGATGCCTTTTTCTGCAGTTATACTGGAGTGCAAATTCGACACACAGAAATCCTCAGTGCTTCCCAGATCCTGAAAAGTTCGACCCCTCGAGATTCGAAGGAGTAGGACCAGCTCCATACACCTTCGTACCATTTGGTGGAGGACCGAGAATGTGTCCCGGAAAAGAGTACGCTAGGTTGGAGATTCTGGTGTTCATGCACAACATTGTGAAACGATTTAAGTGGGATAAGTTGCTGCCAAATGAGAAGATCATCGTTGATCCAATGCCAATCCCTGCAAAGGAACTTCCAATCCGTCTCATCCCTCAAAGTTCATCATATGTGATGATTTAGTCATTATTATTGCAAAAAGTGTTGAATCCAAAACCCTATCATGAGCAGTAGTTTCAGTTTGTGAAAATAATAAACTGTATGCTGTGGATGATGATGATGTTGAAGAAGATGGCTGTTGGTATACAGGAAAGCCTCGTCTTTCTTTCGTGTTCTTCATTGTTTCTATATGGTTATGTATTTGGTTACCTGCTTTGAATGCCAAGTTTCTACTTTTCTACTTGCTATTGTTTAATTATTTCAAAGGATAATTTTATGTTTAATCTTTTTACTTGGCTATATTTTGAAATCCAATTCTTCTCTGACCATAGCTTTTTGTTTAATTTTATTATTATTTTTAAAATATTCTATTTAGTATTTATTTAATAATAAAACTGCAGACAATAACATATATTTTGTGTTATATTGCGCTTAAATAAGCATATTTTTAATAAATTTAAAATTTACAAAATTTAAATCTATAACTCAAATCCAATCACATTTAATTTGAATTAATTTATTATAATTAGATATGTTTAAAATTTTTTATTAAACCTTAATTCAAATTTGAAATTTGAACCTTAAAATTCAAATTTAATTAAATTAGAGTTGATTTGTGGTTTCAAAATTAGGTTAACTTGTTATTCTCATTATTCGTATTAATTGGTTTAATGTAAATTTTTTAATAAAAATAGAGAATGTGAATATTATACTTGTTCTTGTGGCCCGTAAGTGTCATTTTATCATAAAAATTATGGTTAATTATAAAAAAATCTCAAATTTCGGTCATTTTTATATTTATAGCCTAAATTTTAAAAAATGGCAATAAAATTCTCAATCTTTCAATTTTTTTTTAGTTTAAGCATGATGTTAATTTTTTGTTAACTTTGTTGACATGGCATGTAGCCACTGTGTTTAGAAACCTTTATTATTAATATAAGTCGGGAGACGAAAATAAACGAAGGGGTGACAGTTCATAGTCAAGTTAGCAAATTTAAAATGTAGGGGTTTAGGTCATTTAGAAAAAAAGACATCGTTTACTTATCTTATTAAACGACGTCGTTTCATTAATCAGGATTTGTTTTGTTAATTATTGTTGACATGTACTAATAATAAGAATTTATGGATACGGTATATAGCACATCAACAAACTTAACGAAGAAACAAACATCCTATTAAAATTGAAAGTATGAGCATTTTGTTGTCAAATTTTAAAATTTAAACTATAATTATAAAATTGATCAAAGTTTAAGATTTTTTTATCAACCCTAAAAATTTATGGCTGCAGACACACAGCCTTTTAATTATAATTTTCAAAATCATCTTTTCGATTATTAATTTTATGTTTTGGCCTGTTATACTTGACATAATTTTGATTTTTTTATAGCCTAATTTAATCTCATAACCTTGTGCTTATATATGTTAACAATCTCAAAAACCATACTGTTAAGAAAGCGGTTTATATTTCACAAGTAGAACGCTCATTGGCCACTATCTCAATTGAACAGGATCTGTTTTACTTCTATACGTTCGTACCACTGTGTCCTGAATACTAGGAAGACAGGAAACTAGATCTGGTGGATGAATGAAGATCGTTAGATCAGAGCGTGATTGACGGTTAAGATGGGCTTGTTAAGCTCGTCCCAGCTGTAGAGGATCGTTGTCACTTGTCAGCCACCTTCTGTGGCTGATATGGTCGATCGGTTGTCTGACCGACTATTTTGCCTAATCTCAACTTGCTTAAAACCTACTCTAATCACTAAATTTCAATTTCAAGATCAACCGCTGCTCCTGACATTAAACCTACTCTAATCACTAAATTTCAATTTTAAGATCAACTTGATATTAAGGTGTCTGATATTAATACTTCGGTGTTAATTAAAACATGATCTAAACATATTGGACCTTATAGATCATCTCATTCTCTTTATTTTTAAGTGGCACATGTTTGTCTGATCAACTATTTTATCCAATCTCAACTTCAATGTTTAAAACATACTCTAATCACTAAATTTCAATTTCAAGATTAACCTTGATTCGTTGTTAGGTTTCACATAAACCCTAATTACCTAATCGTAGGTAAATAGGCATACTTAAAAGGATTTGCAGTTGCTCCTATGATATTAAGGTGTCTCCTGATATTGACACTTCGGTATTAATTAAAACATGATCTAATCATATTAGACCTTATAGATCACATCTTTCTCCTTATTTTTAAGTGGTACATGGTTGTAATATATTATTTTAAGTAAGTTCTCCCAATTAGACTCCAGAATTTAATGACTAAGACTGTTATGTTGCAAGGTGCTGTTCATGTTAAGAGGGAAAAAGCTTCATGGTTATGTGATAAAAGTTAGCTGCTCTGTGTGATTGAATGTTGAGAATTCAACATTCAAAATGTTCAATTAAAATGGATTGCATCAGGGAAGCTGAACACATTAATCGAATTCTATTCATTGACAGGATATGTTGTCCAGATCAGCTAGTAGTTTTAGTCAAATGCAGGTTGGTATTGCATCTAGCAAAGATACACCCCAAGTTCTGTTATTTATCGGCATTTGCAGATGATGGAGTACTACAGTGCTAAATGTAATTTTCAGTTATAGAGAGATGTAATGCTACAGGTGCTTCTTGGCTTACAACAGGTTTGTGATAACATCTTTCTTCATTTTGCTATCTTATCTATTTTGTAGATGTTATGTGCATCTTAACTGCACCCCGGTCCTTGGATTATACTGATGCCATAATAGTGATGATAGGGAGGTAGATGATCAGTGGAACCTGTGCTAGTCTTTTTCTGCCTTCACCCTGATCCTTGTATTATACTGATGCCATAATAGTGATGGAGAGAGAGATGATCAATGAACTTGTGCCAATCTTTTTCTACCTTCATTGATAAGACTCCATAATCATGTTTTTGGATTCAAATGACCCTAGAAGGCAATGGAAGATGCTTTCGATATTCTGCAAGAGCCCACATGGGGAAGATGTTTCTGTATAATGGATAGTGTAACGCGCAGTTCTTCTTGAACGCACCTGTGATTTCCTGTCATAATTCCACAACTTGTTATACTTTATATTGTCAATAATTTTTTGCAGCAATGTTACTTCCTGACAAATTCATAAATGTTGGCTAGTTGCTTTAACTTAAAGATTCTCATAATGAATTGTTATAATTTTCCTTCTCTGCTAATGGACAAGCTTATTTGAGGAGGCTACCTGCTGAGGAAAATCACCATCTACCATCTGTGAATTGATTATCAGCTTTGCAGCGCGGTGAACAGGTATAGGATCTCTATCCATCTAAGTAAATTCAAAAGATAGTAAAGGAAAGCTAGATTTGAAGAATAAACTAAAAAAATATAGTAAGTGAAGTTGAGACATTATACTACCTGCCCTGCTTCTATTAGCCCCGTCATAACCCATGCTGTGTGAACCAAATTTGATCTGTTTCCTTCAAGAGGTACGTATTTCTGAAAATTCAAGAACATTGAACTGTTAGGAGGCAGATGCTGAGGTGAAGTTAGCAGGGCATGGTTCTAAGATTGGAAGTAATGTTTCTTCTGTGGAGGAATTGACCTTCTTAGGACATGAAAGGTAGCTCTCTCCCCACCCACCATTTTCTTTTTGTATCCTGAGAAGAAAATCAACAGCTTTGCGCATGGCTGCACAGTCACTGTAGGTCTTGCCAGCAGCTGTTAGGCCTTTCAGTGCAAACCATGTAGCATAAGTGAAACAAATTCCCCATTCTCCATACCTGTGGATTTAACAAATTATATTTCAAAGAACAAGGGTAGATAGATTATATACTGCTTTCTAGTTTTCTTTCTTTCTAGTTGATTGAATAAAGTAAAACAGAGTTTCTCTGTCTCTATTCTGTGTGTTTAAGCCAACACTAAAGAACACTACTGGAGTTGGAGAACGTACCATCCACCCTCTGTAGTTTGAGTGCTTTCAAGATACCGTACAGCATTGACAATGAAATGGTCAATCTCCTTTCTCCTGTGCTCTGGGTATAGCTTCTTGAACAACACTAAGGCTTCGATCGATGAGGAAGTGCATTCAACATATTCATGCTCAATGACAATGTCCTCGAGAAATTCTACTGGGTTTAGTAGCTGCTGATATATAGATAGGCTCTTGATGGTTAATGATTGTGAAAAGATAAAGACTTAAAAGCACCAGAAATCAGTAGTGTACAGAGACTTCAGCATGTTAAAATCCTACCTCCAGCCAATCTTCAGCTCCAGCTGGTTCCCAGGCTGATACACCTCCATTTTTACTCTGCAGAAAGTCCAAAAACAAACCATTTAACAGGGTTGTTTCTGTATTTCTGATAAAGATACACGAAGTGCATAATTACCAGTAGTGAAAGTAGGACATTGATAGAATCGAACAACCGCTCAGGCTCCTTGTGCTCACCAACAATTTCTGCTGGCATTCTGGAGAAAAAGAGGCAGCACTGAGAAGTAGATGAGAATATAAGTATGCTACTGAACAGATAACTAAGTGTTTAGTCATACTTGAACAGAATTTGATACCTTAAGTGCTTCTGCAGTGCAATCAGAAACTTGCCATCCATGATCTTGATCAGAGAAAGTCCAAGCTCCCTTGGAAATGTGCCTATACATGCTCATGAAGTCACCAGAAGGGTTGTCTTTCACCTGAAAAAATATATGTGGTGAAACAGATCAATTATAAAGAAGTAGAAACAAAAATTGGAATATTGGTTGATCACAAGGAAAAGGAGAAAATGTTAAAAGAGATGCAAAAGAAACCTGAGATTTCTTAATGAAGTCGTGCGCTCTCTTAAGAACAACTCTGATTTCATCTGTAAGATTACAAGCAAGCAAGGCCTGAACTGCAAGACTAGCATCCCACAGCTGGCTTCCAAAGCTCTGCATACCCATGGAAATTATTTTGAAGGATAGTACTGCTCAGTTATTAGGTTATTAAAATGGCTTAAAGAAGTAACGCACACCTGCATTTTCATTCCATCTTCTGCAACCCATAGATAGTCTGGAATCCTTGCAAGATGTTTCTTGAAAGAACTTCCATTTGGATCTTCGACCCAGCAAGCAAGCATACATAAAATCTGTGCAATTCACGTGGCTTAATAGTCTTCTGTGTAGTATATATGACAAGATAGACTTCAATATCCTTTTATCTCTGCATGAAAACATTACCTTTTGCACGCATCCCATTGTAATGTATCGACTATTTTCATCTTCATAGTGGATGTGCTTCATTGTTACCTCAAGTGCCTTCTTTCTTACTAACTTGTTGAAGGGCCAACGAGTAAGAAGAGGCTCGGTGAATACATAAAGACTATCCCAAATCAAATCTTGAATCCAAGTACGTGGATAGTATGAATCCTCCTGTAATGAAAATTTTAAGAATTGACTTCAGTATCTGCAGATTTTTTTTTATTTATCAATGCTTATTTTGAGTATAATTAATACCGTCCTCTGACTTCTCTCTAGATCTTTAACCTTTTCACCCGTATTTTCGTTGCTTTTTGACCCCAAGTTTCTTTCCCGGCGTGGTTTTGATTTTCCCGCTTCTTTCGAAGTCTCTTCGGTCTAAAGTCCTTCCCTGCCGGCAAGGCCGTGCCAGGGCCTGTGACAGGTTTGGAAGGAAGTAGGTGAGTCCTCACGACATGCCGAAGAGTTTCCGCCTCTCCTCCGTGAGATTGTTAACTCGGAAGTCAGGGGAGAGGATAAAACCCTCTCAACACGAACAACCAACAAAAGAGCATCTGTTCGGGAAGCGCTACCTGACGGCGCCTGGAAGAAGAGGCTATTTCATAATAAAGGAGTCTTAAAACACTACCCTGATGTCTCAAGGGATGGAATTGTTTGCCCTCCGAAGGAGATTTTGGAAGCGGGGGCACAGAAGTGGTCGTCAGCGCTTATTGGATTCTTCTGGAACAAGCGGCCTTCTTTTCCGGTGGTGAACGCCTGGGCACAAACCAGATGGAAGAACAACGGACTAGAACGGGTGTTGCTTCGGGAAGTTGGAACTTTTGTATTTAAGTTTGGGCAGGACAGTGCAGTGCAGGAAATCTCTGAGCAGGGGCTGTGGCATATAAGAGATCAACCAGTTTTCTTACAACGGTGGCGGCCAGGGTTTGAAATGGGAAGAGGTGCTATCGAGAATATCCTCCTCTGGGTTCACTTTCATAATTTGCCGATGGACTTATGGACAGCTGTGGGATTGAGCTATGTTGCCAGCTATTTGGGTAAACCGGTTGGCATGTATTCTCAAGCCGCGCAAATGGAATGGGTTGGATACGCAAAAGTCTGCATAGAGATGCTGAAAACAGCCGTATTACCTGATAATCTGTTTGTAATGAGCTTGGGGGAGAATGGGGAGTTAGTAAAGAAGACGATACCTGTGTCATACCCTTGGAGACCCAACGCGACAAAAAAGTGGCAACCGACAGGGCATGTTTTGCGATGGGTTCACATGGGGAACCCGTAGTCCTAGAAGTTTCTGAAGAGAGAGAGGGGGCCATAAATGACCAAAATGTTCAAACTGAGAAAAAGGCTGGTGAGACATCTGATGGGGGTGATAACGATGACGGACAATCGACAATCCAGGGACAGGTGAGAGACTCGGAGGAGGGCCAATCCAAGGAACAGGGATTTATCCGGGACAGGGGAGTCCCTGAAGTAATGGAGCAGCTCGAAGAAGGGCAGCAATATCTGAGGGAGGTGAGCCAAAAAGAAAACGCTGCTACTGCATCTGACCCAGATTGTTCTATTCAGAAGGAGCTTCCATCTGAGGTCGAACCTTCGGAACCAATGACAATTCAACTTTCTGTGGTGGGAAGGCGAGCGGCAAGGAAAAAGGGTAAGAGAAAACATAAAGGGGTGATATCCCCGTAATGTCTTTTCTGATATGGAATACACGGGGTCTTAATGACCCGCCAAAAAAGAGCTCTGACTAGAGAGCTCATCAGAGAGAAGAAGCCAGTACTAGTTGGCTTGATAGAGACCAGAATTAGAGATCTGGATCTTATTAATAACCAGAAATTTTTGGATGCTCAATGGAAGTGCATATCCAATCACCATTCCCATGTGAACGGAAATATCATCTGTTTTGTAAATTCAGATAGGATGGCAGTACAAGTAGAGGAGGAAAGCTCCCAGCATATTCACCTTTCTTGTCAACTACGGGGAAATCACCAGAAATTCTTGCTGACGCTGATTTATGCATCTAACTTTGCTTTTCAGAGGGCAATGTTGTGGTGAGGGCTGACAACAATCCAATTCTTTGTTAATACCCCTTGGATGTTAGGGGGTGACTTTAACTGTATACTTAGTTCTAAGGAAGCGGGAGGGAGGAAGCAGTACACGTTTGCTGACACTAAAGAGCTTACGAATGTTCCCTATGAAGTGGAGATGGTTGATCTGTACTCTACGGGACGGCTATTTACTTGGTCAAATAACCACCAAGGTTCTATGCTTATTCGTAAGAAATTAGATCGATGTATGGTAAATGCTCCATGGCTAGACAAATTTCCCCTTTCTCTGGTTCATTTTGGTGAAAACTTATATTCTGATCATGCTTTTGTGTTTATACAAAGTGAGGCCTGCTCTAGAGAAACAGGAGCACCATTTCGTTTTTTCAATGGATGACTCAGATGGGGGGATTTACGGAGATCATTAATCATTTTTGGCAATTGGAAATCACGGGATACAAAGCATGTCAGCTTATGCAAAAATTAAGAGTGGTTAAGGATGAGTTAAAAAGATTTATACGTAAGAAAACCAGGATCTGTCCATGCTGAAACTTCAGGTACATCGGTTTCAAGAGGATTGCTACTCTAAACCAGATGATATAACCTTGAAGACGAAGGAAAGAATTCTGCTAAGGGAATACATGAGTGCTGTGGAACTTCAGAAATCCATTCAGAAGCAAAAAGTTAGAGTAAATTGGCTGCGTGAAGGAGATTCAAATTCTAAGTTCTTCCATGCGACAATTATGGCAAGACGAAATTGCAACAGAATCTTCAGCTTACAAGTCAGCAATGGGGAGTTGGAAGTTGACCAGGTGATCTTACGGGAAATGGCAGTGACTTACTTTGCTAAGCTCATGGGTGCTGAACGAGTGAATTGGCCTTCGACTAACATGCAAAAGATTCTGGAAGGAGCTATAGAACAAGAGAGGAAGGCTGAACTGACTGCAGTAGTATCGGAACAAGATATTAAGATAGCTTTCTTCAGTTTGCCTCCTTCGAAAGCCCCAGGGTCGGATGGCTTCTCAACTGAATTTTTTCAAAAGACTTGGAGCATCACTGTGCAATTATGTACAGAGGCTGTGTTGGAGTTTTTTCAAAACGGAAAGATGCTGAAAGAGCTGAACAGAACTTATATTTGTTTGGTCCCTAAGGTTAAACGCCCGAGGACTCTGGAGGAATTTAGACTTATCTCGTATTGCAACGTCATTTACAAGGTTATAGAAAAACTATTGGCGGATTGCGTGAAAAGGGTTGTTCCGGATATTGTTAATGTGAATCAAGGAGCTTTTGTACCTGGTCGTCAAATTGGGGATAACATTATAATCTTGCAGGACTTGATGGAGGAGTATGCTTCAGGTAGACCCATTAAAAGCTATATGACTTTTACAAAGCCTATGATACCATGAACTGGAGTTTTATTAGTACTTTCATGGAAATCTTAGAGATGTATTCAACCTTTACGAAATGGATCATGGAATGCATCCAATCTGCATCTTTCAGCGTTTTGGTCAACCGTATGCCATCAAGATTGTTTGAGAATTCCAAGGGTATTCGGCAGGGGGGTCCTCTATCCCCCTACATTTTCACCTTGATCATGGAAGGCATGTCCAGGTTCTTGAATTCACTTACAGCTGCAAATGGCAACTTCAGCTGTCTCCATAAAAGCTCTGTAATGAAGTTAACCCACCTCATCTTTGCAGATGACCTTACGTTATTTTCTGCCGCTGAAACAGATTCTGTGAATGTTCTAATGCAATCACTAAAGATCTTCTCATAATGGTTTGGACTGCGGATTAATATGGAGACAAGTTGTATATATGTTTCATCGGATGTGCAGAACGCTGGGGAGCAGAGTAGAATTACGGGGTTAGTTCTAAAACCCCTTTCACTATCCTATCTAGGTGTGACCATCGCTTCTGCGAGGCTGAAGAATGGGGATTGCTCACCCATCCTGGAGCGCATAAAATCCATAATCATATCTTGGCAAAACAGGTTTCTATCCTACGCAGGTAGGATTACCCTAATCATATCTACGCCTCTTTCTCCTCCTCCCGTGGGCCTTCTTATTCACCTGGGCCGCTCCAATTTTCATCTGGCCCAACAGATCAGGCCCCTGCCTTTCAGCCCACACCACCTTATAACCATAGCCCACAAGCCTACCTCTTTAATCCCCAGCCCAATTATCATTCTTTCAGGCCCAATCACTCAAATAAACCCCCAATCTAATGTCAAATTTGCTGGAAATAGGGCCATGTTGTAGCTCATTGTCGGTATCGATACTCCGAATCTCGAAATCGTCCTCTTCACCCTCCACCTAACCATAAAAACCTATCCACTGCCTTTACTGCCTTAAATATTCGAGAACTATCAAATCCCTCTACCTTCACTTCTAATACTCTCACCGAATGGCTTCCTGACACTGGTGCCATCAATCATATGACACCGGATTCTCATCTTGTTGACACTGAAACTCCATATAGTGGTCCCTATCAAGTGATTGTCGGTAATGGACAAACCCTTCCCATCTCCTCCACCGGTAATGTCACCTTACCCACTCCAACCCGTCCTCTTCATCTACACGATGTCTTAATTGTTCCCAATCTTACTACTAATTTACTTTCTGTAGCTAAATTTGTTAAAAATAATTCTTGCCTTATTGAATTTAACCCCTTTGGTTACATTGTGAAGGATCTCAACACCAAGACACCACTATTCGAGGGGTCCATCCACAATAATCTTTATCCCATGAAGATACCACTTCGTTTTCATAATCCAATTGCTCTCCAAGCTGTTTCCACTGCACTCAATCTATGACATCAACGTCTAGGTCATCCGTGCTCCGCCATACTTTCCATATTGTCTCTTATTGAAGTTGTCCTCAAATATACCCAATAATTATACTTCCTGTTTATTAGGCAAAAGCACTCATCTTCCTTTTCAATTATCATCTCGTGTTTCTAATATGCCTTTACAACTTATTCATTGTGATATTTGAGGTCCCTCTCCATCTCTCTCAAATTCTGGTTACCGCTATTTCATTCTTTTTATTGATGATTTTAGTCGCTACACCTGGATTTTCCTTTAACTCACAAAAGTCAAGCACTTTCTCAATTTCAAATTTTCAAGACTACAACTGAAAACCTTTTTCATCCACTATTAAATCTTTCCAATGCGATGGAGCTCCTGAACTCATCAAAGGTCCCTTTGCCACCTTTTTAACCACAAATGGCATCTCTTACCGCATTTCATGTCCTCATACTCCACAACAAAATGGCCTTGCTGAACGTAAAATTCGTCACATAACTAAAACTGGCCTTACTATTCTTCTTCATGCCTCTTTACCCAAGTCATTCTGGTTCGATGTTTTTTCTACAGCCACCTATCTTATCAATCTTTTTCCCACACTTATCCTTAATCAAAAGTCCCCACATGAAGCTCTTTTCCTTACCCCACCTGATCTCTCTCATCTTCGTGTGTTTGGGTGTGCTTGTTTCCCTTTCCTTGGGGCTCAACGTGTGGATAAACTATCTCCCAAGTCCTCGCAGTGTGTTTTTATTGGGTATTCTTTACAATACAAAGGCTACCGTTGCTTTGACCCTATCACCTCCAAAACTCACATCTCACGCCATGTCCGCTTTCTTGAAACTATTTTCCCCTTTGCTACTTCCTCCACACCCTCTTCCTCCATACCTTCTCCCTCTATTATTTCTCTTCCACTACCTGTACCACTTTCTTCTCCACCAGTCCTAACCATACCTTCTCCACCACCCCCAAATCTATCATCTCCACCACCTCAACACCACATGACCACCCGCACACGTGACAATACTCATGTTCCTTGGATCCTTTCTGACTATGTTACCTATTCCACCTTTACTCAACCCTCAAATGAACCAAATCCCACTTCCTTCACCCAAGCAAATAAATTTTCACATTGGCGCCAAGACATGCTTGATCAGTTCAATGCTCTCCATCGCAATCATACCTGGACCCTTGTTTCTCCACCTCCTAATGCCAATATTGTTGGATGTAAATGGGTTTTTCGAACCAAACACAATTCTGATGGTTCCTTCGATCGATACAAAGCTCGTCTTGTTGTTAAAGGATATCATCAAACTCCTGGTCTTGACTACACTGACACCTTTAGTCTTGTTATCAAACCCACGACCATTCGCCTCATCCTTACTATTGCCCTATCCAAAAATTGGCCCATTCGTCAACTTGATGTTCATAATGCCTTTCTTAATGGGACTCTTGTAGAACCAGTCTTCATGACCCAACCCCCTGGCTTTATTGATCCTCATCGACCTTCTCATGTTTGTCATCTTCACAAAGCCTTTTATGGTCTAAAACAAGTTTCACGAGCATGGTTTCATCGCTTAAGTCAAAAATTACTTGAACTCAATTTCGCTTCCACCAAATCTGATACATCATATTTGTTCAGTCCACCTCCTCCCATACTACATTCCTCCTAGTTTATGTTGATGACATCTTAATCACTAGCTCCTCCCCATCTTTTCTCACACATCTTATTACTGAACTAAATTCTGCCTTTTTTTATCAAAGATCTTGGTCTTCTTCATTATTTTCTTGGCATCGAAGCTACAACCACATCTACAGGCCTTTTCCTTACCCAAATTAAGTATACCAAAGATCTTCTTCTTCGCACTGGCCTTGCTCAGTCTAAACCCGCCAGCACACTCATTACTCCTACTCTTCCTCTATCCAAAAATCATGGTACACCCCTCTCTCATCCTTCTGAATACAGAAGCACTGTTAGTGCCCTCCAATACCTTTGTCTTACTCGTCCTGACATTCAATTTGCAGTTAATAAAGTCTCCCAATTTCTCCGTTGTCCTACTGACATTCATTGGACTGCTGTTAAACGGATATTTCGGTACCTTCGTTCCACATCCTCTTCTGGTATCCACTTAACCCACACAACCTCTCTCTCTATAAATGCATATTGTGATGCTGATTGGGCAGGGTGTCCTGATGATCGTCGGTCTACATCTGGTTATTGTATCTTCTTGGGTCCAAATCTCATCTCCTGGAGTGCCAACAAACAACATACAGTTGCTAGATCCAGCACCGAAGCCGAGTATCGAAGTATTGCTCTTGCTGCTGCTGAAGTTTGTTGGCTTAAATCTCTTCTTGGCGAAATTGGTTTCTCTCACCTACCACCGACTCTTTGGTGTGACAATCTTAGTGTCACGTTTCTTGTTGCCAATCCAATCACTAATCCTCGTACCAAGCACATTGAAATTGATATTCACTTTGTCCGAGATCTGGTCACCAGCAAAGCCTTATCAATTCAACATCTTTCTTCAAGTCATCAAATTGCCGACATTATGACCAAAGCTCTACCCTCATCTGCTTTTCAAAATTTTCGTGGCAAGTTCACTGTGGCTACCCACCGTGATCTTGAGGGGGGTTGATAAACATATGAAGATACATGCAAATCCTCATGCAATCTCAACATCAATTATCTGATTTCCTTTCGAATGTATTTGATTTTATTGTATCTGATTTTATTTGATTTTATCTTGTGATCTTCGTTATTTTTGTAGATATCATATACATGTATAAATATAGTGTAAAGTCACTCATGAATATACAAGCAATACAATACAATTACATTTTCAGTCACTTTCCTTCTTCTGTTTCTTCAGGTTAGCACATGGTTCTACCAAAGAAGATCATAAAGAATATTGATAAGTTATTAATGGTTCTACCAAAGAAGATCATAAAGAATATTGATAAGTTATTAAAAGACTTCTTAAGGTCGGGAAGAGATGAAGCAGCCAGAAACGCTAAAGTCAAATGGCAGGAAGTGGTATATCCGAAGGAACAAGGAGGACTAAGCATTCAATCCACTGCCACAATTCAGAAAGTTTTAATCAGCAAAAGGATATGGCGGCTATTTTCAGATAAAGAGGCCCTGTGGACCAAATGGGTCAATACTGTTTATCTTCAAGGTAGAAACTTCTGGCAAGTTACGGTGTCCAGACATTTCTCGAGATTCTTCAATGAGTTATTGAAGATGAGGCAACATCTATATCCCTTCATCAAACACAGAATTCATAGTGGAAGAAATACGTGGTTCTGGTTCGATAATTGGCTACCAATTAGCCTTTTGATCAACAACTCGATGATAGTACATTTACGTAATAGGCTGCAGGCGGATGCTAAAGTTTCTGAACTTTTGCAGGAAGGAGGGTGAAAGGCAGACTTTCGGGGTTACTCCCATTGACGGGAGTTTCTGCCTCCAGTTGGGGAAAGTAGAGAAGATGATTCTATATCATGGACCCTTTATACAAGTGGTTTCGTTTACAAATGAGTCTTGTCACCGAATTTTCACAGAAGATTTACCGGTAGTCCCGTGGTTCAACTTGGTATGGAAAAAGTCTTTGAAGCCCAAAGCATCGGTGATAACATGGTTAGCCATTAAAAATAGGCTGAGGACAAAAAGTCGATGGTTTAACTCAGATGAGACCTGCTGCGTACTTTGCCAGAATGCCGTAGGAGATAGAAACCATCTGTTCTTCACATGTGATTATTCCAAAGCCATCTAGAGACGTATCCAAGAAATGGTGGATGCCGTGAACGTTGACTAGGACTGGGAAGCTAGTTTGAGAGGGGTCATTAACCCCATCAAAACTCTGTAAATGCCATCCTTATCAAGGTTGGTTTTATACCAACCAGTTATATGATCTGGCAAGAGAGAAATTACCGTCTCTACCGAAATGTAGCTACAGAAAAGAACCAAGTAGTAAACAAGTTGTTGAACTGGATAAGAGAAATGTTGCTGGCCAGGGGTGTTGACAAGATGTTATCACAGCAGATGAAAATGAGATGGAATATAGGAGGATAATGGGCAGTTAATAGTGTCGTCATTTTCTGAATTCTGTAACTTTGTAAAGTAATGCATAGATAGTGACCTCTCTGGATTTGGTGATTGGTGTACTATTGTGCTTTTGTAATAGCTTGGCTATTGTTAATATTATTTATATTTCATTTTTCAAAAAAAAAAGAAATCAAGTACGCAGGAATTTTCAATCAGGTATGATTCGACTCTAGTATCAACTTACTTGAGCACACTGGTGCCTTGCTTTCTTCCAAAGGATTTGATTATATGGTTCAGTGAAGAGTTCTTCTCTCAGTTGTTGAATGAGAGGTGTAATGGGGCCAACAAAACGTTTCCCATATAGATATGACATAGCCATGTAAGTTACTCGGCAGTTGCACCACATTTTTCCTGTATTGAAGTTGGAAAAGAACATCAATGTTGCAGGTATTGTTTTAGTTGATTTTTTTCTTGAAACATTAAAATAATTATTCTCTTCAAGTTCAATTCAATTCAATGCTATTTTTATTCATAACCGTGTAATAACTCATGTACTCATTTGTTGATCTTTCAGAAAGATGCTGGGACACTGGCAATCCTATGCTTGAAACTCTGACAATTCATGCTTTTAGTTAAAAAAATAGATTGAGGCACGCCTATAATTTAAATTGTGTAACCCTTTGTATCCATTTCAAAATATGACACTAATTAATTGTTCCTCGTGTGTTCTGGAACCTATTTTTTCACAAGAAAAACACACTCTGAGATAAAACCATGTCTCAAACTTTATGCATCGTAAAAAACTTGACATATATTATTTTAAGTGAGGTTAGTTGTTATATTTGTATCTTGATTATATGTTAAAGCTCCTATAATGATAGTTATATCCAAGTTTTTTTGGTATGTTATAACTTGGCATACTCTCTAAATTGTGTTAGACTTCTTCTTTTGTATTTAAAAAACCATATGAGCAATGAAATAAAAATGCTCTCATTGTTCATCTTCAGCTTCTGCATCTTGTATGGGTGAGATAAACATCACTTTATCCTAAAACTTTGACAGATATGAGTTGATCCTGTTTCAATTAACTCTCTCTCTCTTTATATATTTTTATATATATACAGCTCTGCAAACCTGGATGCATAGGAAGGAACGAAGGAAGGATCCAAAATTCTGGAGGCATTGGATTGCA
>JANIJH010000003.1:1007360-1018414 GCA_024520975.1 Erythroxylum areolatum
AAATTAAATTTGGAATTGGAATTGAATTTTTGAATTGGATTGGAAATTAAATTTAGAATTGAAATTGGAATTGAATTGAAAATTAAATTTGGGATTGGAATTGGATTGTAAATTAAATTAGGATTGGAATTGGATTTTGGCATTTTGCATTTTGCTGTATAATATATTAATATGGACTATTTTGCAATTTTTAAAAAGTTTAAGGACTATTTTATAAATTTAAAAAATATCCCGAAACAGTACCTGGTACCGGCCGATACTGGTACAGTTCCGTTCCAGAGTCCAATTCGATACCAAACCCGGTACGGTATTCATAACATTAAAAATGAGTGCAAAAAAAGGGAGATAAACTTGAAAGACAAAAGTTGGTCATCAAGCTACGACACCCGAACCTTTTCCTTTTCAATAATATTTGGTCTTATGTAGTATCCAACAAGTAACGATTACTAATAAATTTGTAGTGATAAGCATTAATATTCCATTCAAACAATAACTTGGCACATTCAATTAGTTGTAATGATGTAACTTTCTTAAATATTAATGCAATTGTTTGGGATCTATTGTTTGACTTTTAAAAGGGGTTGTATGGCATCTGGTGACTTAAGCGATGATTAATGTGAAAACTTATAAATACTAATTAGATCAAACTCATTCTTAATTATAAATTATTGATTTGTCAAATAACTTAATCAAATTATAACTTGTACGTTACTAACACTTGCGAGTTCATCCAACACACATTTAAAGAATAATGACTTCAATTTACGTCATAAAAATATACTTGTAATGTAAGAAAAATGCTTTTAGAAAAGAAAAATAGAGAAGATAAAAGATTATATTCTTTCCTTTTCAAGATTTACTTTTTAAAATATTGCAATTATATGAGATATTTTGTCTTTTTTTGATCTCAAACGATGACAAGCTTTTGATTTGGTCATCTCTATTTAGAATTGCAATTCAACTGCTCATTCCTCTTGATTCTTTATTACAGAAATTATCCCTAAATACATCACTATCATCATGCTTCTCTACATTTCTTTTGATGGTTCTCTTTACACTTTGCTTCTGTAAATCACTTTTGCCGTCCCACATATTATTGTTATGTGAAATCGAGTTGTTAAAATTGCAAGTTGCAAGTTATATTATTATTATAGATTAATGGAACAATTATAGGTGATGCAGCTGTAGTTACAAGTGTAATTAAAAATTTAGATAATGGTTTGGATGACAATTACGATATTATATTATGGAGAAAAAATAGATTAGATAATTTCGTATTAATATATGGTTAAATTATAAAATTGCATATCTTGTGGAGATGTGCTCTTGAATGCTTGTATCGTTCCTCCCTATTCCAATATGACCCGATTGAGGAAGTTGGCGTAAAAATATGAGATATATACGAGATTCACAATATCTAGAGAAAAATAAATTGTAAGAATTAGACAAATAACTAAGTTTGAACATGGAACACCTAGATTGTGTTTATTTAGTTAGTTGCTAGGTAAAAACATATCATGAAACATCGGGGTTTCAACTTTTTGTGGCTGCAGACCATTTTCTATCATTTCGTTACTGTTATTTCTTTTTTTCTCTGCAGAAATAGTATATATACAAACGATTCTCTTAACTATTGGATGGACATGGAACATGCTTTCGATATGCTGCTAGAGCCCATAAGGGGAAGACATTTCTATACAATCCATAGTGTAGCATGCAATTGTTACCGAAAACTCCCATGAGTTCCTGCAAAGAAAAACATGTGATCATAAAACAAAAAATGAATATGAGGTTTAATGAGGTTGTGTAATACAAAATTGATATTACGTTCCAAATCGTTAGTTGTAATTACGTTCTAAATCGTTATTGTGAGTTATTACAATTGCGTCAATAATACTTGTAATTACAAGTAATTATAGTACGTAATTGTTAGTGTATTTAAAACCTTTTAAAGGTCAACTAATTAGTCACTTGAAAAATGGTATGGAGTCGATTGTACCTGTTGAGGAAAACCACCATCTTCCAATTGAGAATTGATGAGCAACTTTGCAGCTCGATGAAGAGGAGTGGGATCTCTAAACGCCTGTTAAAAGGAACCAAATTGGTTTTTGTTCATGTTCAAACATAAGTAAATTCATTGCTAATTAATATTCAATTAAGGTTTTAATCAGCAATAAACTCTGTAATACTAACCTGTCCTGAATGAATTAATCCCATCATAGCCCATGCAGTTTGAGTTAATGTGGATCGATGTCCCTCAAGAGGGGTATACACCTAAAAATGATGATGAACGTTATTTAAGATCTATGCTGCAAGCAAATTATTCAAACATCTCATTTTTCATACTATATTAGACCTAACCATGTGCTTCAAACCCATGATTATGTTATTATAATATATTAACTTAGAACTTGGGGTCTTAAGAGGTCATACTAACATTATTGCAATTGCAGTCGGAATTATAGTTGTGACACGCTATTTAAAACCATGAAGTTCAGATTATGCGGTGACCGCAGTATTCTTAACCTGCAATGCTAATTACAATACCTTGTTTGAACAGGAAAGATAGCTCTCACCCCAACCACCATCCTCACATTGCATTTTCAGTAGAAAATCAACACCTCTTCGCACTGCTAAGCAATTTCCATAAGTCTTTCCAGCAGCTTTCAGCCCCACGAGTGCAAACCATGTTCCGTAAGTGAAACAAATTGCCCAATTTCCATACCTGAACCAAATGCCAAAGTTCATATTTACGTACATCCATGCTAAAAATTTGGTTTCATGACTTCATCTTAGTTTTAATTTATCGAACTGCCACTAAAATTATAGCTGCAATATTAACATTTCGTAGTTACGGTATAACTCGTAATTCGTAATTTGAAACTTTCGTTTTATCACTTGTTTTGATTTTGTAGAGTAACACGTACCATGAACCATCAGGCTTCTGACTCTTTTGGAGATATTGTACAGCATTTTCTATGAATTTGTTAATTTCTTTCCTCCTGTGTTCAGGGTACAGCTTCTTGAACTTGACCAGTGCCTGGATTGAAGATGATGTGCACTCAACGTACCTAATTCAATAACCATGTCAACAGTCAAATGTCAGGCAATCCATGGACTAGATATACTATAGTATGTATTGAAGACCACAGGTATAAAGTCTTACTCGTGCTCTACAACAACATTCTCGATGAACTCTATGGGATTGAACATCTACACAAGCCACAAATGATAAATGAAAGAAAAAGCAATAACACAACAAAAGAGAGGAAATGATGAGAAGACAAAATGTGGATTGTGTTGAGAAAGGTTTTCCTGAGACTAACCTCCAACCATTTCGGACCTCGTACGTCCTCCCAAGCTGTTACACCACCATTTTCACTCTGAAATTTTTTTATACAAATTAGGAAGAGTATAGTGGAGTTCTATATTGTTATGGTCTAATTGTCCCACATCAGTAATAAAAGAAATTGATGTGGGATTTATAGGCTTATGAGCTCTCTCACCCTTCAAGCTAGCTTTTGGAATTAATTCTCTCACGAGACCTATAACATATATACCAAGAACAGATTCAGAATCGTATACTGATAATGGAAATCACCAACTTACCTGCATCGAGAGTATTACATTGACAGCTTCATGTAACCTATGGAGCTCCATTTTCTCAACACCCAATTGTGGATAAAATATAGTGGCAAATAGAACACACTGCAAAACATGACCGAATATTCATGGAGAGTGATTATTAAGGGCTATGCCTCAGTTGATCATCTTAATTAAGTTTAATCAACTTAATTACCTTCAACGCTTCTGCAGTGCAATCAGAAACTTGCCAACCATGATCTCTATCAGAAAAAGTCCATGAGCCTTTAGAAATGTGTCGATACATGCTTTTGAAGTCACCAGAAGGATTTTCCAAGACCTTTAACATTCATGGGAAACCTAAATGAGTAAATCATACAAAAAACTTATGCCTACATCCAAAAAAAAAAAGAGTGAGTTTTGCAACCTGAGAATTCCTTATAAAATCATATGCTTTTCTTAGTGTTGGCTTCAGTTCATCACCGAGGTCACTTTCAAGCAAAGCTTGAAAGCCAAAAGTAGCATCCCAGAGTTGACTACCAATGCTCTGCATGTGAAATGTGAAATGTTGCATCATAACCTTAACTACGATTTCTACAATAGTAAATGTTATATATATATATATATATAGTCTAACCTGAACTTTCATTCCATCTTCTTCGAGCCATAAATAATCTGGAACTCTAGCAAGGTGTTTCTTGAAGGAATCACCATTAGGATCTTCAACCCAACAGGCAAGCATGCACAATGTCTGCAATTACATTGCCATATAAATAAATACTTATCAAGTTAGTAAATTGTGGATTGCTGGATATGCTATGGCTGCAAGCTATTGTGGCTGCAATTAAAGGCATTAAAAGCACAATTATCATAAATTCACAACTGGTCTGACAACCTGCAATTTAAAACTTCCATACTTACTAATAAGAGTTATATTATCCAATTTTATATTTAAATATATACATATACATTATCAAAAAAAATTTACCAATCATATTCATCACCTTTTCAACACATCCAATGCAAATGTATCGACTGTTTTCATCTTCATAATGGATGTGCTTCATCGTTAATTCAAGAGCCTTCTCTCTAACCAATTTGTTAAGTGGCCAACGAGTGAGTAAAGGTTCTGAGAGTACATGCAGACCATCCCAGATGAAGTCTTGAAGGCTTGAATGGGGATAATAGACATCCTCCTGAAAAAAGAAAAACAAACACATATAATATTAATTATCTGATTATGAGTATGATGATAGCAGTATAATATGAATATATGGATAGCTTCTTTGAAGATGAATTTAGAGAAACTAGTTAAGAACCTTTGCACATAAATAGCGAGCTTCTTTCCAGTTAATGGTTTCATATGGTTGAGTGAAGATTTCTTCTCTAAGTTGCAGAATGAGAGGTGTAATAGGGCCTACAAACCTCTTACCATATAAGTATGACATAGGCAAGTATATCAGTCGACTGTAACACCAAAGAATGCCTGCACCAACAAAAATAAGAATAAGATGTTAAATTATGGATCGCGAGTTATATATATTGCGGATACATGTTATTTTTATGATATGATCCAGTAGAACTACGAATAATATAGATATAATTATAGCAGATTAATATAACGAAATGGACTGTGTAATTTATAATTTGCCCTCCTATGATCCAAGCATGATTTAAAAAGAAATTTCAAGATTAAAATCAAGTCTAAGCTTTCGATCAGACATGAATACTTGAGTTTGAACCTGAGCTGTTATAATACACGAGTCTCGAGCTCGAGTTCGAACCTCATCAAATCTATCTTAACTAATTGAATTTTGAGTAAGTTGATACGTGTTCTCTTAATTTTTCATAATTAATTAGGTTTAAAAATAATTGTCAAATTCAAACTCAGGACAGGGTCTATCACTCTTAATTACCTAAATCTGAATTTAACTCTGATCACACCTGGTTTGATTCATTAACTTAAGAATTAATTAAATTAAGTCTGATCAAATTTTTTGCTATTATTATTTACTCATAATTCCATTTGTTAAATCGCTAACCTGAATTCATAGGAAAGTTAGGCAAAATCTGAGCCTCTGGTATCAGTGGAATGCATCCAGACCAATCAAAGAGACCCAGTATCTGAAAAACCAAAAGATAACCAAACAGAATGTGAAAATCTGTGATTTATAAAACCTTATTTATAGCTAATTTTAACACTATTTACCGCTAGCCAAATTTTTCCCCAAGACAGTATGTATGCTGCTCCTCCATGGTCAAGAATCCACTTCCTAGCTCTTGCACAGTCAGTATCATCCACTCCTTCTCCAAACATACGCAAGCTAATGTAATTGAAGACTGTACAAAACATGTTGCTGGGACTCTCTAGGTGCAATCCCCACCCACCATCTTCATTCTGCAACATAACTCTTATCTAATCAATAGACTTCATTACACACTTTGTCCTTCTAAGTTGGACCATCATTTTAGATTGACCCCGCATTTTTTTACATCCAAAGTTTTAAATTAAAGATTGCGGTGTACAGGAATTACAACAAATTCCAATAAGCAATTTGGAACTTTCTGTGTTATAAAGACCTACCTGATGATTGTAGGTGTAACGTAAGATTTCTTTACGGTGCTCGGCGGGGAAAAGAACGTTGAGATGTCCAGTTATGTAGGCAGTGAAGGCCTACAATTGAACACACGTTTTGTGTAATTAACTCAAGCCAAGGATTAGTATAGTATATATCGAAAAATTCAGATTAAAAAAAAAACTAAAGTTCAGTATAATAACCAGGTTAGAATATGCTTATCCTCGTCTATTCGAGTTCGAACTGGAATTGGAATCTATCTTTTTTTTTTTTAACTTGAACTCAGAACTTTAAAAAGACTGTGTGAATGGTCCTATTTATTATCAATTATAATGTTGATATAATTTAAACTTAAGACCTCTTTATGATATAACACTTTGATGTTGTATTAAGAAATTGTGCAACCCAAAAACTAGAGATCATCTTATATATTATTTTCGATATATATAATATTAAATCTTTATTCTCATTTAGAATTCGCTTATGGTCAACATAAACACCTAAGCTTTAAAAATTGAATTAAAAATTAAATTGATAAAATAAGAAATTTTAAATTTAAAAGTTAAACAAGTTTTAAATCTTAAAAAAAATGGATATATAATAAATATCAAACAAAATTAAAAAATTTGAAAAGTAACTAAACAAAGAAACTATTCTTAATTAAAAGAAGTTAGAGTTTAATTGAAGATAAAAATTATTAAATAAAAATTAATTAGTTAATTTTATTTTATTTTAAATATACTTATTAATTATAAAAATTGATCTATTAATTTATAAAATGATCAATTTTAATAAAAGTATTATTAAAAATAAATTATAATTTAATTGATCAATCGGTTTTTTAATCGTTGATACAGATAATAACCACCGTGACGAATATCATTATCAAGTTTCGTGTTTACTTACCAAGAGGGGAAAGTAAAACATTACGCCCGAGTTTTCAGATGGCCAATGCCCATCGTCACCCTGCAAAGCTGACAGGAAACTTGCAGCTCTTCTTACTGCAGCCGTGACCTTCTCATACGTTACCTCCTCTCCATCGCCAATTTTCACTTGGGGTATTGTTTGTTTGAAGTTTTTCTCCCTGAAAACCTGTACCTCGCAACAAATATAGTATCTTAAGCTCAACTACACTACAAACCTCAAAAGCTGATTATGGACGAAACTATTAACCAGGAATGTGCATATGTAATATATATTACCTGGAATTGCCAAAGAAGAGCGCAGCTGCCCTTGACCTTAAACCTGTTTTCTTGGAAGTTTTTGCGAGCTTCTTCTACCTCAGCGCGCTCTTCAGGTGTGCCAGCATCTGGATCAAACTCCCATATTTGTCTACCAACATAGCTGTTTGTGGAGAATAAGTAAGGGTTATTGCCACCTTCACCAATCCTCAGCCTCCACATATCTATCTTTCGTCCTTACTTGACCGCTTGATTACACCAAAACTTTTAATTAGCTACACACAGGACAAGTTTGGAGTAGTCCTTCCAAGTGAAAGGTGGAGTTCAGGAATCAAAGAAGTGTTTAGCTGTCTCAGCATTCAAAGTAGAGGTTGAACACTGAAAACTGCTTTAATGATTGGGAAGAAAGTGAATGCGTGTCTATGTCCTTATGCGTCCGATGAGAAGGTGACAAGACGTGCATCCTATTTGTAATCATCTACGTAGTCGGTCAAGCCAGCCAACCAGCAAGGTCGACATTGCCAGTAATAACAGCTTATTAGGAATATACATACTATCGTGCACGATCTCAACTTGGATTCCTCAAAGTTATCACATTATTTTTTAATCAGTTCTAGAATTTTAGGTCATTATTGTTGATCTTTTTTGGTGTGAAATGAGGAGTGAATGATGTAATCCTAATTTCACTGAGGCCAAATGTGCACCAGTTGATTTTCAAATTTATTTTTTCTCTGTAGCAATATTAAAATGTTTCTATAAAAAATTGTCATACAAAAGCTTGTGATTCATGATCGCAAGAACAAATATACTTTCTCAAAGTAGAAACCTAAAGTACAAAGAAATCAGGTAGGTTAATTCTAAACAAACAACCAGTGATATGTGCATAGAACTTTAAGAAAATGTTAATCTCGCACGTATTCTTGAAATAAATTCTTTTTTTATTACAACACGAGCCTGTAATCTCTTGAATGGTGGCTCCACCAATTAAATCATCTTAGGGCCAAGTTGCACTGTTAATAGCAAATCCGTATGAAACCTAGTTGTCTAACTCTTTAGGATTATGTTTCTGTTATGATCTTGTAGATCCCGTATCTCATATTTTTATGCCAACATGGTTGATTGATGCCCCGAGGGAAACGGGTCAAAAGACCGTGCTTGGTGCTAGCACTCAAGAGCACGTCTCCACGACATCTTACAACGGAAATCATTGTGAGCATTAAGAAAAGAAGCAGCGGTCACCATTACTGAATTCTATGAATTTCTCTTTCTCCTTGGAAACCTCCGATGGAAATGCATGCATTAATTCACTTGTGCAAAATCCAAGTTAATTAGGGCATTGCAGCTTTTTCTTTATTTTAAAAGAGTTCTTATCGATCTTGTCAGAATTTGTAAGATATTGAACTTATGGGAGTTCGAGTCGGTTTATGAGTCGACCAGAAATTTTGGGTGTCGTAACCTGAGTAGGATGTCCCTTGAAGAATTAGAGAAAAGTCACCGCCGATATGGTACATGGACTGATGCTAGACTCATACGGGTTAAGAGGATTGAGAAGTCAAAGTGATAATAACACTAATATCAATAGTTTATTGGACATTAAACTTGTGGTACAAAATTTGTGAAGGGAGCAAAAATATAATTTCACTTGCATGTAATCTTACATTATAAACACTTTAATTAGAGTTTTATATTGGACTTAATAATGTACACTTGACTTTGTATTATTTTCTTACAATAATTAAAAAAATATACTTCTATACTTGTTGACGTGAGTCACATTTATCGAATCATGTAAATTTTGTAATTTTATATTGTTGATTTTTTTTTCATATCTCTAGTTTGTGTGATACAAATCTATATAATTGAACTATTTTTAAAAACACTTGCATAGTGGGTAGCTACTCTCTCAATTAGTTGTTTTAAAGTTAGTATAAAGATGTAATTCATGATGAATTATAATTATTGGCTAGTTGATGTATGATAATTAAAAGTAGACTTCAAATCAATATTATGAATATCATACTAATATTGGTACCAAATTTGATTCTACTATGATACTGTACCAATTTTCGTTAATAAGGGTATTATTTTGAGTAAGTTTTAAAATTATGAAATAATTCTTGAAAATTTTTAAAATGTCAAAATAATCTCTCAATATATTATACTATATGATTTATAATTTTACATTAACTTTGTTTTCAAAAATCATATATAACAACAAAAATTTGAAATAATAATAGTATATTTATTTCTATTAATATTACTTTTCACATATTTCACTTATAAACAATAACCATAATTAATATGAAAAAAGATCATTTGATCATCATAAAAAAATTAAGAATAATCCAAAGTACTCTAAATATTAAATTTTCATCATATAATACAAAATAATTACATCAAAACATCAAACAAAAAATAATAAAGATCTATGATTCTCTAGGCATTACAATAAGAGTTTTTGTCGAGGAAACAATCAACTAACAGTGAAACCTGAAACAAAAATATTTACAGTTATATTTATATTACATATATAGAATTTAACATATATATCAAATATAAGTGAAATTAAAGAGGGGAAGAAATGAAAATTTGAAATTTTATTTAATCAAATATTCGCTCAAATCGCATTGAACTCAATTCTTATCTAGTATTAAATCTTCATCATTGAACGAAGTCTCATCTCATCATCACCATCATTTAAATTTATTGCATCAAATGACATGCCAATGTTTTTTCATCCAAGAATACCTTTTTAGTCACTCTCATATATTAAATTCAGTTTCTTAGAAACTCAATTTGCTAAAAGATCGATGTGGTCAAGGCAAATTGGATCTACATAACTATTTATTTTATTAAGAGTCCTAGTAAACAAATAAAATTAAATTATTAAGAAATTATATTCAACTTAATGATAATAGTAGCATACTTTTTTTGAAACTTTAAGTTGTATCAAACAAAGATCAAATTGTTCAATCTTTTGTGTTCCAATCTATTCCTTTTCATGAACTGAATTAATTCAAATATGTTCTAATTCCTTTTACACCCTTTTACACTCACACATTAACACTATAAGAAATTGTCACTTTACCGACGGAAATTTCCGTTGGTAATTGAGACATTTCCGTCGGTAAAATTAATTACCGACAGAATTTGGTGACCACAAAATCGGTCGCTGAAGTTCGCGTACCTAAAATTACCAACCGTCATATTCCGTCGATATTTTAATAACGGTATTAATGACGGTGCTTTATTGTCGACATTTATATAACGACGGAAAAGATAATCGCGATACCGTCGGCGAAATTTAGCGACGGCGTAATTTCTGTCGATTATCTAAAGATATCTTCAACCAATTTACCAACGGTATTTTTTACCGTCGGTAAATATCGTAAACATTTTCGATGGTATTTTTGACCGTCGATAAATATCGTTAACATTTCCGACGGTATTTTTGACCGTCGATAAATATCGTTAACATTTCCGACGGTATTTTTGACCCTCGGTAAATATCGTTAACATTTCTGATGGAATAGTTTCCGTCGATAAGAATTGATTATAATTTTTTTATCCGATTGTTTTGTTGTTAAAACAATGTTATAACAGGTGTTTACATATGAGCCTAGGCCGAATATTCTTTCACGACGGTCCCTACCACCCACGACATCAAGATATGTCTGAGTCTCGTCTACAGGTTGTTCCTCCTGAGACTGTCGCT
>JANIJH010000003.1:1119968-1141045 GCA_024520975.1 Erythroxylum areolatum
TATGGGTCCAATTTCACAGTTTTCCGATGGAGTATTGGACAGTGGAGAGGATGAGCCATTTGACTAATGTTTTAGGCAAACCAATCTGCATAGATTCTTAGACGGTAGCTATCGATAGAATAGGTTATGCTAAAATTTGTATTGAAGTGCTGAAGGATGTAGTTTTTCCTGAAACCTTGGCAATCATGCGACTTGGAGAGGCAGGGGAGATGGTTAGAGATTTCATCACTGTTACTTATCCTTAGAAAGTACTGGGCAAAATTTTCAGTCTAGTTGGCATGAGGATTTAGTGAATGTGGTACTTAGTACTGAGGAGTAAGGAAGGCAGATAGAACAGGGGATGCATCAGAAGGAGAAAGGGAATGTGGTTACTGTGGTTGAGACATTGCGTGAAGGTAGAAATGGTCAGATCCAGGGGAGTAAAGCTACGACAGGGAATGTTATGGAGAAAGGGATGTCTCTGGCAAGGACCACGCACACTGATCAAGAGATGAATGTTAATCAGGTAGGGCAATACAAAGTTGAGAAGGGAAGGAAAATAATAGTGAGAATGATGCTAGTAGGGATTCCATATGTCCCCACATTCCTAGAAATTGTGAGAAGGTAATAGCAGAAGTGGTGCCAGTAAATAGTGGAACAACCGATGGATTGATGGAAGAACCGAAGCAGATGGCTAGGGAGGCTAATGAAGACACATAACCTAGTACCATTAACAGGCAAGAAGCGGGTTCAGACAATGAACTGGGGGAGACGATTCAAGTTTTGGTGGGGCTGGCTAAAAGAACTATGGGAAGGAAGAAAGGGAAGAAAAAAAGCACAAAGGGGTGATGTCCCTTGAGTGTCTTTTTTAAGATGTCGTTATTATTTTGAAACACGAGGGGTATGACCCCCTTAAAAAGCTTATGGTTAAGAAATTAGTTGCGAATAAAAACCATATTTTGGTAGGACTTCTCGAAACAAAAATAAAGGCCAATGCTGATCAAAAGGGATTAGCCTTTTTGGGGACCAAGTGGAATTTCATTTCAAACCATGTTCATCAATATAATGGTAGGATAATATGTTGGTATAATTCGAATAAAGTGGAGGTTCAAGTGCTCAAGATGGGGGGATCAATTCATGCATTTGTAGTGTGAGATAATTGGGAAGTTTCAGTTTGTGGTTACATTAATATATGCTTCAAATTTTGCTTTCCAAAGAGCTAATTTGTGGAAGGAGCTGCTGGAGATGCATACTGGGAGGAAAGGGCCATGGATGATGGTAGGAGACTTTAATTACTAGCATAATTCTGTTGAAGTTGAGGGAGGTGTGCGATTTCTTGGAGAAGTGGGAGTTAAACTCAATCAGTTATTTATTAACACTGATTTAGTGGATCTCAGAGGAAATGTTAGATGGTTCACCTGGGAAAATAAACAAAAAGGGAATATATTTATTAGAAAGAAGCTTGACTAAGCATTGGTAAATCAACAGTGGCTCAGCTCTTTCCCCCTTGTTTCAGTTGTGTTTGGAGAACCAGAATTTTCTGATCATGCATCCATTCTAATTCAACAACAAAATGATGGAAATAGGAACGCGACACCATTTAGGTTTTTTAATGGATTACTTTGGGTAGAGGGTTTTGTGGAGGTGATTTCACATATTTGGAGGATTGATGTACAAAGATAAAAAGCTTTCAGTTGATGTAAAAATTCAAGCTGGCAAAACAAGTGATCAAAGAGTTTAGTAAGCATAGAACTCGAAATATCCAAGATATGGGTACCAATTTGGCTGAGATACAAAAGCAATGTTATAGGGACCCTCTTAATGATAGTTTAAGAGTGCTTGAGGTTGATAGGATGCATAAATACCAGGAGGTTGTGAAATTGAATGATTCAATTCTTAAACAAAAAGCGAGACAAACTTGGCTTAAGGAAGGTGACATCAATACCAAGTTTTTTCAAGCGACTATCCTACAAGGCATAATACAAATACAATTACTGAATTGACAGATGTGGGAGGTAATGTACTACGTGGTCAACTAGCAGTTACTGAACAGATCAGGGAGTTTTTTGTCCAACTTATGGAAAATTCCGAAGATACAGGGAATGGATTTGGGGTTAAAGATGTGTTGGAGTTCACTCCAAATCGAGATAAACTGGAAATGTTAAATTCTGCTTTTTCAACTCAACAAGTGAAGAAGACCTTGTTACGGTTAAATGGTTCAAAAGTGTCAGATCCTGGTGGATACTCGGTTGGTTTTTTTCAACAGACTTGGAATATCACAGTTCAGTTGTTAACGGAAGTGGTGTTAGAGTTTTTTTCATCCGGTAAACTTCTGAAAGAGATCAATCATACTTATTAATGTTTAATTCCTAATAAGGAGGGACCAGAAAGGATTATGGCCTATCGTCCAATTTCGTGTTGCACAATGGTGTATAAATTAATAGTTTCCCTTTTAGCAAAACGTATGAAGGGTGTATTGGCTGAAGTGGTTAGCAAAGCCCAAGTGGCTTTTCTTCCTTCGAGAAGTGTTGAGAATAACATATTGTTGCTGCAAGAATTGTTGGGAGATTATCACACAGGGAAAAAGGTTAACAGTTGTGCCTTAAAGATTGATCTTTATAAAGCTTATGATACGATTTGATGGAGATATCTGAAGGACTGCTTGGAAGGGATTGGATTGCCTACACGGTTTTGTCACTGGATACTTCAATGTAGTCAAACTACTTCTACGAGTGTGCTAATAAATGGGATTCCCACCAAGCCGTTTATGATCACAAGAGGGATTAGGTAAGGGGACCTCTCTCCCCTTACCTATTCAGTCTGGCGATGGAGTTTCTATCAAGATTATTGACTAAAATGGTGCAGTGTAATGGGTTACATCAGTACCATTATAAATGTAGGAAAATGAAACTATAACATTTGATGTATACTGATAATGTGATATTACTGTGTAAAGCTGAACCACATGTGATAGAGATATTGATGAATCTGATGAACATTTTTTCTAGGAGGTCAGGGATGAAAATGAATGTACAAAAGAGTGAAATTTTTGTGTCTTCAGATGTTCGTAATCAGGAGTGGATCAGTAGGTTGGTGGGGTTGCCTCTCCAAGAAACACCATTCAGGTATCTGGGAGTACCGATCACTTCGGATAAGCCAAGATATTATGATTTCTTGCCATTGTTGGAAAATTTGAAAAGTCGTATTAATGCATGGCAGAATCGTTTCCAATTATTTACTGCTAGAGTTACTCTAATTGTTTCAGTGTTGAATAGCATACATGTACACTGGGCTGCTCATGTGGTAATTCCAAAGAGAGTTATAAAGGAAATGGAAAGGATATTAAAATCTTTCTTATAGACTGGTAAGCATGACAATTGTAAGGGAGCTAAAGTCAAATGGAGCGATATTGTAGTACCAAAAAACAAGGGGGTTTGGGCATTATTTTGATCACACAAATGCAAAGGGTCTTGCTTCTGAAGAGAATATGGAGGTTATTTATGGATAAAGAAGTAATGTGAGTCAAGTGGGTGCAGATTTATCATCTTAATGAGCAAAGTTTTTTGCAAATTCAGTTAAGGTATTAACATTCTTGGATTTTTAAAAGTTTGTTTCAGCTACGAGATTTGATTTATCCTACGATTAAAAGTAGAGTTGGGAATGGAGAGGATACAAGTTTCTGGTTTGATAATTAGAATGAACTCATCCCACTTTGGTGTATTTAGAAACTGAATCTCTAAGGAAGCATCGATGGCATGCATAGTTTAGGAGAGGGCACGGTTGAATAGCTGCAGGTTTGTCCAAATACTTTACTAGTATATGAATGTTGTGCTACTTCAAAATGAGATGGACAAGAGGATTTGGGCAGCAAATCAAGCTAGAGAATTCATGACCAAATCAGCACATGTTTTAGTGAGAGAGCTGTAGGAAGAGTTGCCATGGCCTGCTTTGGTATGGAAGCAGGTATTAAGTCCTAAATTTACTTTTTTTTTCTTGTGGTTGGTTATTAAAAATAGATTGAGAACTAAGAACCGATGGTTTGGTAGCTACGATCCTATTTGTGTGTTGTGTAAACATGTTAATGAGAGTATAAATCACTTGTTTTCTGAATGTGAATGTACCAAAGCGGTGTGGAGCATAATTTTGCATATGATAGGGATTCAAAATTTCTCCTATGAATGGAATGAGGTGTTGAATGATGTTATCAGGTACATAAGACCTGGGAGGCAGGATGGTCTCATCATTAGGACCTGGTTTGAGTTGGTGCTATATCAATTATAGAGGGAGAGGAATAGACGTGTATTTAAGTAAGTGGAACAACACAAGTACAAGCTCGCTACTAGTATAATTATCTTGATTAGAGAGGTAATCATAGTGAACGGGAAGTAGGACATCATTAGACAAGACCGTAGAAGGATTTGGTATATTTAGATGATTTATGTGGTTTGGGTGGATTGATTATAGTAGAATAGCTGTGGTTGTAGTATTTTTGTAAGTATCCTTATAATAGGATTGTAAATTCTAGTTTTAGATTTGGTAACATAATTTCTTTTAATTTTCAAAAATTTAATGAAGTCCATGATATATGACATAGCATGAAGGAAATCATGATGTGATCATATTACTGAGATTTCTATCATGTGCAATAATGTCATTATCTAAATTATCCTTAGTTATGGGGTAATGAAACTAGACATTGTTAATTCGGATAGACTAGCATGTATCAAACTCCTTAATTTAATCAAGCAGTGGATCTCAGAAATTATAAACATGAGATATTTATAGTTGAGATGTGGATGCTTACTAGAGGTAGTAAATACATTGGAAGACCTACCATGAGAACATCACATGGATGTCCTATTCCAATATCAGTGATAATCTCATCATAGCAATTGTGCAAGTATCCTTAGACTTGAGGTACTCAAGGATATCTTGGATATTGATTCTGGCTTTGACTCCATTCCTTGTTGCCTTGAAAAGGTCGCTCATAAGGTTGTGATTGAGTACCCATACTCATAACCAAGTGGGGTATACCATGGTGAAAAGACAAATTACACAGCAATTGTCTATGGGAGGGTTCGTGAGATGGTTCATGACGAGCACAAGTTTGTTCGTCAAACCACTTACTTTTCGGTCAATTGAGAGTCATGATGTGTTGCTAGAAACTATTCATGACTTGCTTGGATTAAGTGTTAATTCAAATGATCAACATAATCAAGAACTTAATGGTTCACACACATAAGAGTGACTCGGAGGATTTATAAAATGGTTTTGGATAGAGATCCATTATATAGAGAGCAATAGAATTAAATGGATCTCGATGAGATCGGTATATGTCCCAATGAGATCATGACATCGATATTGTTGAAACAGGTCTTCGATATATTTTTCACACCCGAGACCCTGTAGGACCGACTCCAGTGTAATATATATATGAACATGTATGTGAATTGAGAATTTCCAGCTAGGTTTAATGGTATTTTCTTGTATAAGCACATAGATCTTAGGCTTCGGGAAAGTCTCGGAACAAATATTTTTTGTTTTTCGCACTGCGTGTATATGATGCACGCATCGAGATTTTCCTACAGATCATGTTGAAGAAGAATTTGGTGTAGTTGTCACCATCTTTTAGTTAATATACTCGTGCCCTCTGTTAAAGAAGAGAGGTATGACTTTTCACAACTTGCAAGTAGTTAAAGAGACAAATTCTTCCTTATCTAACATCAATTAATCAATTGGTAAAGGGGCAATCAAGTTTTCAATATGTTTGAGTTTAAGCCTGGTGGAGTTAACTGCTAAAGCAATAGAGCCCTTCAATGAATTCAATGACTTGAGTTCAGTTTTGATAAATTTCAACTTGCAAATACAACTATATTGTCTTGTACCTGCAATGTAGAGTTTTGCCCCTTTCTTTCAAGCCTCAGTGAATCCTGGTTCGTTAATAAGATAGTTGTTGAACCTAAACGGATATTATTGTGCAATTTGCTAAAACAAATTTTCAACCAGGATTGGCGTAAGATTCGAAAACAATGGATCCTTAAAAGAAGCGATGCTATGAGGAAAGTTGCTCAGCCAAAGATCATTTAATAGAGCTTGATTGAGCTTCTTCATAATGAACCCGTTCGATTGTTGTTTAATAGATCAAGTATAAAGGTCGCCCATATGTTTAAGATTCGTCACTCCAATTTATTCAACACAATCCTTGAAGTCAATTGAGTAATTCTTAAGATTAAATTGACCTTAGGTTTCCGATGCATATAGAATCGAATTAAAATCTCCACAAATAAGCCAAAGCTTGGTGATGGAGCTGCCAAAAATAATTCGATCAACTGTAGTCTGGATATATCAATGAACAAATTATTGTTGATTTTATTGACATAAATTATTAAATAAATTTAATTTATTTATGATAAATATAAAGAATTTAAAAAAATAAATATTTAATAAATTAAATTCTTGAAATTCCTAAGTTGTCGGAATAAATGAATAGTGATTGGTGAGTTGAAATTGGTCATTCATAATCATGCTCTAATCTTAATACGCAGATTTCTTTCAGCTTACATAATCATGTACGAAAGTAAATTAGCAAATGGAGAAGATTAATAAGCGTTAGGTTGCTAAAATTAAATTTTCCACCAACCCAACTAAAAATGAAGACTTATGAAAAAGAAATCATTTTTTTCTTTCCTTTTTTTTCTTGAAGAAAAACTTATTATAATTATAGTTTAGTTCAAGAAGAAGTCTATAAAGTTTGGTCATTATTAACATAAATCATACTTTTAATATTTTCTTCTGAATTTATTATGAAATATGCAATTTATCACTTAATCAATAAATAAAAACTCCTATACTATTTTTTTCTTGGAAATTCCTAAGTACTCTGTGGGAATAGAGAGAGCTACTTTAAGTTAACGATGTCTATAAATTGAAATTTTTTGTTGTGTGACACTATCTCATTGCATTAGTTAATGAAATTTATTTATAGAAAAGCAGTTAATTAGAGTCTAAATGGCATAGTAGTAGTTATTTGTAATTTCAATAATTTTTTAAATACACTTACTTCCTACAAGGCCTCAATCAATGAAGTAGAGTTTAATATAATATCTCATCATTTATATTTTAAAATTTTAGAGGTTTTCTTATATAGTTAACTTTTTTTTTTGAAAATCACATAAGTTATATATTCTAAATAAATTATAATAATATCTTCTCCAAACTTTTTTAAATCTGACTAATTATTAGTACATAGTTATTAAATGATTCATAACAATAACGTTTGAGTAGAAATCTCATTGAAATGACATTTTGGAGAGGTCAAAAATATACAACTTAACTCTTAACTAGTATATAGACTGTTTCTTTCTGATAGACTAACAAGAAAAAATTTTGAAAATTGATGAAAGAAAATAACAAACAAATACATAAACAAATAATTGTATAAATAAAAAGTATAAATCAAAACAAAAATAAAGATAAAAACAAGTAAATTAAAATAAATAATTAAATAACACAATTAAGTGATTGAAAAGAAAAAAATTATTAAATTTTGTAAAATCTAAAATTTGTTTCTTAGTGAATTATCAAATTTTAGTTGAGAAAACAAAATGGACTTGACCCTTGATGTGACATCTTGATTTTGTTGTGTTTAGTGACCTATTTTGTGGCGGTGTGACCTATTTTGAGAAAACAAAATTAACTTGACCAATGATATAATATCGTACTAGCTTAGGTATCATATTAGATTCTGGTATAGTATTATACTGGTAACGATTAATATCTGTTACCATTTTAGGCAATTTTTTAAATTTATAAAATAATCCTTGTATTTTTTAAAATTGCAAAATATTTCATTAATATATTGTACTATATACTTTATAATTTTACATTAATTATATCTCAAAAAAATTATAACAATAAAATTTTGAAATAACAATAATTTATTTATTTGTATTAATATTAATTTGTTAGCTCAAGTCAAATCTTGATGAAGTGAATTTTTTATACCCCTAAACCTCTACCCTCTCTCTTCTTTTCACCCAAACTTACCTTTTTTACCTTTCTTTTTTTCGTCTTTCAAAACCAACCTTAGACGCCTTCTCTGACCCAACTCCCTTATCGTTGAGGCTCCCACCTCAATGGTAGGCCATCCAACCTCCCATTCTAACATCGGGAAAGGGGAACCCTCTTTATCCAAAATCAACTTACCTGCGCTTACCAAGGAAACATTAGGATCTCACACGATAGTTGAATGTAGTGGTAAAATCCCTAACAACCATGAAATTGCAAATAAAGGTCTAGCCACTTCCAACCTAGTTGGAGCATGGAGGAACAAATTGAAGCGAGTCCACTGCAAGGGAACACTCAAATACTATCAAAATCTGCTAAAGGATGGAGTCTTATCTCCAACGGTTGAACTGTTGATGGTTGGAGCTAGAGCATGGTCCATGACTCTGCTAGGATTCTTATGGTCTGAGCATCCTACATTTTCAATAGTTAATGCTTGGGCAAATTCAAGATAGGGGAAGAAAGGACTTGAGAAAACAATGCTAAAGAAAGACAACTCTATTTTGTTCAAGTTTCCCGATAGCACCAACCTCGACAAGATTATGGAACAGTGCTCGTGGCACATCGGAGAGCACCCCCTCTTTATCCAAAAATGGAGACCTATACTAGAAATGGATAGAGGTCAAATAAACACCTCGCCATTGTGGGTATAGTTTCATAATGTCCGATGGAGTTCTAGACCATTGAGGGTCTTAGCTACTTGGCTAACTCTTTCAGTAAACCCGTTTGTATGGATTCCCAAACTGCAACGATGGAATGGATATGCTATGCAAAAATGTGCATTGAAGTTTCTAAAAATGCCTCCTTACTTGATTCACTTCCCATTTTTTGGCTAACTAAAATGTGTGAACTGGAAAAGACTGTCATCTCCCTCTCTCTTATTCTTGGAAACCAATGAATGATAGCAAAGTCTGGAAGCCCACTGGTAAAATGTTTCAAACTGGATGATATGATGAGTTACTAGATTTTGTTGTAGTTGATGATAAGGATGATGCAGTCGTTAAAGATAGGGGAGCGGTCTATGAATCATCCTTGGTGGAGGCAGATAATCTTCTTAGTTGTACTGTGGATGTTGCTAATAGTGTGGTCGATGCTGTTGAATATGCAATGATTAATGTTACTGGTGTAGGTTCTGATACAACCTATGTTGAGGTTGTTAATGATAGTCGTAGTGCAGAGGATGAAAATACTAGCGATGTCACTATGGATGTGTTTAATGGTGCTGTGGATGTTGTTAATGATGACAAAGTCAACCTTCAGGTTTTTGAGAAATAAATGGCCCAGGTTGTAGACAATGGTAAGCAATTAGTTGGTTTGAGGACTGAAAATGTTGTTATAAGTACTTACCAATCCCAAGAAATTGTCAAATGGATTGTGCTTAGGTGAAGACTCCTTTAGAACATGTTAAGATAATTGATATTGTTGCTAATAAAGAATCTCCAGCTCGACTTGCAAATGTAGGATAGACAACTATTGACAACTCTAGTATAGACAATGTTGAGAGTCTGGACAGTGAAGTGAATGACTTCACCTCCTAGTATTTAGAGCATTGTCAAATAGATTAGGCCTACATGTTGACTTCATTAGCAACTATTAGGCAAATGAGAATATTGTTTCCAAGACCTCTAAGGCTAGACTGGAGTATGCACAACAAACAACAATGGTAAACTCTATTAATGACTGTGTGGTAAGTCAGGGCACAGGGGATATCTTCTCTCAGAATGCAGAACAAGTACAGGACTATGATTATCCATTATCTACAGCCTAAATCCCTGACATCTCAGGAGATTTTTGTGTGCAATCCAAAATGGCAAAAAGGAAATCAGCAAGGAAGATAAAGCAAAATCCTAAATACCAGGGGGCTTTTCCCAAATAAGGCAATCCTAGTGTGGAACATTAGGGGGTTAAACGACCCCCATAAACAAGAAATGATGAATGAATCTTTCCATGGAGATGAAACTTAAGTGGTGCCTATAGTTGTTTCTTTTTGTTATCTATCTTGTAGACAGTTATACTACCTTACTTAAGGAGTTATTTGGTCATATTATAATAGGAAAATAGACTTAATGCCTTTAACTCGTTGTAATGTAGATATAGTTTTAACTATAATTGAAATTCTTTTTCATTTTTCAAAAAAATATTAGTTTTCAAATATTTATATGACTACTAAATGAAATTGTTACATTTATACATGTATAATAATTTGACAATTATGGTTACAATATTCTATTATTTTTTACTTACCTATTTGTATTCAAATGCTTTGTATAATATGAATGACATTATTTAGTTATTATCTTAAATTTTAATTTAGATTAAGGAGTTAAATTTTTATATAATTTATATATTAAAGTTAACGACAACAATATTTTATATCTAAAAATAAAATAAAATATTAATAATTAATGTTAAATTGAAAGTTGATAAGTTCAAGTTTTACTAAACAATGGGTAATTACTAAATATGTACTCTAGTATAATCTTTTTGTTGTTTTATAATAATGTACTGAAATTTAAAATTTAATGCACCTATATGAGTTATAATTTTTTAAAATTTTAAAATTTACTCAACACTGGAAAAAAGTTATTACACGTAATTATTACAACGGGGAAACCTAAGTATTCGGATTTCCTTCCGTTGTTAGAAAAGTTGAGGAGTCGTATTAATGCTTGACAACACCGTTTTCTCTCTTTTGCGGTGAGAGTTACCTTAATTATTGCGATGCTGAACAGCATGCATATTCATTGGGCGGCCCATGTGGTTATTCCGAAAAGGGTTATTAAAGAAATGGAGCGTATCTTGAAAACCTTCCTTTGGACAGGTAAGCATGGTAATTGCAAAGGGGCGAAAGTTAAATGGAGTGAGATTGTGCTGTCTAAGAAGCAAGGGAGTTTAGGAATTATTTCTATTTCTCAAACACAGCAAGTATTGATGATGAAGCGAATTTGGAGGCTATTTGCAGATAGGGAAGCCCTATGGGTTAAATGGGTTCAGACTTATCACCTTGGCGGTCATAGTTTTTGGCATATCCCTTTGAGAGTGGACTACTCGTGGATATTTAAAAGTTTGTTGAATGTCCATGAGTTGACCTACCCTTTAATTCAATGGCATGTTGGGAATGGGGACGAAGTTAGTTTCTGGTATGACAACTGGCATGCTCTTAGCCCTTTTTGGTGGCAATCCGACTTGTTTGGCTTTCGAGCTCGCCTTCCATCAGAGGCTACGGTGGCATGGGTGGTTCGGTGGAAAGGCCAAAGGCCAAATTGTCATTTCGACCTTGTCATTGATAGATACATTCATGGTCTTGTGATCGGGCCTGAGCCGGATAAACAGGTATGGTCTAGTAACGGTGGTGTTTTTTCAAATAAATCAGCACATGGTGTAGGTATAGGGTGGCAAGTGGAGGTCAATTGGGCTGATCTTGTTTGGCAATAGGTGGTAAGTCCACAGGCAGCTTTTGTAGTATGGTTGGCGATTAAAAACAGGTTGCGTATAAAGGATAGATGGTTTGGAGACTTCGACCCTATTTGTGTGCTATGTAACCAAATTGCGAAGTGTCGGGACCATCTGTTTTTTGAATGTGAATATTCCAAAATGATTTGGAGTCGTGTTGTGCATCTGATTGATTTGTTTCCTCCCTCTTATAGTTGGAGTGACGTTTTAGCTCTTTTAATTGGGGAAGTGCGAATAGGGCGGTCTGAGAGTATCATTATCCAGGCTTCCTTTCAGCTGGCAATTTATTATATCTGGAGGGAGCAGAATCGGTGACTATATAAGCAACTGGAGCGGCCGAAATATGAATTAGCTGATTTTCTAGTTAATGTGATTCGTGAAGGTTTAATTGCTTCTGAAAATCAGAATTATTTGAGTTTGTCTATGCGTAGGCGTTGGCACATGTAGGTAGGGGGCTGTTTTGGGTGATATTGGCAGAGGTCTTTTGACTAATTCTCTCTTGTGTGATTGTATCTCGTCTCTCGTTCTGTTTAGGCTTGTATAGTTTAGTTGTTTGATTTCTGGGTAATACAATTTCTTTAAATTTTCAAAAAAAAATAAAAATATTATGAAACTTAATTGTCTTACTAACAATCTTTATTTTCGTAAAATATATTTAGTTAAAAATAATTTTATGAGGCATATTAAATTAATTTAATAAATATATGATTAAAAATTATAATTAAAAAGCAACATATTTAATATAAATAAATATATATTCATAAGGAGGGAGATAGAAGCTCCAAGGAGGTGGGGGTATTTTGTAAAATTCAGGTTAAAAGTTTTGAATTTTTTGCAAAAAGCTTCCTATATTTTTTTAAACTTATTACAAATACTGATCAGTATCATGCAAAATTGTCAGTACCGATTGTCAATAATTAAGAGGATTATTTTGGACTCTTTTTGACTGATACTGATTTGAACGGTACAAAATTAAAAACACTGGACATGACCATTGATGTCAGACTCTCACGTTCAACTATTTTTGACAAGTACTCTCCAAAGAAGGCAAATAGCTTAGATTTCACCTATCTGATTTCTTGTAGTTAGCCTTAGATTTTGAGAAGAAAAAAAAATTGTATTGGTGATCATGAATCAAATTTCTTGTATTGCCATAATCTAAATAAACATCTTAATATTGCTAAAGCCAAAGAATATGAATTTGAAAATCAACTGGTCCATAGTCAATTGCTCATCAATTATCAAGCTCTTCATGTTTTCTTGAAAATTTAATATATATGTAATTATAAAGAAAAGAGCAAAACAATGTACCAGAACCGCAAGCTACTATATGCGGGCCAAAAAGAGGAAAGCCTTTCAGGCCACCGAAACAGAAACCTAGAATACCACTGTCACAAGAGAGCAAACCACAAAATGTCCAATATCCAGCTACGTCTAAATACTTCAGCGCTGTCGCATAGCCAAACCTAGCTGCTCTTGCATACCATGCCCGATGATGACCTCCCTTATCAGGTTAATAATGCAGTCCGCCAACTTATATTTTTGCCGCTCCATTTGTTTGTAAAGACGCTTGTTTCTCTCCCGCCAAATATGATAGATAACCATATGAAAGGAGGTTCTAATCATGAGAGAATCACGCTGCCCATTATTGACTTCGCGAATAATCTCATTAAGGACCTGAGGCCATTCATAAGAAGAATAAAAGAGACCTATCATATACAATATGCGATTCCACACTGCCTTGGTAAACTCGCATTCAAAAAATAAATGGTTTCTACTTTCAGATACTAGCTTACATAGCACACAAATAGGATCATAAGTACCGAACCACCTGTCATTTGTTCTCAATCTATTTTTAATGGTCAGTCATAGGAAAAAAGCTACCTTTGGATATAATACCTGTTTTCAGGCGAGTACAGTCCAAGGAATTTCTTCAGCCGGCCCTCGCCCAATGGCACGTGCTGAAGAGGAAGTGAAATCACCGGATTGTGTAGCTGTCCATATCACTCTATCCGGAACACTTCGAAGAGTGATACCATTCAGGTACCTAGTAAGCTGATATCCAAACCTGTATCTAAGCAGACGGTCATGTTAATCTAACATTTTTTATTTTGTACACCTTGCACATTCCTTCTCATCAGATGTGATTTGGCCTTCACTATAAAATCCAACTCCAGGAATAAGGGATCGGGCATGTAACAAAGCGACCAAGTTTTGTCTGTCAAATGTATCTTCCTTTTCTTCTCACACAGTTCCTGAAATACTCTTCTGTATAATATACTTACCATTTCAAGCAGTTTGGAACAAAACTAAACTAACCACCCATTACAGCTTTATAAAGGAAGTGACTTTTACACCTACAAAAGAAGTTAGCTACCATCAGCAGTGCTTGTCAATAAATTTGCATCAACTTTCGAACATTTAGGGACGAAGAAATAAAAACTATGTGGAGGCTTAAGATTGCAGAGGGTGGCAATGACCCTTACTTGTACAATAGGAACAACTACGTGGGTAGGCAGACATGGGAGTTCGATCCTGAAGCTGACACTCCTGAAGAACGAGCTGAGGTTGAAGAAGCTCGCCACAACTTTTACAAGAATCGCTTTGACGTCAAACCGTCTAGTGACCTTCTTTGGCGTTTTCAGGTATATAAATGAGTCGTCATACTCTTTTCCTTTATTTTCTTTCTTTGTTGGCTATCTAGCTGCTGAGAAAGCAGTGTTTAAATGAAAATGCCCATATATATGCGTGCCATACACAACACATATTTTTAGGAAGTTGTTAATATCAATCTTACTTTGATTGCAGTTCCTAAGGGAGAAAAATTTCAAGCAGACAATACCTCCAGTTAGAATTCAGGATGGTGAAGAGATCACATATGAGAAGACTACAAGTGCATTGAGGAGGGCTGTCCACTTCTTCTCAGCCCTGCAGGCTAGTGATGGCCATTGGCCTGCTGAAAATGCTGGAGACTTGTTCTTCGGTCCTCCCTTCGTGAGTTACATTTTCTTGGAAATGTTAAATGTCACATATACGAAACACTTTTAAGTTTCACATTTTTTTCTTCTTTTTCTGCTTCAAATCCAGGTGATATGTATGTACGTTACAGGACACCTTGACACTGTGTTCCCTTCAGAGCATCGCAGAGAAATCCTTCGATACATCTACTGTCACCAGGTACTACTGATTTTTGATATTTGATCGAATCAACAAAGGCTTGGCAAACCAATGGTCTGCATAAGCTTGTTTAGTATGCTAACTTCGTGTGAAAGCTTTCTAATGAAGAATGAAGATGGTGGTTGGGGACTTCATATTGAGGGTCACAGCATCATGTTCTGCACAGCCCTCAACTACATTTGCATGCGGATTCTAGGTGAGGGACCTAATGGTGGTCAGGACAATGCTTGTGCAAGAGCTAGGAAGTGGATCCACAACCATGGTAGTGTCACACACATACCTTCTTGGGGAAAGACTTGGCTTTCGGTATTGACCTGGTTGAGTTATTGTTCATCATGACAGAATCTGTAAACCAAATATTCTCAGATCTCAAAATCTGATTTTTGTCTTTCACTATTTCTTATGCAGGTACTTGGCGTCTATGACTGGTCTGGATGCAATCCAATGCCTCCAGAATTTTGGATCCTTCCTTCGTTCCTTCCTATGCATCCAGGTTTGCAGAGCTGTATATAAATATAAATAAATTCATATATATGTACAGTTAACTGAAACGGGAACGACTCATATCTGTCAAAGTTTCAAGATAAGGTGAATTTTATCTCTCAGACAAGATGCAGGAGCTGAAGATGAACAATGAGAGCATTTTTATTTCATTGCTCATATGGTTTTTTAAAGACAAAAGAAGTAGATAACACAAGTTAGAGAGTATGCCAAGTTATGAACAAACCAAAAAGACTTGGATATAACTGTCATCATAGGAGCTTTAACATATAATAAAGATACAAATATTACAACTAACCTCGCTTAAAATCATATATGCTCAAAGCATATAGTTTGAGACATGGTTGTTATTAGAATTTAGGGTTTCAAGATACCCTCTTTATTGACACTTAATAGGATATATATATATATAAAGAGTATAACATAGATTAGGAAACAAATCTCCTAATCCTACTGAACTAGGAATCTAACCCTATCTGAGGATCCCTTATTTTTAAGGATCCTAATACATATCCTATATCTGATATTTATCTCCTATATTTGATATTTATCTAATGCAATATCTATACTTATTAGAACAAATTCTCACACTCCCCCTCAAGCTGGTGAATAGGAATTTTCCATTACCAGCTTGGATACAATTTTCTCAAATATTGAGTTACTCAATCCTTTAGTGAGAATGTCAGCAAGTTGGCCTTGTGTTGATAGATACAGAGTGCATATCAAACCAGTATCTAACTTCTCCTTAGATGAAATGTCTATCCACCTTAATGTGCTTAGTCCTATCATGTTGAACTGGATTGTGGGCTGTGCTTATTGCTGATTTATTATCATAGTAAAGCCTTATAGGAGCATCCCACTTAATCTTTAAGTCTTTTAAAATGATTTTCACCTAAAGCAATTCACATATACCTTGTGCCATAATACGAAATTCTACTTCTACATTAGATCCTGCTACTACCCCCTGTTTTTTACTTCTCCATGTGATCATATTTCCTCCAAGAAAGGTACAATAACCCGACGTAGATCTCCTATCCACTACTAATCCTGCATAGTTAGCATCGGTATATGCTTCAAGTGTCATGTCTTCATTTCTTTTGAACAAAATCCCTCTTCCTAGAGTTCACTTAAGGTATTGCAAAATTCTATCTGCTGCCTGTAAGTGAACTTCTTTAGGACTATTCATTAACTGGCTTACCATGCTTACCGCATAGGCTATATCAAGTCTGGTATGTGCCAAGTAAATTACTTGTCCTACAAGTCATTAATACATTTCCTTATTGACTGGAACATCTTCCTATGCTTTTCCCAGCTTAAGGTTCGGCTCCATGGGTGTAGTTGCGGGTTTAAATGCAACCTTTCCTGTCTACTTAAGTAAATTAGTAACATATTTTTGTTGGGATATAAAAATTCCTCTCTTAGATTGTGCTACTTCAATTCCAAGAAAATACCTTAACCTTCCCAAGGTCTTAATCTCAAACTCCTTAGCTAAACAATTACTCAAGATCTGCTGCTCTATCTCATCATCTCCTGTGAGTATGATGTCATCCACATAGACTAATAATACTATTACTTTCCCTGTGGGTGAATGCTTAATGAACAAGGTATGATCTCCTTGACTTTGCTTATATCCTATAGATAACATAACTCTTGCAAATCTACCAAACCAGGCTCGTGACGGCTGTTTCAATTCATACAAAGCTTTATTTAGCTTACATACAGTATTGGTGGCCACTTTTGCTTCATACCCAAGTGGGGCCTCCATGTAAATCTTCTCTATTAACTTCCTATGCAGAAATGCATTCTTTACATCAAATTGTTGTAGTTCCCAGCCACGGTTTGCTGCTAGAGATAAAATTACTCGAACTATATTCATCTTAGCCACAGGAGTAAATGTCTCTAGGTAATCAATCCTATAAGTCTGATTGTATCTTTTGGCTACCAATCTTGCCTTGTACCTTTTAATCAACCCATTGGCCCTATATTTTACCATATACACCCACTTGCAGTCTATCAGCCTTTTTCCAGCTGGCAATTTCACCAAACTCTAGGTTTTATTTTTTCTTAGTGCCTCCATCTCCATATCTATGGCTTGTTTCCATTTTTCATTAGACAATGCTTTAGATAAGGTTGTAGGAATGGTTGTGGTATTGAGGCTTACAAGAAAGGCTTTAAATGCTGGTGAGAAATTTTGAAAGGACATGTAGTGTGAGAGTGGGTATAACGGCCTTTTAGTGCATGTTCTGATCCCTTTTCTAATGGCAATAGGCTTCATCTTCCTCACTAACCTGCACTTCAGTTTCAATTTGCAAAGTAGGGACATCAGAAATTGTTTGCAAAATAGGGAAATCAAAATTTGTTACCTTATTTGAGGAATCTGGTTCAGATTCTTGTACATGCATAGATTCCAGATTAACCTCTTTCTGCCTTAAGTACTCCTTTCCAAATCTCACATCTCTAGAAGCAGATTTAGGTTCAGACATGGGTTTGGTTTCGATTTTAGTAGATTCTGGTTGAGTTGAAGGTATTTGACTAATTTGACTGGGTTTAGATATAAGTAAAGGATCATTTTCCAACACTTCAAGAAAGAACTCCTCATCTTCCTTGGACAAAATAGGCTTCTTGTTCATTAAAGGTGACATCTTGGGACATATGAAATTTCTTAGAAGGAGGATGATAGCACTTATACACTTTTTGAGTTGATGAAAACCCTATAAAGATACACTTAAGTGCTCTAAGATCCAATTTCCCATGGTCTTGGCTGTGAATATGAACAAAGGACACACACCCAAAAAATGCGAGGTATAAGATGGTTTGTAGTAGATATATGTAGGTAGAATGAAGAGAATATCTCCATTGGACTTTTGAATCCTAGGACTCTAAAGGGTAGTCTATTAATGAGATGAGTGGCTGTTAGGATCGCTTCCCCACAAAAATATTTTGGTACATTTTTCTAAAATAACAATACTCTAGTTTGGTCTAAAAGGTGTCCATTTTTCCACTCTGCTACCCCATTTTGTTAGGGTGTTTTGACACAAGAAGACTGAATTATCCCTTATGAGTAAAAATTTGGTTGAAGTAGTCTTTGGCATTGTTGGATCTAAGTTTCTTGATTTTTATACCAAACTGATTTTTTACCATAGAGATGAAATGTGAAAGTACAGAACTCACTTCAGACTTGTGTTTGAGCAAGAAAACCCAAGTAACTCTAGTACAATCATCAATAAAAGTTACAAACTATCGTGCCCCTGACACATTTGAAAAAGTTGAGGGTCCCCAAATATCAGTATGAATAAGATAGAAAGGAAAAGTGCTTCTTTTTATTGCTACTAGGAAAAGGTATACGCTTGTGTTTAGCAAGTTCACACACCTTACAATAAAGACTCTCGAAATCTAGCTTTGTAAACAAAGCAGGAAACAAAGATCGAATAATCCTAAATGATGGGTGACTTAACCTACGATGATGTAAGAAGATTTTTTCTTTATTTGTCAACACTGATTTAAGCAAAATGAGTAGGGTGATCTGCTTTTGGATAGGTTTGATCCGTTAGTTTCCTCAAGATAGTAGAGGCCATCCCATTTTCTCGCATTTCCAATCATCTTCCTGAATCCCTCTCTTGAAATAAACAATGACTTGAGTGAAATGTAATATTACAACGTAAATCAAGTGTGAGTTTCTGCACAGATATTAGATTTGTGGCAAGCTTCAGGACATGTAAAATATTTCTCAATGTTATGTATGCGTTTATTTTGACATCTCCTATGCCAGCTACTGTTGCTAAGGATCCATATGCTGTGGTTATCTTCTTATTGCTTGGGCAAGGGGAATTAGTAGTAAAGAGTTTGGAGGAATAAGTCATATGATCAATAGCTCTTGAATCCATAATCCAAGATTGATAAAAAACCTTATCTGAAACATTTAATCCAGCTGAACACGTCCTTGAATGTAAAAGGTGCATGTACCTGCAGATTTCTCTGTGTTGCTAACTAATGCTCTCATCTTTTCCACTTCATCTTGGTTAGAACCCTTTGTGTCTTGTCTGTCTTCCTATTGGGATGTAATTGTAGCAACCTGTACTTGTTCATTACCCCTAGGTTGATATCCTTTCCGTCCCTAATCACGGCTAGGAGGCTTTCCACATAACTTCTAGCAATTCTCCCTCGTATGACATGGCTTTTTGCAGTAGCTACACTACAGGTCATCACGGTTCTGGGACTTGGATTGACTCTCTTTTTCGGTTTCTGCATCCAATCTTTTCTCAACCTGATTTTCACTCCTAGCCATCATAGCTGAACCATCAGAAGGTTGAGAATTAAGCATTAAATTCCTCCTACTCTCTTCACTCCGAATAATAGCCACTACCTCATTAAAGCATGGAACTTTATGCTTTCCAAGTATTTGGATCCTTATTTGATCAAACTCAGAATTTAATCTAACTAGAAAGTCATAAACTCTATCTTGTTCAATTAACTCCTTTAGTATAGCAGCATCATCTGGACACTTGGTCTGAATCACTTGATAATGATCAAGTTCTTTCCATAATGACTTCAGCTGATTGGCATATTCCATCATAGATTTGTTCTTTTGTTTAGAGGTAATAGTCTTGACTTTCACTTCATACACTTAAGGTGCATCCCTAACTTTTGATTATGTCTGCTGAATTGCATCCAAATATCTTTGGATGTAGCCATGAACATCACCGTATCACTTATTCAGGCACCATTGAGTTTCAAAGCCACGCCATCATCAATGAGTCCTCCTCATCCCATGCCTCAAAACCTAGATCTTCTGGCTTTGGTCCAGTTCCTAACAAGTGACGGATCTTTCCCTTGCCTTTCAAAATTGTTTGAATAAGTTGTGACCACTTGAGATAATTTTTTCCATCCAATTTGTAGGCAGTTTGAATGATCTGTAACTCTACTGAAGATTGAGTCTTGGTTACTTCATCTGATGAAGCCACAATTATTGAACCACTCTCCTTGGTTTCTGTCATTGTTCTTACCGAAACTAATCAGTGATGAAGGCTGATTCAGGAACAAAGGAACAAGGATTTCATATAAAGAAGAATAAAACAAAAATAAAGGCTCTAATCAGCGATGAAGACTGATGTAGGAACAAAGGAAAAGGATTTCGAAGAAAGAAGAAGAAGAGAACAGCAATGAAGGCTCAATCCTCTCTTTATTTTTCCTAGAAAAATTCAAGCCTAAAGCTCTAATACCATATCAGAATTTAGGGTTTCAAGGTACCCTCTTTATTGACACTTAATAAGATATATATACATAAAGAGTATAACATAGATTAGGAAATGAATCTCCTAATTCCACTGAACTAGGAATCTAACCTTATCTGAGGATCCCTTATTTTAGGAATCCTAATATATATCCTATATCTGATATTTATCTCCTATTTTTGATATTTATCTAATACAGTATCTATACTTATCAGAACAGATTCTCACAGTTGTATATCAGTGTGTTTTTCTTGTGAAAAAATAGGGTCCATAACCCGAGGAACAATTAAATTGTGTCATATTTCGAAGTGGATACAAAAGGTTACACAATTTAAAATTTAGTCATGCCTCAATCAATTTTTTTTTCACTAAAAGTATGAATTTGTAGCACAGTTTCGAGCAGAGGATTGTCAGTGTCCATACATCTTTCTGGAACATCAACAAATGAGAACATGAGTGATGACACGGTTATGCTAGAACCTGTGATCTCTTCCATGAAATAACATTGAATTGAATTGAACTTGAAGAGAAGAATTACTTCAATGTTTCAAGAAACTAAATCAACTAAAATAGTACCTGCAATAGTGATGTTCTCCAATACAGGAAAAATGTGGTGCTACTGCCGAGTAACTTACATGGCTATGTCATATCTATATGGGAAACGTTTTGTTG
>JANIJH010000003.1:1203607-1215475 GCA_024520975.1 Erythroxylum areolatum
GTCGCGAGTTCGATTCCCAAAGAGGACAATACTGATTAAGGTTGGATGCCGCGGTATAACCCGCAAACACACGCCGCGGTATAACCCGCAAACACCTACGGGTGGGGTGTGGGGTCCAACAACTACTTTCTGAACTTGGATTAACATTAAAGCAACCTTCCATGATGTCGTGTGATAACTTAAGTGCAAGAGCATTGGTTGCCAACTCTGTTCAACACACTCGCAGTAAACATATAGAAATAGATGTTCATTTCATTCGCGAACTGTATCTAGCTGGAGTCATCAACATTAAATATATATCGTCTTCTGTGCAGGTTGCAAACTGTTTCACTAAAGCTCTAACATGCACACCTTTCATGTAGCACAGAGACAAACTCGGTTTGGCTATTACACCCTCTCGTTTGAGGGGGGATGTTAAAGCATGAACAATAGGATAGGACAGTTAGTAGGACAAGATAGCAAGATGTACAGCTAGATGTATTATAGTAATATACCTATATGTACAATCTGTTACTATCGTACATATCACTCATTATTCTTTCTCTCTCCGGTAACCAACTTCTGTTACGATTATTATTATAAAAACCATTCTTTGAAGGCTCAGAAAACCACTGAGCATATTATTCATATCATGTGAGTTTTCATTTTCTATCTGTGTGGCATATTTAATAGACAAGAAAGTAAAGCAAGATTGATGAGCTATAACTCAAGGACCAAAGTGAAATTGGATGTATATAACATCTAAAATAGTTAGGAGAGAAAAGAAAAGGTGCTATAAGAAACCTGTTGTAAGCCCAGAAGAAGTTAGCTTCAGATAATCGCACAAATTTTCTTCATACATTTAGCAGTGTAATATCCCATCCTTTGCAAATATATAATAGAATTCAGGGTGTCTTTGCTAGATGCACTATCAACCTGCATTTGATTAAAACTCCCAGCTGATCAGTCAACATATCCACTCAATGAATAGAAGTTGATTAGCTTCCCTTGATGCAATACAATTAATTGAACAATCTGAATGTTGAATTATGAACATTCAATCACACAACAAACCAACTTTGATCACATAACCATAACAGTCTTAGTCACAGAATTCTGTTCCATCTCCATTGTCATTTTATTCAACGAAGCAGAACAGCAAAGCTAGATAACATTCCCAAAGAAACCCAGAAACCATTGATGTCCATGATGTCAAACCCCTTAAGACACCTCATTGAACACCTTATCTACGGAAGAAGCAAACTTGAACTTTCCATAATACTCGATCGTTGTATAACCCATTCTTAAATCCAACACAACGACTCATCTCGCCCATACATTCGAATCATTTTTGAAGCAGAATTTACAAAATTCTCTTAACATAATTTAAATATAATAATGCAGATAAGAACGTGGATCACGTCCCTTAATAACAAGTTGATAATGACCATGTAATAAAAACTCATGCAATCTAAACTACAACTCACGAATAGGTATAACCCCCCATGTAGAGTAAACTACGTATACCGCCTATGTATATACTCAACACAGACCACTATCACTTACTTACACCCCCCATGGACATACTCGTATGAGTAAAGAAATCATCTTGTAGAAAGGAATGGTGAAGGGTTTAAACGACTAATTGGAACTAATGTTATGTTAACAGATGTGTTCATATTTCAATAAAATTTTTTAAAAGTTGACGCTATTAGTTAGTATGCAATTTAATTCCACATAAGCATCCGATTAGAGTCTAAGTAATAGATTAGTATTAGTTATAAATTTATAAAAGTACACAACGAGAATTATTTTTGCAATTTAATTTTATATAATCATTTGATTAGAGTCTTGAGTAGGGGATTAGTGTTAGTTATAAATTTATAAGAGTGAATCACGTAAATTATTTTTTCAATTATTCTTAATTATATCCTTGTTATTCTAGAATGATTTCTTTTTTTTGTTAAAAGGTTTGTCAAATTATTTTTAATTGATGAATATTATGACTATGGAGAGGTTATATAAATAATTAATCTAAATCAGAGTAATAATTTTTATTAAAATAATTTGAAAAAAACTTAATAAAAATTCTTTTCACGATAGAATTTTTATTACCATAAAATATTTTTAAGTAATTAATTAAATAATACAAATATGTTTTTTAAGATTCCTAAAATTGTAAAATAAGTTTAAATCTTTTGCTTAATTGATAATCATCACCACATATCCTTCTTAACTTTGGACTTAATCCAATTAAAATAGGGATTGGACTATGAAAATGTAGTTAATTGGAACGACAATGTCTAGAATGAACATGATTCTGTTACAAAGTGCTTTCTTGTTCTCTTTAGCTTTAAAAATCCATAGCAAATGCTAAAGGTATATATATTTTAAAAAACCAACGCTTTAAAAATCGAACCGGAAATTAAAGATTGAATAAAATTGAAGAATTTAAAATATGATGGAATGAAATTTCTTATCCATTAAATAATTTAAAGTTTAATTTAAAAAGTTTGTTAAATAAAAATTAATTAGTTTATTTTAATTTATAAAAACCGATTAGTTTGTAAAATTGACTAATTAATTAATTAATTTTTACCAACAAAAATTGTTAAAGTAAATTAAATTGAAAAATTAAACAAGCAAAAATATTTGCAACTGGATAGTTAACCTCTTTGGTCGTTTAATCATGGCGAAGAACATAAAAACTTAAACCAACATTATAACAATGTCCATATCCTATAATTGGCAGGTGTGTACCTAATAACAACATTAATGACAACTAATAATTATCAGGATTTCAAAGGTAGGCCTTATAAATCTCCCCCACCATGCTCAACCTTTAGTTGGAGGATCCAATCCACACTTTCATGTTTGTAACCTCAAATCAAAGATCAAATTCACTTTGATGATAGTTCTTCATCAAGAAGAATTGATTCATTGCATGATTTTATCATCATCATCCTGATCACTTCCCATCCAAAATGACAAAGAAAAGCACGAACAAGGGTAAAGGAACTCCTTCCAATCGATTACTCTTTGTGTTCTTCAGACTTCTGATAATCGGCTGAGAGTTTTTCTTTTTGATTTTTCCTTTCTGATGGATGCGCACGTAGCTAGGCCTGCACGCAAAACATCCTCGTCATTAGATCTTGTTTTTGTTTTTGTTTTTTTGATGCTATCGCTTGTTGTTGTGTCGACTGGGTCGTCGTCTTCGTTGTCAGATTCTGATGCTCTCCTGAGGTTCAAGAGTTCACTGGGGAACAACGTGTCCTTCTCCAGTTGGGATATCTCCAAGAAGCCATGTGATTGGAACACTGTGAATTGGATTGGTGTGCTTTGCCTCAACAATAGCATCTGGGGTTTGCAACTCGAGAACATGGGATTAACTGGGACTATAGATGTTGATGCACTTGTTTCAGTGGAGTCAATTCGGACGATAAGCTTAATGAACAACAGATTTGAGGGTCCGTTGCCTGAGTTCAGGAAACTTGGGAAATTGAAAGCCTTGTATCTGTCGAACAACAGGTTCGTCGGAGAAATTCCTGACACTAGTCTTCAGGGTATGAGTTCTTTGAAGAGATTGTATCTGGCAAACAATGAGTTCACTGGATCAATTCCTTCCTCTCTTACCACCTTACCTAAGCTTAAAGAGTTGAGGCTTGAAGGCAATCAATTCACAGGTCAAATCCCTGACTTCCAACAACAAGGCCTAAGGAGTGTAAATCTAGCAAGCAACCAATTGGAGGGTCCGATCCCTGCAAGCTTGAGAAACATGAACCCAAACTCGTTTTCAGGTAATGGTTTTGGAACATTTTACAGCTTTTAGTTTCTGAGTATTGATTAATTTCCATGAAAACATAAACTTAGGGTGGATTGGTTTCAGGTAACAAGAACCTCTGCGGACCACCTCTAAGTTCATGCCCAGCATTTCCTGAAGAAGTGAAAAAGAGTGATAGTAACACTTGGAAGATAGTATTGATAGTAATAATCGTAGTGGTAGTTCTTGTGGCTCTATCAGTGGCCTTGTTCCTCTTCTACAAGAAGAAGAATGAATCAGACTTGAAGTCTTCGTCTTCATCAGTTGTTGCAGCTACATACAGTGCAGAGCGAGTCCAACAAGAGGCACAGCCACCACGAGCCACGACTGGGCTCACGAGGAGGGCAGATCAAGCGAAGCTGTCATTCCTGAGGGATGACATTGAGAAGTTTGATCTGCAGGATCTGCTCAGAGCCTCTGCAGAGGTGTTGGGGAGTGGGACATTCGGAGCTTCGTACAAGGCTGGTGTGAGTGGACAGGTGGTGGTTGTGAAGAGGTATAGGCATATGAATACTATTGGGAGAGAAGAGTTTTATGAGCACATGAGAAGGTTAGGGAGATTGAAACACCCCAACTTGTTGCCTCTAATGGGGTATTACTATAGAAAGGAAGAGAAGCTTTTGGTCATGGAGTTTGTGGACAATGGTAGCTTGGCTAGTCACCTTCATGGTAAGCTTCACACTTTCTTCACATTCAGGCATACAATACTTGAATTTAAGCTCGCTATAACTCGATTTTATTTATTCCAATCAGGAAATCATCCATTAGAAGGACAAGGCCTGGATTGGCAAACCCGATTGAAGATTGTCAAAGGTGCAGCAAAAGGAATGGCCTATCTATACAACGAGCTTCCTATAATGGTCCCTCATGGTCACCTGAAATCTTCCAATGTTTTGCTCGACGATTCCATGGAACCTCTCTTGACAGACTACGCATTAAGGCCTGTCATCAACCCTGAAAGTGCACACTCGCTCATGGTGGCTTATAAGTCGCCGGAGTACACACTTCATGGCCGGACGACGAACAAGACGGACATATGGAGCCTTGGAATTCTCATCCTGGAAATATTGACTGGGAAATTTCCTGAGAACTATCTGATGCAAGGTTATGATAAGAACGCAAATTTAGCAACCTGGGTCAATAAAATGGCCAAGGAAAAGCGAATAGGTGAAGTGTTCGACAAGGACATGACAGGGACGAAGAACAGCAAGAGCCAGATGATAAACCTGTTGAAGATCGGATTGAACTGTTGCGAAGAAGATGCAGATAGGAGAATGGACATCAAGGTAATCGTCGAGAAGATTGAGCGATTGCCAGAAGGGGACACCGACGAGGATTCATTTGGCAGCGAACATAATACATTTAGCATTAGAGGGAATGAAGATGATTTCTCATTCAACTTGGATCGATGATCAGAATTGGCAAGAACAAGGAGGTTTTGTACGTACAAACATTGAAAGATCTATCGATGACAGGTTCCATGCTTAGGCTTTCACAGAACGTACCCTATTGAACTGAAGAAGCACGTGAAGGTACAGATTGGAGAAGATCACTAGGATTGGACATGAAATTGTAGAAATCAATGTGAACAAAAAAAAGAGGAACGATATGTTAGCTTGTAGAGAAGTAAAAATCAATTTCCTGTTATTGGTTTGAAGAGGGGAAAGAAAATGAAAAGAAAAAAGAACTTTGTTTCTTTTAATTCTAAGAACTTATATATATATATAAATAAAAAGATTAAACAATCTAAGAACATAAACGAATAAGTATATATATATATATATATATATAATGAGTTAGTTTAATTGAAATGGAAAACTCATAATTCTCATAATTTTTTCTTTATATCATTAAATAATATATTAAGGGAATAAGTTTTGGTACTATTGTCGTCTACAACTAAATTTAAAAAGAAACCAATTTCAGTCAATACAAAATAATGTAGTAGTGGAAAGTAGGGATCATTCCCACAAAAAAATTTTAACAGTAAAAGTTAGCGAGTTTAAAACTAAAATAAAGTAACGAAGGGGGGGTTGGTTCACATAATTTAAGAAATTAGAAATAACAAAAACTGAAATTAAACAAAAATATTCAGATCTGGAAATTCAGTAAACAAACCTTGGTTTTTGATCACTGATGTTATCACACTAAAATAGATCCTTGATATAAAATTCAGTTCATCAATAAACATTCACTAGTTGTTTTCTCTTAAGTGTAAATGAATAGAAATATGTATTCTAAGCATTTTTATTAATCAGCAACCTAGATACGATCGTAGGTTCAATTGAATAATAGCCTTAAGAACTAAGAAACCAATAAACAAGATAACACATGTACGACATATATTTAATCAAGATGAGTATCTTCTTAGAATTCCCTACTCTAAGGAAATCTGAAGTGGATTGGATCTGAATTTGAAAACAGATCTAGCAGATAAATTTTGTCCTTATACGTACCCATGCTTAGTCATTGAATTTGTTGCCAATCTGGAATTTTTGAATTTTCTTTGTTTCCTTTGCATCTTTTTTATTCAATTTCATCTCTTAAGTGTTAAAAATCATCTGAGAACAATTAAGAAATAAATTCATCAATTTTGAATAATAATTTCAACACATTAAAGAGATTTATATATAAAATAAGCACAAATGACAACTTAATAAGTTTGTTGACATGAATTGTCACATGTTTCAGAAACTCTAACAAAACTACGTAATTTAATACACATCAAATTAATTAATTCATTAATTGAGGTTAACAAAAATACGTCGTTTTCATTCAATCCCTAAACGCTACCCCCTTCCTTCTGTTTTTAAAATCACTATCGCTGTTGTCCCTCTCACACAGATTGTTGTCGTCCCTCTCAAATGTCTTCGTTCTTCTACAAATAGTCATCGACTAGCACGAAGTTCGTTAGTTCTTCGTTCTTCTATAATGATGAGGGGTGAATGAACTGAGGAGCTTCATGGGAGTCGGCAATTGTTTGTAAAAGAATGAAGATGATTGAGAGGGACGACAACAACAATGATTTTAAAGGCAAAAGGAAAGGGGCAACGTTTGGGAATTGAATATCAAAACTACGTCATTTAAGTTGCTAACCTCAATTAATTAATTCGATGTGTATTAAAGGGCATAGTTTTGTTAGAGTTTTTGAAACACGTGGCAAGTCATGTTAGGAAATTTAATGAAGACATTAACGTCAGGCCCTATTTGGTTGAGGGGTTAGGGATGAAAGAGGATAGAACGTAACACATTTTTATCGTTTGTTTGAAGGTTTCATAATGAAATGAAATAGAACGGGATGGAAGTGGAGGGTTTCATATTACGATCCATTCCATCCTAAACAGTAAAAATAAGAAACCTCTATTTGGGGGGTTTAGGATGGAACATAAACTAATAAATACATATTACTTAATATACCCTCAATAATTCTTCTTACCAATTATTTCTTCTAATCCTACCCAAACTCATTTTTTACTGTACACAAGCTTATCATTTCTAGACTTCTCTTTCCATTCTTTGTGTTTTACCATTTCTCATTCTTCTTATGTTGTTTATTAGCAGGGAAGCAGAAGAGGAGCTGGAAGACTTGGTCATCGGTGAGTCTTCCTCTTTGTCGAAACCTTCTTTTTATCCTATTTTTGTTCATTGTCGAATTTTTTTGAACAATATATGTCCATTGCTTTTATTATTAGATGTGTTTTGTTTTGGGTGAGGAGATTTTACTCTATTTTGGTTCACTTTACATATGGGTTCACACATATGGGTTTACCCATTGTTCACTTTACATCGAAGTGAACATTATCTGTTATAGATTGAGTTGTTATGAGTTAAGCTACTAAAAATATCGATCATTTAATTTGAAAGGCATATAGATATAGATCAATACTGTTGTATACTCTTGCGATCCACTTATTTTACCGTATGTGACTCATTTAATATGTTGTGTTGTTTGAATTTGGGGTATTTTTCAATCATCGTTGTCTTCTTTGTCTTTGTTTTCCTATTACTTTGCTTGAAATTTCAGTGGGGGATTGATTCATATGAAGCTTCCCTTTTACATTGCTTCTTGTTGCTTTTATAACACCATATATAAATGGGCATATCTATGTCATATTTGTTACATTTTTATTTTCACAATATAAAAACTACTCCTAATTTATTTTTAATACATGAACGGTGAAGGTAATCAAATGAATAATCAAAAAGGAAAATTGATTCGTATACATCAATTAGCACTTGTTCATATTGCTTGTCTTGTGATATAAACGTGAGTGTTACGTAAGAGATGAGCGAATGACAAACTTCAAATGCTTACACCATCAAAGAGATTGCAATCAAAGGAGAGTATCATGTGAAGAATTTTATTTCATTCCAATGGGAGAAATATAATTAGAATGCATCCTAAACCATTTGACGAATTATGTGATTTATTAGCTGGAAAAGGTATGCTTCGACCTACTGTACATGCAATTGTTGAAGAACAAGTAGCGAAGTTTCAATACAATGAGTTTAGAACAACTGTATGAAAGTTATCTTTTCCTTGTTCGTAAGCCTGATGAAGTTAGGGCATTACTTGGTGCACCAATAAATATTTGGAAGAACATGGATTTTATGATGTCTTCTTAATAAAAGACAGGTATAGTATATGTTAATGACTTGGTATCAGGTCCTTTTCCTTCTGCCCAATGTGTATATTTTGTCAGATATTTTTGTATATTTTTTGGATCAATATATCACGAAGCCATGTAATTGAGGGAACTATGAGAAATTTACTTAGTGAAAGGTGTTTCTAGTTATTTTGCTTCTCTTTTACAATAATCTAGCAATTGTATTTCCTTGGAAAGTTTACTTACAACAATTGAATGTTTTCTCTATGTCACAATTGTAAGAAGAAAGCATCGGCACAAGTTTATAGATTGTAAAGCTGGGGCAGAAGAGATAAGTGATTAAAGCCCAGCATCTGAAAGTCAGGAACCAATCAAAGATAATGTATTGATAATAGGAAAGCTAAAAGGGGAATGACTAGTATTAGTGCAACGGGGTGACTTAATTAGTTACCTCGTGACTAGCATTTAATTAAACTGGCATTTAACTTATTAACATGCATGACTAGAGTCAGAGCAATAAGATTGATGATAGGTAGTTAGCAGATAAAATGAAGCTTCCTAGCATGTGTTCGCAAAATGGTGGTTGAAGAGTTTGGAGTTTTAAACAAGTAAGTATCGTATGGTTCTTCATGATATGTAAGATGAAACATGCATCACGTTGGTAACAATTAAGTATTTATAATATGAGGATATATTTGTTGAAACGTGAATGAGGATTTTAGGTGTGCTCCATATCTCGTTTTTGCATATTTGATGATCAATATTTTATAAGATGTTGTTGAAGTGATTTTTTAAGCTAAAAAGATCATTCGAAACATGTATAAAAGAGTGCAAAAAGAGTTTATGAAAGGTTGTTAAGTTGTCATTTTGTGCTTATTTTGTATTTAATTCTCTTTAATATGTTGAAATTATTATTCAAAATTAATGGAATAGTCTCTTAATTGTTCTTAGATAATTTTCAACACTTTAGAGATGAAATTGAATCAAAAAGATGCAAAAGAAACAAAGAAAATCTGAAATTTCATATTTGCAGCAAATTCAGTAATTAAGCGTGGGCATATGTAAGGACAAAATTTATCTGCCATACCTGTTTTTGAAATACAGACCTGATCCACTTCAAATTTTGATAATTTTGAGAATCAAATTGCATCCTTATTGATGGGGACCAACAACCTGAATTTATAGGAAGGTTATCTGCTGAAAATCAAAGAAAGCTTGAGAAGATTTGAATAGCTAAAGAGGGATTTGAGTGCTACTGTTCATAGCAGATAGTTTAGGGGTAGTTTACGTTTTTTGCATTCTTTTCTTCTAGTTTTTAGGGCAGCCTTTGGCATTGTGATTGTTTAACACTTTCTGAAAATTTTCCATTAGTTTTAGTTTACATTTCTGCAGTGTTTTTCTAAGTATTTTCGGATTCCCTAGAAAAAAGACCAGGGATGGAGACTTTATGTTTTGTTATTTCTTTGATTTTCACTTTCATTATTAGTAGCTAAATCCCTTTTCTTGGTTGAGGGGAATCACGTTATCATCTATTATATGTGAGATGTTTCAATAAAGTTTATTTTATTGATGAAAATTGAGTGTCTTCCGAATTACTTTTTCTAATTAAATTGGATGATTTCCAGGTGCACAATTAGGAATTGATTCATTTAATAGCTAGATTAATGAAATATGGCGTTCAATTTTGTTAATCACAAGCGACAATTAGGATTACCTTCTTTACGTTAGAGTGGGAAATTATAAGAAGATACTCATCTTGATTAAATGCATGTGGTATATGTGTTATCTTGTTCATTAGTTTCTTACCAAATTTTGACGTCGTTGTCGAAAAATTTCTTAACTGTTTTTTTAGTGATGTTTTTATTTTGTTTTTGGTTTCGTTGTTCTTGGTTACCTTGTCTTCTATTTGTTTTAATTTCATAGTTTTTTTTTCTGATTTTTTGATCTTTTAGTGGCATGGTTGTATGCTTTTGATTCTGATTTTTCATATTATCCTTATTATGATGATGAGTTTCTATCTGTTGCTACTTCCAGGTTTGACCATCAAGTGGTGGATTTCACATCCATAACAACACAAGTACCGAGGGATTTGATAGCAAATATGGCTTCCAAAACACAACAATTCAGGATACGTACTAGGCATGGATCAAAAAGCGTGAATGAGGTGAATGTAACCACATTGGAGAAAAGATTGAATGATCTTACATCCTTAGTGTGATAAATTACAGTTACAAAGAAAGAAGAAGCAAAGGTATATGGAATATGTTTGATATTAGGACACTCTACTGACGCATGTCCAATTTTGTAGGAAGAAAAAGTAGAACAGGTAAATGTCATGGGAGGTTTTGTTGGACCGAATCAAAGGAAATATGACCCATTTTAAAACACTTATAATCTGAATTGGCGCGATCATCCGAATTTGAGTTACGGGAATCTTTAAAGACAGCAAGATACCACAAATTTCCTATAATTTAGACAACCATATGTGCCTCGACAACAGCAACACATAACATCCAATTCTGAAGGTAAGCCCTCTTTGGAAGATATAGTTCAATCTTTGGCCACTAATGCTTTGACGTTTTAGCGAAATACTGAAGCAAGTATCTGAAATATTGAAAATCAACAAAGAAATATTAAAAATCAAATGAGCCAAATGGCAATTGCCATAAATCGATTAGAGGCACAAAATTTGGAAAATTTTCCAGCACAAACGAAAATCAATCCCAAATAAAGTACGAAGGCTATCACATTGCGTAGTGGTAAGGAATTGCAAGAATCACATCCGAAAATTTCCAAAAGAGAAGTAGAAGAAGAAGCAACAAAAGAGGCACCTAAAAAATAAAAAAATGATGCAAACAACTCTGCAGAATATGATTGTTCCACCCCCTTTTCTGAGTCGATTTAAGAAAGAATAGTAAGCGGACTTAGGAGAGGAAGAGGTTATAGCTCGAGAAAAGATGGAGGATGCACAACCTCCTAATGTAGGCAATGCAGTTCATGCTATAGCTAACTGAACTTTGTTTCCTTTTCCTAGTTGTTTATAGGTAAAAGAACAAGAAGAAGCAAGAAGAAGAAAAGTCACTAATCACATATGAGTTGAACGAGCAGTGGGCGAGCGAGCTGAAGACTGAAGGTCGCAAGCAAGATGTCGAGTCTCCACACCCATTGCGATACTCTTACAGAGACCATCCTAGTGTGAGAAGCGCATTGCCCTAAAACACAAGTGGACATTAGAGTATGATGGTGAAATGATGAAATTCCACTCATCAGAAGTGTTGGACCCTGACCTTTTCTTGGAGATTTGATTTATTAAACAAAATTAAATAAGGAATTAGTGGTGTTTAATGTTGTATTTGGGTAATGTTAATTGGAGAAATTGCAATGGTATTTTGAGGTTAATGCATGAAATGGGTGTTTTGTGTATGATTGTGTTATTTATAGACATTGTAGGAGATTGTGTAT
>JANIJH010000003.1:1244517-1258421 GCA_024520975.1 Erythroxylum areolatum
TTTGGGATCCAGAGTATCCTAACTATTAGCTAGCAATATATACAAAAATAGATTCTGTCTTATCTACCATTTTACCCGGAGCTTGTAATGCACCTATAATAGTATACTGTTACTGCAATTTGTTATGACTGCGTTGAATTGTACTGGTATTGTCCGTAATCCGTAATATACTGTACCGCGATTTGTTGCGGTTGCAGACTGCGTTTTCCGCAACTAGTCTGAACTGTTGTCACGATTTGTTATGACTGCATTGAATTGTACTTGTATTGTCTGTAACCCGTAGTATCTGAATTGTAGTCCGAAGTATACTGTTATTGCAGACTGCATTTCCTGCAACCTGTCTGCATTGTTATCGCGATTTGTTATGACGGCATTGAATTGTACTTGCATTGTGCCCAATCCATAGTATCTGCTATATAGTACTTAAAATTTGCAATTTAAAATCTTGATCTCCTGTTTACTGCAGGAAGTGAATATTGAAAAGGAGCCACTGCTGTGTTTCATTGTAATGGGGAGAAAAAGCCTCCCAGACCCTAGGAAGAGAAGCCAACCTTACTGGGGTTTTGTGGACTTGGTCACCACAAAGATTGATGATGTGAAGAGTGCCCTGAAAGGAGGTAATTGCTCTATGAACTTGGTGTCTGTTACGCTTCTTTTCGAAGAACTTACACATCACATAAACAACTTGCGATTCTCCATTTTCAGAGGAATATGACATTTCAACAAGAGGACATCGTCACAAGCCTCCGGCAAGAGCCATGGGGGAGGGTGTGTATCGTATAGTGAGGCACAATCCTGGCAAGAGAATGCACACTCACTTGATCTACAAGCTTGAGTTCCCTCCAAAAGACAAGGAAGATGAACCTCAGGAATCACTCAACATCGAACCTGAATGCTCGTATCTGATACAAATAAAGAACCCTGATCAGCCTGGAACATCCCAGTTCAGGGGTCTCCAGAACAAGCGTAAAGCCACCTTCCCTGCTCATCTCCAAGGCCAGTTTGGGCACAAACGTTACTGTCCTGCAGACCCACCAGACTTCCTGAACTATGAAGGCTGCGAGTTCTTGCTTATATCAGTTTCTGATGACATAGAGCAGGAGTTGGGATTGGAGCTCAAGACAGAATGTGAAGCAGACCCTTCTTGTTCCGATCTGATGAAGAATTTTGGAGGGACGACTCCTACTATGCCCCTCCTTGAAGGCACTTGGGATTGATCAATACGTGCTTACATCAGAATGTTTCAGATCGTGCAAATGTTAGTAGTAGAGTTTGTGGTCTTTTGGTTGTGGAATCAATGTTTAATGTAGAACTTGAGTGAGTAGATTTTGTGCAGTATCATGAACGGAACAGCTAGTGTAAGATGTGCCCAAGTGTATGGGAAGCTCTTGATATATGGTAAGACCTAAGGTGATGCAAACTTTAAGATATAAAAATTTATCATATAATCGTAATGTAACAAACATTGCCTTGATGTAACATCATCATCATCAGAGTTGATAATATGTTGGGTTCGAATTTTCGATAAGAATTGAGTTAAATATTTGATAAAAATTTTGAATTTTGAATTGAATAGTTAAAATTTTCACCCTTAAATACCATCAAAGTTTGTTTAATTAGGCTTATAATATAAAAGAACTGTCAATTAATTAAAAGTTAAATTAATTAAATTCATATTAGGTTTAATTTTTTAAATTTAATTAATTATAAAAATAGAAGTTAAACTTAACGAAAATAAGTCTAATTCAAATTAATAAAATATTTTCGTATTTAGATTTAACTAAATTTAAATTAAAAAAGTTGAAATCTATAAAAATTATTAATATTACATCTAAAATTTTTATTAAAAAATATTGTAGACAAATATGCTCTATTTTTTATTTTAAACATTACTGCAAATAATGTTTTAATAACTATTATGAATAATTGTCATAATAAAAATTATATTTAGATAATAATTGATGAAGATTGTAGGACCGTCTTAGCCAGCCGAAAAACCGCATGACTTTTAACAGTGTGGTGGTGGTTTCGATGCCATTAGACGACGTTTTATGTGTTTTGTTTTGTCATGTCTTGTCGTTATCTTCTTCCTAACGTTTAAACGACAATGGGGCATAACCAATGCCCGTGTCTATGACGGTCTCCCAGGGTTTTTGGCCAGAGAGCTAGGGTTTAGCTGATTCTATCTAATCTACAAAAGTTCATCCAATGTGTACCAAATCCCTATCTGTACCAACAAATCTTCCATTTCCTTCTCCAAAATCTCATCTTATTTCTTATTTCAATCCCAAGTTCCTTCCGTTCTATCAAAAGACTTCTCCTTTTCGTCTCCATCAAAGAACCCAATTCCCCAAATGCCATCAAAATCCAAACCCTAACACCAACGACAACCCATCTCTGTTCATCTCTCAACCTCAAGAAGAAGACCATTTGAGGGATGCCCAACATGCCATTTCGCATTTCCTTCAAGGACTTGGGGTCTCAGAGGAGGAATCCCATTCCATTGCTTTGAATTCGAAGAGATACGTGAAGATGTTACTTGATAGTGTGAGCGACTTGGAGGAGTGGAGTAAGTGGAAACATGGTGAAGGTGGGACGGGAGAGGGATTTGGAGATTTGGGGTTTGAGGAAAAGATGGTCTACATGGCTAAGGAGAAAGGGGACAATGGAAAAGTTGCGTTCTTGGAGAGTATTGGGTTGAGTTTATCTTCGTCCATGAATGTTGCTCGGTACTTGTCTGGGGAGTCACTTCCAGGCCTCATTGAGAAGGTGAGCATTAATTTCTCCTGTATTTTTAATTTGTGTTCGGTGAATAAATCGCAAACAACTAGGTTTCTTGACCAAAGAAGACTACAATGGTTTCTCATTATTGTTTGTGGGAAAAATGTCTTTTTTCCTGATTCAAGATGTCTTAATTGCTTAAAGAAACCCTAAAACCCTACTTCTATCAAAGAATAAGCTTAAAAGTTGCTCAAGTGTTCTTACTTCTTAGGCTTTGTTCCATTGTTATGTTGCCATTTATTAAGCTCCTCATGTTTTACTTACCTCCGCCAACCAATTGTTGATTTATAGTTGGACTACTTCCTTATTTTGCATCTGGCTTATAGGTTAAATATATGAAGAAAATATTCTTTTCTGACAGTGATGATAAAGGGCTCACTGCAAAAAATGCACGACGAATGATGGCCCATTTATCAGTACCTATTGATGAAGATCTACAACAGACCTTGTCTCTTTTTGAAAAGGTATTATATGAAAAAAAAATCACTTGCTTTTTTAACTTTCATGGCTGGAGATGCTGCTATCGATTGAGCCTGTACTTCAGCAACAATTTGAGTTGTCCATTTAATAGGCACTGGTGAAGATAGATTTTGTTCATGATTTTAAGATCAGGTTCATATTTTGTGGTTCAGATCGAAGCAAGGCGCGGAGGTTTAAATATGCTAAGTTCACCTGATGCCAGCTTTCAGTACGTAGTAGAATCATTTCCACGCATTCTTATGCTTTCGATAGAATCCCACGTGAGGCCTATGGTAGCATTTCTGGAGGGCATTGGAATCCCCAAACAACAAATTGGGAGCATATTTCTATTGTTTCCACCTATTATCCTCTACGACATTAAAATTCTCAAAAGAAAAGCTCTAGCTTTCGAGGAGGTAGATTTTCAAATTAAGGTTTTATATAAATGCCCCAAAAAGTAGAAACTCAGTAGATACTTCTTCTATTGCTACTCTGTGAATGCCTTCGTTTAACCATTCCAGTTGCACTGTTCTTCAGATTGGCGTGGTTGGTAGAGACCTGGGTAAAATGCTGCTGAAATACCCATGGATCTTTGCAGCATGTATTCAGGAGAACTGCAAAGAGATCCTTTTGTTTTTCAGTATGGTGAAGGTAAGTGTTGTGCATATTTGAGAATTGGAATTGTTTATCTTATTATTTACCATTTTCTTCTGGAGAAGTTTGGCTACTCCTTTTAGCTGCAATAATTATTTCCAGAGTTAACTGAAATCCTATTTGAAATAAAATGAGGGGAAGATAGTATATAATTTCCGTGATTGCTTAACTATTGAATATAAGCATATAATTTCCGTGATTGCATTAACCGTTGAATAAAGCCAATATAGTTTAGAAATGCTAGTTTCAGTTTTTGGAGCCTTGCCATCTTATTGGGACAATAACTGGTCTTCCCTTCAAGTTGCTGTCTCTACTGCTAGTGTGTCTTTCACTTCTATCCCTACATCTTATCTTCTGGTAACTATTTAGTACTCTACTTTGACAGTTGCATATGATTGGAACTCCTGCTACCAGGTACCAAAAGTGAGAATTGACAAAGCAATTAGAAGCTGGCCTCATATATTGGGTTGTTCTACCAGCAAGATGAAGGTGATGATAGAAGAATTTGCCAAGTTTGGAGTTACAAATGAAAAGTTGGGTCAGGTTATTGCTGCAAGTCCTCAACTATTACTGAGCAAACCCCAAGAGTTTCTCCAGGTATATGGTAACGTTGGATTTCCACAAGCAAATCAACAGTTGTTTAATACATTCTTTCCAACTTCAATTGCATGTTAAGGTGATATTCTTATTTGGGCTTAAACTTGCCAAATTCACCTGCATTGCAGTAATATGATAAACAAATGACTATCTATATATGTTCATTCTGAGTTCTTGTTTCTTGTTGTGGCATTTGTTTGCTCGAGTCTTAGTTTGTGTAATCTTGTAAAGAACAGGATTGTGGCAACATTTTGAGAAGAAACTCTATAAGTTGTATGAAATAGAAACACCACTTGCTGGCTATATTGTCATTTTTATCAGAAGTGAAGATAAATCATAATGTTGAGTAATCTCTTACTGAACTGTGCAGGTGGCTTCGTTTTTTGAGGAGCTAGGATTTGATCAAGAAACTGTGGGACAGATACTTGGCCGCTGTCCTGAGATATTTTCTTCAAGCATCGAGAAGACACTAAAGAAAAAGGTTGAATTTCTCCGGTATGTTGGTGTTTGTGAAGACTATCTTCCTCGGGTTATCAGAAAATATCCAGAGCTGCTCATGTCTGACATCGATAGAACCTTAATTCCTCGGTAACTTTTTTATTCTAATAGCCACATACTCCAGTTCTCTAATCACCATTGTTACTTGGGTGGTGATCTTGGTCCTCATCAGTTATGATGTATGGCAGTCCTGGTACTCACAGGACAAGCTGTAGTCTAATGAACCAAAAAAACATGGGAAATACTTATCCACTTGTATACATAAACAGTTCAAAGAATTCCTTTACTGAGATTTATGTTTGCTTGATAATGCCAGTTCTAGGCATATAACATTATCATTATTTCAGGTTTCTGTCCATTAGTTACTGAGATAACCTTGGTTACTTGATGACAGGATGAATTTTTTGATGGAATTAGGAATCTCTAGGAGCGATGTTGGATTCATGGTCCGTAGTTTCTCTCCGTTACTGGGGTACAGCATTGATGAGGTTTTGAGACCAAAGTACGAGTTCCTTGTGAACACTATGGAACGACCATTGAAGGAGGCAGTGGATTATCCTCGATACTTTAGCTATTCCCTGGAAAGGAAGATAAAGCCCAGGTTCTTGTTTCTGAAGAGAAGGAACATCCAATGTAGCCTAAAAGATATGCTGGGTCTTAATGATGAGGATTTTGCTGCAAAGTTCTTGGATGCTGGAGAAGTTTATATCCCATCTTCCCCCTATCATCAATGAACTGCAAGTACCTGTACCATACTAGCAGAGTAGCAGGTCTTCTGCAAATAGCATATCATAGTTGATTGTTGATAGAAGGTATCATATCTTACTAGTCCTGCAACAATCTAGCAACAAAACCATAGCGGCAATCACGAAACACAGATCAATGAATTGAGCCTTCTTGGTTATCAAATGACTTGCCTATACACAGATGTAGCAGAACTGCAGAAACAATGGTGAATAAACACATCAAAGTGAAGCCTGATGCAAACTTGGGCCAAGTTTCTGAGGCCAGTCGAACTAACACAATCTCCTAATAGGACGCCACTTTGTCTGAAAAGTCTCGGTATTTTGGGGATTCAAGCAGACTGCAACGAGTTAAAAGAAATCCCAGAAAAGATCCGGAGAAGGATGCCTAGATGCCCACAAAACAAAGGTTTTGTAGGTCATATATACTATGTTGCAGGACGATTACTGCGTGTTCTCTAGCTAAATTTATCTGAAACCTCCCATTCCTTTTGAATTCACCTGAAAGAGAAGCCGGGGAAGGTGAATGAACCCGAAAGAACTTGTCCGGAAAAGCATTAGATTGCAGTACATAGAGATCTGTCTGAATAGTAGAACATCTTTTGTTCATTCATCTTCAAAAAAAAACTAAATGAAAAGTAGCACTACCATTGCCCATCCCTTCAGGGTTGTTCGAGTAAAACTGTGATTACCAACCATGGCTAAAATTTAAATTAGATCGAATCAAAGTACTTGCAAGTGCGAATATATATAAATAAGCCAGTTCTTCAAATTAATTTATCATTCTTATCCTAGTGTTCTTGGCATTACTTAAAATGATTCCTGGCAACAGTTTGATTTGAAGCTTTTGGGAACATATTCTGATTCTGATTTTGACTTCCAAACCCTACTAGGATTCCTCTGCTCGTGCAATTCCAATGGGTTGGTTGACTCATCATATAATATAATAAGCCTTCGGCATTTAATGCGGAGCACTGAATGCTTACAAATTACAAAGGTTTTTAATAAGAAAGTGACATGTGGTTGAAGAGGTAAGCTTTTTATTAAAGTTATTAAAATAAAAATTTTCTTACTTTTTAAAAAATAAAATTAGTCTTTCTATTACAAATATGTTAACTTTATAAATCAAATTTTACTTTAGTTTCATGTCTCAAAATTTAATTCGGATATTATTATTATTATTATTATTTTATAATATTATAAGTTTTTATATTTCTCCTTATTATATGTTAATTTTGGTACTTATTAACTTATATTATAAAAGATAAAATCTAATAAAAATTTCCTTACCTAATATGATTATATTTAATGTTTTAAAAATGTTTGTTAAAAATTGAGTAATTCATTAATTAATCAGTCTATTTTTATAAACTAACTAATTTTTATAAATTAAAATAAGCCGATTAATTTTATTTAAATTTTTTTAATTAAACTTTACATTTTTTGCTAGATAAAGATATTTTTTAATTTTATTTAATCACTAACTAATTTTATAACACTCTAATAATAATTAAATCTTAAACTTCTTATTTTATCAATTTATCAACATGAGATAGAATTTAGGATTCATCATCCACCGACAATAAAAGCTTCCTAGGACATGATAAAATAGATCTCCTTATTATATTTTTGTATATATAATATAAAGGGAAAATAAATTGCTTGAAAATCTTAATTTTTATGTAAATAAATTGAAATAAGAAAGGGGGAAGGAAAACTGAAATATTTTCTCAACATTTTCCGGAAAAAAAAAAGATTAAAATTTTCTCCTTATAAAATTGTTCCTGTTAAGTCTTTCTCTGAATTCTTACAGAGATAGATACACAGATACAGAGAAGGCGTAACCTTGTTCTGTCGATGGCTGTTGTCTAGCTTCTCTGACCGGTACTTGTTTTTCTGTCTATGAAAGTTTCTGTCTTTTTAACAGATCTCTCTGCAAATGGGCTTTCTGATTTCGTTTGCAAGTTGGGTTTTTGATCGTAATGTTGAAGTAATAGATGAGTTTGGCAATTGGGTTTTGTGGGATTTCTTTGGTAATTTCGGATCTTAATGGTTTTGGGGTGTGTTTGATTGCTAAGAGAAGGTGAGAAAATTGTAGACAAGGGCAACGTTTTTGTTGTGTTTTCTGGCAAAAAAAAGATTTGTTTTTGCGGAAAACCAAACTGAAAAGTTCCTGCAGAGAATTCTAGGACTTGATTTACTAGTAGTAGGATTTATTGCTGAAGTTAGTTCTTTAGTGTCTTGTGCGAAGTGGGATTCCTTTTCCAAACTCCTTGGCATCATGGGAAGGATTCCTTTAATTTGGAAACCTTATCCAGATTCATGTTGTATTGAGTACAGTCAAGGAAATGTATGAACTTTTGTGTCACAACTTGGGAAAGACAATGAAATCATGTCGGTGATTCTATTGTAAGAAAGGTCGCAAAACCACCAGTAATTACAAAATGCCAAAGCTGCATAAATCTGTTAAAAAATAACTTGAAAAGGAATTTCCGATATTCAATTATGGCCATCTTGTGGACTTCTGGTCGCTGTCTCTTTGTTGGTTGTGATATGCAAGTGTAATTATAGGTTGAAAGTTGCAGGCTGGTGCTATATTGTTGGAAAGAATAAGAAGTAGAATTTATTTTAATCCAGATCTGTTTTTTCTTTTCTTGTTCTTTGCCTGGTCTGTAGTTTTTTTTTGTATATTTCTTTGAGTTGGAGAATTAAACTCTTCAAAATGCAGAGAAATTCCTTTTGATTATTTTGTTGTGTTCATCTTCTGATTTTCATTTTTGTGGCTTGTAGAGGATGTATATGGTCAAGGGAATCTGCAAGGTGCAAATTACTTTTGCTGATGTTGAGCCATTCTCTTTCAGAGGCTGAATTGTTTGTGGTAGCTGGATTTTCTTTTTAACAAGTTTTTTGGCACCTGAATTAGCAAGACGATAGGTTCAGTACATTTAAGTCTTATGTCCATTATATCATATGAACAGAAAGACCTTTCATTGGATAAATCAGAGTAATCAAAATTCAGCGACCTGCTTCTGGGGGCAACTTGCCCCAAGGCAGTGAGTACAGTACTTTCCCTGTTGTTCGAAGGGTGAACTCTTCCCATACAATGATGATGGATGATGACATGGAGGGCGGTAATTTGGGGCCTTATCAAGAAAGGCCAAGGATATTCCCCAGTATGCGTAGTAAAACATATACTCCATGGGTAAAAAACTATTCAAACTATCATGTAGTTATTTCAACATATAATCATCATACTGAAATTTGTTTATTTAAGGTGTATATATGTGATATATCCTGCTTTAAAATTTAGTGGTTTGTATTGTTTTATGAGGCGCTATAGTGATGTATTTTTCTTCTTGCATGGACTAACTGACTCTAACATTTGTGCAGATTTTTCGGGTTCTAATGAGAATAAATCTCCGTGTTCTAGTAGTGCTTTTGTTCTTTGTTTTTGGAGCAGTCTTCTACATTGGAGCAAGTACCTCTCCAATCATAGTTTTTGTGTTCACAGTTTGTATTATCAGCTTCCTCTTGTCATTATATCTTACGAAGTGGGTACTAGCAAAGGATGAGGGTCCTCCTGAAATGCAACTGGTATATCTTCTGTATTTTGTTTAAATAAATGCTAATTTGTCAAGTATTTTGATTTTTCCATTTGTTAGATAGGTGAATATATCTTTTATTCTTTGTAGAGTTCTGAAGCTATTTTGATATGCCTTGTACATGTTATCATTCCTATAGCTTGTCATTGTACCCTGTCTACATCTATTTTAAACCTCTAGTTTCTCAATAAAAGTTCAAGAGTTATGATTGATGCTTATGTACAATACATATAAGTCTGAGGATACACTGGTACATAACCTTTTTAATACTTGTTGGATTCTTTCCCTAAACTCATGTTTTTTCTTTGTAGATATCAGATGCAATACGTGATGGAGCTGAAGGCTTCTTCAGAACCCAATATGGATCAATTGCTAAAATGGCATTTTTCCTGGCATTGGTGATTCTTGGTATATATATGTTTCGCAGCACAACTCCTCAACAGGAATCTTCTGGCCTTGGAAGGTGACAATATGTTTATATAATTTTATGAAGTTTGCTATCATGCTTTCTGCATGCTCACAATCAGTCTTGTCTTTTTCCCTCGGTGATGCAGGTCAACATCTGCTTTTATAACTGTTGCTGCATTCCTGTTTGGGGCTTTGTGCTCAGGTGTTGCAGGCTATGTAGGAATGTGGGTCTCAGTTCGTGCAAATGTTAGAGTATCTAGTGCAGCAAGACGATCAGCTAGGGAGGCGCTGCAGGTTGTCCCTTTTGTGGTACACTTTCTTCTGGGCATATTTTTGTGTGATAATTAGAACATATGGCATGCAGATATCTGTTCGTGCTGGTGGCTTCTCTGCTCTTGTGGTGGTTGGTATGGCTGTTATTGGCATAGCCATCCTCTATGCCACATTTTATGTTTGGCTGGAAGTGGATTCTCCGGGTTCAATGAAGGTTACTGAATGTGAGTTACGCTTTCCCCCTGTCATATGTTCCAATGTATTTTATATCTGCAGTAGACTGAAAGGGAATACTTCTTTTGCTAGTTGAGCAGAAAAGACAGCTAATGGTTTTCGAGCTTTCCATCTATTTGTTTGTTAAGACCTGCTTGTACCGTTAAGTTGCAAGGAACTAGGTTTTTTTTTAAAACAAGTTTTATTGACTATGGAAATAAATTTTACTTCTATTGCTAAATTAGGATGTGCTGTTTGATATGTTCTCTCCATGGAAGTAGATGGTCATGGATGAGTTCCCATTTTGACTGTATATTGAACTATTCTGTACTATTGACTATGTATTTGCAGGATTCTTAATGACCATGTCAACATTTGTGTGGTAATTTTATGATGCCTGATTTTTGTTGATCTTCTTTTCCAGTGCCTCTTCTGCTCGTTGGATATGGATTCGGAGCTTCCTTTGTTGCCCTGTTTGCTCAGTTGGGTGGAGGAATATACACAAAAGCAGCTGATGTCGGTGCTGATCTTGTTGGAAAAGTAGAGCAGGGAATTCCTGAAGATGATCCTAGGAATCCTGCTGTCATTGCAGACTTGGTAATTCAATATTCTTTTGTTTTCTTGTTTATCTAGTGCCATAACTGCAGCTGTACAATCTGTTTTATGTAATTCATTATTTTTCTGCAACTTGAAGCATGTAAAACAAATAATATTCAGAAAGAATCGTATATACTTTCTGTGACGTAGAAGTTCTTTTTTATCTTTTCCCCTTTTAATCCCTTCGTTATCATACTAAAATGGTCATCTAATTATGAAATTGTTAAATTGTTTCATAAAAGGTTGGAGACAATGTGGGTGATTGTGCTGCACGAGGTGCTGATCTTTTTGAAAGTATTGCAGCTGAAATAGTAAGTGCTATGATATTAGGGGGAACAATGGCCCAGCGATGCAAAGTTGAAGGTAAGGGTACTTGCACTCCTCCACCTTGAACATGACTGAACTTTTTTTCTTCGGTGGAACTTTGTGAAAGAAGGCAACATACTGGTGTATTGCAGTTATGATTCTTCGTTATGAATGCATTCATCATATGATATGCTTATTAGGGGTTTCATTGTATAATGAAGGATTGAACCCATAAGGATTTGTTGTCCTCGACCTATTAAGATTTGGTTATGTTGTCATATACCCATTAGTATTTATTTATGTTTTATTTTATTTTAATTTTCCTAGTTAGGCAGGTTTTGTTGTCCAGCAAGAAAAGGAAATAAGTTAGCTTTAATTAGAAAAGGATTTCAATCAATCCTTTTCACACTAGAATTAGGACTCTCATGTGCCACTTTAGGGGTATAAAAGGGAGGGTTAACAGATGTTTTGGAGAACCAACAAAATTGCCTTTAATAAAAGCTTCTGCAGGACATTTTCCTTAGAGAAACTGTCTTTCGCTTGTTGATTAAATCCTAAGATTTATGCTTGGATTTGGTTCAGAGATTAACCTAAAATCTCTACTTAACTACTTCCGCTGTGTCAGTTGGTATCAGAGCCTTAAAATCCAGTTTGTCTTGGTGCCTTACCTCAGTTTTGTTTATGTCCCACACCCTCTAGCCCATCTTCCAGCCCTACCAACCCAGAAATTTCACCCCAAAAAAAAAGAAATTTCACCCAAAACTCAAAAAATTCACCCAAAACCCAAAAAAGTCAAACCAAATGTTTTCAGATTTGACCAACTAGTATAAATAGCTGATCAAGGAGATAACCAGAGATTTGACGAAGTTTTGGAGGCTATTAATGGATTAGCAACTCGTATGGATCAACTTCTAACCATTATGACCCTTAATCAAGCCAATTATGGAGGAGTGCCAATTAATGGAGCTTGAGGCAGAGTTTTCCCTCAACCCCAACCTATTAGCAAACCTGATCTTCCAAGGAATGTAGAAAATAGGAGAGCTCAAGGTCAGAATCAGATGCCTCTTATGGAAGATACTTTGGACGAAGAAATTCTAGACCAAGACCAACCAAGAAGAGGGAAGAGGCCAAAGGGATAAAGATGAATACAAGATGAAAGTTGAAGTCCCTTATTTTAGTGGAAATCTAAGCATTAAAGGCTTTCTTGATTGGATTGATGAGGTGGAAAGTTTTCAAGAGATGATGGAAGTCACAAATAATAAACTAGTGAGAATTGTGGGCTATAAATTAAAAAGTGGTGCTAAAGTTTGGTGGAGTAATCTTCAAAAAAATCGGGAGAGGAATGGAAAACCACCAATCAGATCTTGGAGGAAATTGAAACAAGCCCTTTTCCTTAGATTTTTACCCCCTTATTATGAGCTGCACTTATTTGATCTTTATCAAAGTTGTGCCCTAGGTTCTAGGAGTGTGAAGGAGTATCATTCAGAGCTCTTGAGGCTGGCAGCACGCAATAATCTTGAAGAATCCGACATGCATCAAATTTTAAGGTTTCTTAGAGGATTAAGATCATCCATAAGTGAAAGGCTTGGAATGCACACTATTTGGAACATAGAGGAGGCCTACCAATTGGCCTTGAAAGCTGAAAAGATGGAAAAGACACCTAAGAGGTTTGAATACCCTAGGAGAACAACTCATCAAATTCCAAACGAAGTGGTAGGAAAGGGGAAAGCATTAGCTGAAACATTGAAAAATCGATAATGCCCCTAAAGATCTAAGAGTGGACAAAAGGAAGCCTTTTGAAGGAGGTGGTAGCAGCAGGAGTAGTAGAGGAGTTCCTAAGTCCAACCTTTATGCACCACAAAAAATAGACGTGTTATAAATGCCGGAAGCCTGGACATATCTCTAGTAATTGTCCTGAGAGAAAGATGGTCAATGTTGCTGAAAGAGGAGATTACCTTAATGAAGGTGAAGAAGATTTAGAAGAGCTTCAAGAAGAGGGAGGAGAAGAAGGAGTTTGCTAAAGAAGTTGCCGATGGCAGAGTTAGTCTAGTGGTAAGGAAGATACTTTGTTCATCTAAAACTGAGGAGCCACAACAAAGGAGAAGCATTTTTAGGTCCTTTTGCACTTTTAATGTTAAGGTGTGCAACTTGATTGTAGGCAATTGCAGTGATGAGAATTTAGTGGCAATAAAGTTAGGTGGATCATATGAAGCTTCCTACTGAGAAACATCCTCATCCCTCGACCATTGGTTGGCTTAGATGGGCTAGCCTTGAGAGTAACTGAAGTGTGTTAAGTTACTATTTCTATAGGAAAATCTTACAAGGCTACTGCTTATTGTGATGTGGTGGACATGAATGCGAGTCATATACTCCTAGGAAGGCCATGGAAATTTGATGTGGATATTACTTATAGGGGAAGAGATGACATAGTATCATTCCAATGGAAAGGAAAGAAAGTAACCATGCTACCCACAAATGTAGCCTTTGATAGGCCAAAGACTTTTAGAGTGGAGGGAAAGACAATGCTGACCCTTATTAGGCAAGATTTTGAGAGGGAAGTTAAGGAGACTCGAGAGGTTCATGTCTTGGTGATAAAGAGCCAATTATTGGAGGAGAATGGAGCTAATTCAGCTATGATCCAGCCGCTTTTGGAGGAGTTTTTAGATCTGGTTCAGTTCGAATTACCTAATGAATTACCTCCTATGAGAGATATTCAACATCACATTGATCTAGTACCTGGAGCTAAGCTTCCTAATCTGCCCCATTATAGAAT
>JANIJH010000003.1:1259305-1285387 GCA_024520975.1 Erythroxylum areolatum
ACATAGTTACATGTATATATAGAAATAGAGCTAGCTAATTTAGGAAACAAGTATCTGTACATAATCTTCTAATAACTTTATATAATCTCCTAATATTTGTAAACAATATCAGATCTGATACATGTTATCTGATCTGATTTATTAACTTTTAGGAGTCAATAATATCTTAGGAAATATTCAGCTAAATGTTTCCCAACAGATATCGATTTCCTATTCCCAAATTAAATGACATGCTTGATCAACTTTGTGGTTCTCAGGTGTTCTCTAAACTTGACTTGAAAAGTGGTTATTACCAAATATAGATCAGACTTGGGGATGAGTGAAAAACCGCATTTAAAACGAAAGAGGGGTTGTATGTGTGGCTAGTCATACCCTTTGGGTTGTCCAATGCTCCTGGCACTTTTATGAGACTCATGAACCAAGTGCTTAGAGCTTTTAATGGAAAGTTCGTAGTTGTTTATTTTGATGATGTCCTTGTCTATAGCAGAACAGTTAAAGAGCATCTAGAACATTTGAGGAGAGTTCTGTCTGTTTTACAACATAATAGGTTTTACCTGAACTTGAAGAAATGCAGTTTCTTGACTAGCAAGTTACTGTTCTTGGAATATGTGGTTAGTTCTGAAGGAATTCATGTGGATGAAGAAAAGTTGAAGGCAATTCGTGAATGGCTTGCCCCTAAGAATGTTAGTGAGGTTCGATCTTTCCATAAGCTAGCTACTTTCAACAGGAGGTTCATTAGAAACTTCAGTTCAATTATGGCTCCTATCATAGAATGCATGAAGAAGGGAACTTTGGTTGGAATGATGAAACTAAGAAAAATTTTGCTTTGATTAAGGAAAAACTCAACACTGCTCTTATCCTAGTCTTACTAGACTTTGACAAGCTTTTTGAGGTTGAGTGTGATGCATGTGGAGTAGGTATTGGAGCTGTTCTATCTCAAGAAGGCTGACTTGTAGCTTTCTTTAGTGAGAATTTTAACAATACAAGGAAAAGATGGAGTACCTATGATTAGGAATTTTATGCCGTTGTGAGAACATTGAAGCATTGGGAACATTATCTGATTCAAAGAGAGTTCATTCTTTACACTGATCATAAAGCTTTAAAGTTTCTAAACAGTCAAAAGCATTTGAGTAATATGAATGCCAGATGGACTACTTTCTTATAGAGTTTCCTTTTGTTATTAAACATAAGTCTGTTGTAGCAATAAGGTGGCTGATGCACTTAGTAGGAGGACAATATTGCTTTCTACTGTGTCCCAAGAGGTAGTTGGATTTGAAGTTTTAAAGGAGCTTTATGAGGATGATGAAGACTTCAAGGACATGTGGTTAAAGTGTATTCAGAAGTAGCCTGCTGCTGAGTTCCATATCACTGATGGTTTTCTTTTCCATGGTAACCAACTTTGTGTTCCTCATACTTCTCTTAGAGAAAAATTGATTTGTGATGTGCATAGTGGAGGATTAGCCATCACATAGGAAGGGACAAGACCATTACTAGTCTTGAAGACAAGTTCTATTGGCTTCAGTTGAAGAAAGATGTTAGAAACTTTGTGAAAAGGTGCTATGTTTGTCAGATTGATAAAGGACGATCCCAGAATGCTGGTTTGTATATGCTACTCCCTATCTCATAAGATATTTGGGAGGACTTGTCTATGGACTTTATCCTTGGATTACCTAGAAGACAAAGGGGAGTTGATTCTATTTTTGTGGTGGTTGATAGATTTTCCAAGATGGCGCATTTCATAGCATGTAAGAAGACTGTCGATGCATCTAATGTGGCTAGATTGTTCCTTAAAGAAGTGGTAAGATTGCATGGAATTCCTAAATCCATTACATGTGACCGAGATTCGAAGTTTCTTAGTCACTTTTGGAGAACTTTGTGGAGGATGTTTGATACTTATATAAAATTTAGTAGCACTGCTCATCCATAAACAGATGGTCAGACTGAGTCACTTAATAGGACTCTTGGAAATCTGTTGAGAAGTATTTGTGGAGACAAGCCTAAGCAATGGGATTTTGCTCTACCTCAAGCTGAGTTTGCCTAAAATAGTGTTGTCCATAGTGCTATTGGTAGATCACCATTTTCCTTGGTATACTTGAAAGTTCCAAAGAGTACTGTTGATATGATAAAACTTCCAAAGTTACCGAACTTAAACATAGCAGCTGAAAATATGGCCAAACAAGTGAAGATTGTGCAAGAGGAGGTTCGAGAGAGACTTGAAAGGACTAATGCCAAATATAAAGAACAAGCCGACAAAAATAGGAAGTCTAAAACTTTCCAAAAAGGTGACAAAGTGATGATTTTCTTAAGGAAAGAAAGAGTCCCTGTTGGAACCTACAACAAATTGAAGCCGAAGAAATATGGTCCTTGTGAGGTACTGAATAAAATCAACGACAATGCTTATGTTATCAATCCGCTTGAGGATATGGGAATTTCAAAGACTTTTAATGTTGTTGATATCTATGATTTTCATAGAGAAGAAGAGCTCTATCTTAATGACAACTCGAGGTTGAGTACTTTTCAAGTAGAGGGGACTAATGAAGGATTGAACCCATAAGGATTTGTTGTCCCGACCTATTAGGATTTGGTTATGTTATCTTTTAAGAATCTCGATAGAGATTGTATTGCTAGTAGTATATTGATAGTATTGTAGATAATAACAAGCTGGAGCGGGCTCCCCCTCTTGGACAAACCAGGCCAACTTTTCCTAACCATGATGATAGTAATCGTTGTAAGTCTATTATCTCTAGACAGCTATATTCCCCTCCCTCATTCTCTCTCCACAAGTACCTTCTAACAAACTTGCCTACATGACAGTCACTCCCTCCTTTCCTAATTTGTTTCTACAAGTATAAGTTTTGATGGGCTTAGTTGGTATGGGCTAGGGAGAGGGTGGATTGTTAGCAATTCCCTCCTCCTCAATAGGCCGCTTGTCCTTAAGGGAAAAAGAAGTGAATTGTCTCTTGATGAAGTCTGTATCCTCCCAGGTAGCTTCCTTACGTTTGATCATTTGTTGTAAAGCGTATGGAATAGGGTCCATAGTAATTCCTTGTAGAGTAATTTCGGTACCCATATGGTCAAAGTACATAAACATTCTCTTCCAATCTACCTTGACCACCCCTAGCATCTCCAGCGATGCAACACCTAATATTAGATCAGGTCCCTTAGTGTTGAACACATAAGCATCCATACTCAATTATGCTCCATTCACTTCTAGCTGCATTTCTTTACAAACACCTTGTGAGAAAGATCGGTGTCCATCACCTAGTCTAACTCCAAAGGTTCGAGTGTGAGTAGTAGGAATTCCCATGGCCTTAACCAACTTCCTCGACACGAAATTATGACTAGCTCCACCATCTACCATAATTAAAATAGGCATTTCCTTACGCTTGCTCATCATAATCATGGATCTCATCGGTGAGGATTTTTCCCTTCCTTTTTCTCTGTACTCCATCAAATTACAAACCAACTCCCAATCCTCTTGAGGCTCCTCTGCCTTCATTGCTACAATGTCACCTACTATTTCATCTTCTACATTTCCCTCCCAAACAATCAGCTTGTACTCTTTATCTGGGCATTGATGAAGTGGACCATAGGTTTGGCCACATTTAAAACACAACCCTTTTGCTCTTCTCTCCATTAGTTGCACATAAGACAAATTCCGAGTTCCCTTCCACCTTAGACCATTTTGTCGACTATCCCCAGTCATCACATTTCGGGGCCTGTTGGGCAACTCCTTTTCGTCCCCTTTAACGTTGGCGGATGTATTTTCTATTTGAACAAGGCGTCGGGGGTTGGACATTCCAAACCGAGACCCATACCTAGTAGTGGAAGCCCTGAATTTGTATTTTGTTTCATTGGGTCGGATTATTCCTTTGCCGACCAACTCCCTTTCCACCTTAAGTGTCACAGAAATTAACCGGGTGTGGGTCGGTGGGTCATGAGTCCTGACCCGGTTCCTTATTTCTTGACACAGTCCTCCCGAAATGCAGCTCATAAACCACTCTTCAGGAAAATGAGTGATTTGTGAAGTCACTCTTTCATACTCTTCAATATACTCATCCACTGACCTATGTTGAACTATCGATTTCAACTGCTCTACCGGATTCCCCTCATCTTTTTCCCCGTATCTGTTGAACAAGGATCGCTTGAAGCGTTCCCACGTCATGCATGGCTCCAGCTCACGTATGGATTTAAAATAGTACAACGCGGTTCCTTCCATGCAAATTTGCACCATCGGCAACCTCAGTTCATCAGGGATCTCATGAATCGAAAAATAGGATTTAGCATGTATGAATGGGTCCTTGCCGTGGAACAAGGGAAGATCGACCCTCTGTGCCGCATTTTTGTATTCCTCCCACGCACGTTCTGTAGCCGCTGGAAGAGTGCGACTCTCATGTCAGTAAGTGTTTGACCTGTGGACTAGTGTTTCTCCTCCTGAAGAAGAAGATGCGAGATGGGTCAGCGATGGGGTACCTTGTCCTCCATTTCCCATACTCTGCTTTTCTGGGTTTCTAGCTTTGAGAGTTTGAAAACCTTCTCTCAGTTTTGTTTGTAGTTGGTCTTGGGACTTTGCTAAGGTCTTGACGCTAGCCATCAACGTGCTCAGCTGCGTCCTGAGATCCTTCAGCATGGTGTTGTGCGACTTCACCATTGCTTCTTAGACTGAAAACAATGATTCTTGTCTCCTGAGAGACGCTTCAACAGCAGACACTTTAGCCTCCATATGTATTTACGTGCAACCTCTAGCCTCTTGGTCTCTGAATGAAAGCACCAATTGTTAGGAATCTCGATAGAGATTGTATTGTTGATAGTATATTGATAGTACTGTAGATAATAACAAGCTGGAGCGAGCTCTCCCTCCTGGACAAACCAGGCCAACTTTTCCTAACAATGATAATAGTAATCGTTGTTAGTCTATTCTCACTAGACAGCTATATTCCCCTCCCTCATTCTCTCTCCATAATTACCTTCTAACAAGCTTGCCTACATGGCAGTCACTCCCCCCTTTCCTAGTGTGTTTCTACGAGTATAAGTTTTGATGGGCTTAGTTGGTATGAGCTGGGGAGAGGGTGGATTGTTAACATTATCATATACCCATTAGGATTTGTTCCTGTTTTATTTTATTTTAATTTTCCTAGTTAGGCAGATTTTGTTGTCCAGCAAGAAAAGGAAATAAGTTTGCTTTAGAAAAGGATTTCAATCAATCCTTTTTACACTAGAATTAGGACTCTCATGTGCCACTTTAGGGGTATAAAAGGGAGGGTTAACAGATGTTTTGGAGAACCAACAAAATCGCCTTTAATAAAAGCTTCTGCAGGAAATTTTCCTTAGAGAAACTGTCTTTCTCTTGTTGATTAAATCCTAAGTTTTATGCTTGGATTTGGTTCAGAGATTAGGCTGAAATCTCTACTTAACTACTTCCGCTGTGTCATAGGAGCATTTTCATTAAGCTAGGTGTACCTTAATAGAGCCATTCCTTTGTTGTATCATAGCATGTTTTCTGCTATTTATGTTCATTGAGTGCTTCCCTGAACAGAAAGAATATTTGTGATAAAGTATGTTCATTTTTCTTGCAGATCCATCGGGCTTTATATTGTTTCCGCTTGTTGTCCATTCTTTTGACCTGATTGTGTCTTCTGTTGGAATTCTATCGATAAGGGGCACTCGCGATGGTAGTGTCAAATCTCCTGTTGAGGATCCTATGGCAATTCTCCAGAAAGGATATTCCATTTCAATAGTTTTGGCGGTTATCGCATTTGTTGGGGTAATACATCTGCTTATTCAATTCCTTTCACTTTCCTTTTGAAATGCTAATGTTCTTAGTTTAATACTGTGCCTTTGCATTGAAACTTGATGAAGGTTTGGAAGTTTGCTGTTTCATGTTGTTGGCCTGTATTCTGACATTTGGTTATGTATACTGTTGCATTTCTGTGTAGTCGACCCGTTGGATGCTTTATACGGAGCAAGCACCATCAGCATGGTTTAATTTTGCTTTGTGTGGATTGATTGGCATCATAACAGCATATGCTTTTGTCTGGATCACCAAGTACTACACTGACTACAAGCATGATCCTGTGCGCACCTTAGCTCTTGCCAGTTCTACAGGTCATGGCACTAACATTATTGCAGGAGTTAGTTTGGGGTTGGAAGCAACAGGTCTTCCAGTTCTTGTCATAAGTATATCCATTATTTCAGCATTTTGGCTGGGTCACACATCAGGACTGGTGGATGAATCGGGAAGTCCTACTGGTGGATTGTTTGGTACAGCTGTGGCTACTATGGGAATGCTCAGCACAGCTGCTTATATCCTTACTATGGATATGTTTGGCCCTATAGCGGACAATGCTGGTGGAATAGTGGAGATGAGTCAGCAGGTAAGTGTTGCTTTTCATTTCTTTTGTGTGAAACCTAGGTTAATTGGTTGTATGACATAATCCTGTCTTGTTTCGACTGTCCAGCCAGAAAGTGTGCGGGAGATCACAGATGTTCTTGACGCAGTTGGGAACACCACAAAAGCTACTACCAAAGGGTTTGCCATTGGTTCTGCTGCTCTTGCTTCTTTCCTTCTATTTAAAGCTTACATGGATGAGGTTGCTACTTTTGCTCATGAATCTTTTGATCAGGTTGGCCTTCAATAGTTGGGAGCTCTGTCTTTGTTTTACGTTTCATTTTCCGTGTCTTATTACTTTGCTATTGCCATCTCCCTTGTACTTTGATTGACTTTTCAGGTCGATATTGCCATTCCCGAAGTTTTTATCAGTGGACTGTTAGGTTCAATGCTAATATTTGTATTTAGTGCATGGGCCTGCTCAGCGGTCGGCCGAACTGCTCAGGAGGTTGTTAAAGAAGTAAGAAGACAATTTATTGAGAGACCAGGTATCATGGTAAGCATATGCTTCCAGATGAAGTTTTGCATTTTTGTTTTGCTTTTGGGTTACAAGTGATGCATTAAAGTGGGAATATCTTCTGATTTTGCAATTTGATTGCAATATGAATGATTCATTCTTCTAATGTATTGTAACAGGAGTACAAGGAGAAACCAGACTATGGCCGGTGTGTTGCAATTGTTGCATCAGCATCTTTGAGAGAGATGATAAAACCCGGTGCTTTGGCTATCATTTCACCTATAGTTCTTGGTATGTTGATTATCTCCATTTTATTTGTTTTCTTATGGTTTTTTGGTCAATTATGGTGGATTATTCATGACGTTCTTATCATTATTGAATCAACACTTGTAAGCTGTTGATAGCCAAAGAAACTATATTAAACTTGTACTTGTGGCGTTTTATCTACTTGAGATGCTTCATTGGAACATGCTATTGACATAGATAGTGTGCAACCGTTCTCTTTTCTATGGAACACTGTAATTGAGATTGGTGATTATATACTTGACAATGACTTTTTGACATATCGCAAGCTTATTTGGTTAGTAAGATAATCTCAACAGCACATGAGTTTGGCAGTCCTGTTCGTGGTAACTTGCAACTCGAAAGGCACCCTATCCTCATCTTCTTGATTTATGTGGTCTTCTTTTCCAGTATTTATGAGCTTGATCATGGACTCATAGCTGAAATATGCTCAAATGGCTTGCAGGTTTTCTGCTACGAATGTGGGGTTACTATACAGGACATTCTCTACTCGGAGCTAAAGCTGTGGCTGCTATGCTAATGTTTGCAACAGTCACAGGCATTCTCATGGCTCTTTTCCTGAACACTGCAGGCGGTGCATGGGATAACGCAAAGAAGTATATTGAAACAGGCGTTCTTGGAGGCAAAGGGAGTGATTGTCACAAAGCAGCAGTTACTGGGGACACGTAAGTTGTTGAGACATACCCTGATCTTTCTGCTACTAGAATCGAGGCAGCAGTCATTGATGACCTTATAGCTGTTAGAGCTATATCAAATCCCTGGCTATTTATGCTTCATCGTTTACTTGCAGATTTTGTGACCTATGTATAATTGTAATGCTTTATGCTTGCAGTGTGGGAGACCCTTTCAAGGATACAGCTGGACCTTCACTTCATGTCCTGATAAAAATGCTGGCGACGATAACACTTGTCATGGCTCCCGTCTTTCTGTGAGTTGTTAATATCTACCGGAATTCAATTCGGGTATACCGCACCCATCACCCTGGAGTCATTAGATATTTTGCAGATATACACATAGGTATTTTGGTATACATCAAGGGTGCCTGATTGTTAGTGATACTGAATTATTCAGTTCTCAGATCATAAATAATTGGTGATAGTTAACACAATCATTATAATTGCCAAGTAGCTGTGGTTTCTTTTTGATTCGTGTAATCAGAGCTCGGTTTCCGACACATGATGTATGCTCATTGAGATTCTGTCAACCAGTTCTCATCTTCTGGATTACCCTTGTTGCATTTGATCGGTTTCGAACTATAGGCATTAAAGGAAACGGTGTTCACAGGTCATGGAAACTTAGATCACATTGTTCCATTCTTAACAACGTATGGAGGAGAATTGCTAAGAATAATTTTACATAGGAAAGTAACCATCTTCATCATCATTATATCAGCTTTGTTACTGAGACGTTCTGGCTGTCTTTTGCCATAGCAAAACTAATATCCCATTGCACCTTCTCGCTATGCTTCCATCATCTTCATGCCTCCCCATTGCCAACGTGCAATGCTATGTTGATTATAAGAAACTGAAACACTCAGGGTTTACTAATTATAAGAATATGAAACACCAGGCTTACCAATGCACTGGATTGGAGTCGATATTTTGATTCAAGTTCGGTTTAAATGATTTTGGGTATCAAGCCTGAATCAGTTTTTTATAAACTCTAGCCCGAAAATCAAAAAGCCACACAATTCAATTAATTGAAGATTTGGTCAAGAATGCAAATTCAGTACGCAACTTGATTATACTTTCTGGATCAAGCTTAAACAGGACAAACAAAAGAGATGATATGAGAGCAAGAGCAAGATCTTGGCCCAAAAAAAAAACAGAAAAGAAGCTTGGGCTTTGCTTTGACAAGTGGAAGCCTCTTTCCTCTGTTAACTAGGTGCTATTTGTACAATTCATCCTTGTGCGAAACCTCTCCCTGCACGGCATGGAATGACCTTATCTGACCCTTCAGCCTGACGCTTTCTGCCAAAGATTTGCACTTTTAAGGGTTTTAGCTTCTCCGTCCCGTTCAAACAGTCAAACCCTGAAGCCCCATCTGGGAACTATCAAATGGAGAAACCAATAAACTCAGATGCAACCCCTCAAACCCCATCAAAACAAAACAGAAACAGTGAGAAACCCACAAAGCAAAAGCTTCCGACGCCTCAAGACCTTATATCCCACTACCAAACCCAAGGCCTAGACTCCCAAGAAGCATCCATCAAGGTCATCGAAGACCTACAGAATGTGTTAATCAGGATCATCTCTGCCAACAACAAGACCAAGAAGGACAAGCTCGTAGGTGAGACATCAAGGAAAGTGGATGTACTTAACAACAGAGTCGCACTTGTTGACATGAAGTTGGATTCCAAACCTGGTTATATTGAAACTTTGGCTCTAGGGGTCGCTTCTGGGGCTGCTTTGAAAGGACTTGAGAGTGTTTGGCCTCATGTTGCTGGTGGTGTTGCCCAGATATGGAGTGCTGTTAGGAGTGTTACCAAACCTCCTACGTCTCCTCCTCCTTGATTGAAAGAACCTTGTGCTTTGCTTATTATTTCTAAAGTTTTGTGCTTTAGAAATGCAGGGACTGTAAAAGATTGTTCTTTTGCAAGGGAAAAACAGAATTTGATTATTTCTTGACGGATTATGGTGGACATTTTGTTAATTATTAAAGGGATATGTTTGTGATTTCCATCTCCTTTTTATAAGTGATGATTAGTGATAAAGTTTGGATCTTTATCAATGTCTGTTCAAAAGATTAATTTTCTATGAAGGGTTTGAGAAGATGGTTTCTGCGAATGTATCTCTTTGGTTATTGTTATTGTGGTGATTTGTGATAAAAGTTTGGAATTTTATTAGGTGGTTTGGCTTGTGCTGATGGAACTCCAAATTCTAATCTTCTTTCTGTCAGAGAAAATGAAACAAAGCTTAGCTACTTACCGCCATTAATGTCAATAGGTGAGGGGAAGAAGTCCTCTTTCCATTCTTACCTGTTTTTACATGCAAAGAAACCATGATTTGCCGAATTTTCCATGGCCGCATCACAAGTGACACTATAACATTCCAACCCCACCACCACTGCCACCGCCGTCAGGACCATCGTATCCGGCGGAGGACTATCATGAGCTTCCCTTTTTTACAGTTAACTCCGGTCTCCACTTCTCCACCTAATCCATCTTGCAAAAAAGCGAGACAATTAGCCAACAACAGAAGCAAAAGCTTTCCCTGTTAGCTCTAATTTTATCTTAAGTTAACTAATAGCCAATTTGACAGCGGATAAGAATAAGATTAACTCTTAAAAAAAAGAGATATTTGGTAAAATTATTATTTTTTTAGTATTAACTGTTTAAGTATTAAATAATTTAATGAAAGTATGATTTTTTAAACTCTTAAAAAAGAGATGTTTGGTAAAAAAGAGATGTTTGGTAAAATTATTTTTTGGTATTAACTGTTTAAGTATAAAATGATTTAAAGAAAGTATGATTTTAAAAAAAGATTTATAATATTATAATTAAATATATAATTTTACAAAAAATAAAATTTTAACTCTAATAAAAATATAGAATATACTTAAAAATTTTATCAATGTAATATATTTTTTATTTTACAAATAGAAAACTTATTTTACTAGTAAAAATTTTTTGCACTAGCATAGTGTATACATACTCTTAAGTTTCGTAGCTAAAACACTTACTTTAAATATTTTTATCATCGTAAGATACATGCATAATTTTTTACTTATGTATGATTTTTATTTTAAATCATTCATAATATTACTATATAGCATAATTAACATAATTTAAAAATTATGAAAGAAGAGTATAATTAGTCTTTTATCTATTAATTTTTACTTAATATCAAAAGCGCTTCTTTTATATAGCTTTTCTAAAATTAGCTTATTGAGATTAAATAAGTCAATTAATTAACCATTCGTTAGCTTTTTAAGACAGTCAAATAGTTAACTTGAGTAAATCGGTTAAAACTGTTTGCCAAACAGAGTCCTTAAGCTTTGAGAATGCAAGCTGTAGCTGCTCACTGCTGACTGTGAGAAATCTTCAAAATCCAACAAATCTTATATAGTCAAATTTACGGCTTCATGACCCTTATCACTATGTGTGAAAAGCGTGACCTTTTAAACTTCAAATATGAAATGTTCATAATGTTCCTCAAGGTGTGAGAAACCATTTTAACGCCATTCAAGACTGCTCCTACTAAACGACCTACTACTCAAGGGTGTTTCGTGGAAAACTCCTCTTATCATGGTTTATAGTTCAACAAATGGCTCGTATCTATAATCTGGTTTTTCAAAAAAAATTTTCCCAAGATTCGACTTGGGGTTGTGAAGAATAGGCCAATGCTTTACACTTTGGAGTTAGGGGGCTTGATCAATAGAACTGTATTATGGATAGGACAGGATGCAATTGTGAGGTGATGTGTCCAAAGATAGTAACTTTGCATGTACCACCAACAGCACATCAAACTTTGGAGTTGCGCACTTTACCATCAAAATCAAAATCTTGAAATCTCTTTTGGAAAACAAATCTGAATAGCAGAGTATTGACCACCAGGTTTCTCTGTTGAGGTGACTGTTGAATTGGGAGCTGGTATTGATTTCTAGTCTGTTGGCTTTGTGACAATTCCGTATTGACTTGGAAAGTTCTGAAGTCTGTGCTTATATAGACATAAAGGAAGTTGTGGGATTGGAAGATAGCTAGGGATGACCATCCCACCCCACACGGTGTCCTTTCTTCCATCTTCTATGGTCTGCAGGTCAACATAAGCATTGCTCGGGGATATGTTGACTTATGGAGTCTTTGGTTCTACTTCCTTCCTGCTGTTGAGTCTTGATTTTCCAAGCAACTTCACATTCTCTAGATAGGTGCAATCTTCTTAAGCAGGGAATTTCGCCCGGTTCAACATATTCATCGTTAGGAAATTTCGTTCAAGTTGCAGCCAACATGTCGTGTACTTTGACTATTCACAAGGTTCCATCTTTTCAGTATTTTGCAGGAAAGATGTGGGCCTGTGGAAGTGTTAAGAGTGCCTATATCAGATGATCACTTGCTTTGTGCCTTTTAATTTTTCATATGACGTTGATTTGCATTTGCCTAATAGTTCATTTGGCTCTACTGCATGTTTAAACAAACTAGAAGTCAAGCTAGTCTAGTGATGGTTGATAGAAAAAGACAAGCATACCCCAGGATAGTCTGAACTCTGAAAAAGATACCAACTTTAAACTACTTTACCTTGGCGGCTTTTCCAATAAATGTTGGATTGTAAGGAGGAGCACCAATTGCATCAGAAGAGCAACTGAACTCTGTCTTTTCAGGACTTTTTCTTCGTTTAGAACCTGATATGGTTATGCAGAAGCAGGTATGAACTTTGTCAAGCCTCTGATAAGTTTGCTAGACCCATTTCTTTCATTTCTGGGTTCAGTTGGATGATGATTCAGAAACAGAAGAAGGCTTGCATATGCTTCGATTCTTCTTAATTCCTTTTGATTGATATGCCAGGTTCTTTTGACTTTTGGCAGTTTCCCCTTGTTCAGTTATATGATGCAATCCGTCCATAACTGGAAAATTTCTTCTATTTTTGTGGCGTTTATATTTCATTTATGGTTTTATTGATACATGATCAATGTTTTACAGAACTATCTGATGAATCTGAGCTTGCGTTCTTATGATAAACAAGCATTATATAGCATGATTGGCAGTGATATCATGGTTGAAATTCTTCTTCGGCTACCCTTAACATCGTTGCTGCAGTCGAAGTGCGTCTGTAAATGGTGGAAGAATCTTATATCTGATCCTGTTTTCATCTCCGAGTACTCGCGGAGAAATCCGCATCGACATGTCTCGGGATTCTTTTTACAGAAATTCCTGATGTGTGAAATATATTCAAAGCTAGAATTCATCACATGTAAAGGAGAAACTGATTCTGCTCCTAAGCCAACTCTATCTTTCATAGAAGATGATAATGGTGTCTGCATTCAACATTCGTGTAATGGCCTTCTTATCTGCAGCAGCTTTAGATGTCACGAAGAAGATCGAAAATACTACATTTGTATACCCGCCACCAAGCAGTATAAGCCTCTTCCCAAACCCGATTGCAATTCAGTATATAGCATTAACATAGCATATGATCCTCAAGTATCACCCGACCACAAAGTCATCTGCATCTGTGATTCTCAACTTTCAACAAGTCATGGATGCATAAAGATCTACGATTCAGCCTCAGGTTCCTGGAAAATTGCAAAAAACTTCCGATTGGATTCTGAGGATTTGATATTCAACCGAGGTGTATACTGGAACGGTGCATTACATTGGGTTGGAAAGGGGAACTTTTCTCTTGGTTTTAATGTTGAGAATGAACGCATGTTCATAATGCGAATGCCTCCAATTCCTGAAGGATGGTCAGAAAGGAGATTGGCTTATTTCGGCAAATCGGGTGGCCACCTGTATCTGATTGAGATCTATGATCCTAACACTACAAGGTTTGATGTGATGGAGATGAAGAGTGACTACTCTGGTTGGTTTGTCAAGTACCGTGTTGATCTTGGTTCATTGGTATACTCATTCCCAGAAATGGTAAGAAACGATGTTCAGCCTCTTCATCGTTACATGTTCACTGTGTTACATCTGTTTGATCACCAGTTAGGAGACAGAGATGGATCATACATGGTTCTACACATTCCAGGGAGATTCATTTTGTACAATTTTGAAGATGGATCCTTCACGTCTCAAGTTTGTAGCTTGGATGGGAGCCTTGGATTATGGTATTCATGGGAGTCTGTATATCCATATGCAAACTATCTATCTTACATATAAAGTTTAAATCTTTCTGTTATTGAATAATTAAGAAGAAAAAGGAAATATGGTGTGAAAAGTTGGATTAATCTTTTCTGTTTCAACATTAGACTGATTTAGGATTAAATGCAGCGTGTAAGTGAATGTTTGTTATCACCTCTAATTTGTCAGAGCAAGAAAGAATATTAATTTTTATTTTTAAAATTTATGTATATAATTATTTAAAGGTAAAAAAGATAAGAGATATAATTCTTAAAATTTATTTAAAATAGCTTTATAATATTAATATTGAAACAGAAACAATTTAAATAATCCAATTTGAGAGAAAATTTTCTTAATTATAATTACACATTTAGCAACTTTTGCCAAGAAATTAGAAATCTTTTGATAGATAATATCAATAAATTTGTAAAAATGAAAAAAGAAAACAGAAGAAGATGCAGAAAACGTGAACCTTATCCTTAGAACGTACACGTTCAGTCACCCCTTATATAAAGAATGATGAACTAATAACAGAAAATAACGAAAATGTTTAAAGAAAACAAAGAAAGAGAGCGCCAAAGTTCAGTTCTTTGCATTAACTAAGCTTGTTTAGAGTTACACTTCAAGTTCATTTCCTTTTGTTCTGGAATTACGTTGGAAAAAGAAGACGACAAAAAGCAATGTTAATTGCAGCAACACTGGCAACAAGTAGTGTTGGAATTCTGGGAGTTCGAGTTCTGTGCTCTGATTCTAAACCAAAGCGTGGGTTTGGTCCCAAAAACGATAGCAAGAAGAAAAAGGTACCCTTTTAATAAAATTCCATTCTTTAGTCTCGTTAATGGCCTGCAAGTGCAACCAGACCAGTCTTCCGTTTTTAGCAATGGATGTAAAGCTTGTCTTCTCTTTTTTTTTTTTTTGGGATTATTTAGCTTCACTGGACCATAATACATGCATAAACTTACGTTTTATGAGGAGGGTATGTTGTTGTTGGGAAGGAAAAGTAAAGGTTGCAGCTTTATTTTGATGGCGAATGAGATCGAGTACTATGCCAAATCCTTCATTAAAGAAATGTCATCTTTTTTACTTGATTTCATTGTTACTTCGAAATTACTTTAGTTTGTTAGGTTATAATGGTTTTTTTTTTCAATCAGATAAACAGAGTCACTACTTCAAGGGAGGAGAAGGGCACATCGTTACAGCAAAGGTATGCTTGGAATTAAGACGCTGAATTATGAATCTCAAGGATCTTGAACATAGGTGGAGATGTTTCTTTATTATTTTTTTGTAAACCAAATTTGTAAAGAACTCTCACTTTATCTAGATGAGAATGGAGAAAATTCGGAGATAGAAAGATTGATATATAAAGATCCTTTCTAGTTTGAGAGAAAATTCATATTATGTAAAGTTCGTGAATCAGATAAAAGTATTTATATTCTGAGAGGTTGGCTTTCACGACTAGTTTTGCAATTTCGAGTGGTTAATTTGCAATAGCTCGTAAGAGTTATAATCTTTGGCTGGTGCAGGAAATCAACAACCAAGCAACCTGGCTCTTTATCAACCCGTAAGTTGATCACCTGAGCTTCCACATCATTTTTGCAAATATGAGTTCTCGTTGGAAGTCTGGTTAGCTTGTCATTTACGTCTGTTTGACTTCAGTAGCTTGGAAATTGAGTCCTTAATTTCTATACTATATTTTTGCTGGTCTAATCTGGTTCTGAGCCACCTTGCTTTTATCACTGATCATCACTTATAAAGTGATAATATACAAGTTGATAGTTGTGAAAATTTTCGGAAACTGTATGGTTTTTATGAAGCATAAATAAGTACAAATATAATAAAGAAGGAAATGTCTAAGAGATGGAAGTAAGCTAGAAGTTGACTTGAACATATTCGTGAGGATGTTGCTGTCTTTGAATGGATGAAATTCCCTTGGTTTGAGTTATACTATTTCACAGGATTATACAACTACAAGGTTAGTTGAGTTTTAGGATCTAAGTTAAGTATTCTTTTTGACAATCCAAATGACCAAAGTAAAGAGTTTGAGATGTGTTATGAAATAAAGGGATTTGCAATTTTTTGGGTTGATGTCTGCCCTGTTTCAGTTGTTAGGTCTTGTCAAATTGAACTAAAATGAGCCTTTGCTGTAGAGGCACCTGGACTGAGTTCTTATTTCGACGGAAAGGCTAAGAATAAGGTAATTGACATTGAGTTTGAGGAACGGCTGCAAGCAGTTAAAAGGTGCATTTCTTTGCTTTCTTTTAGTCCATCCTGGCGCTTAATTTCTTTCTAACATGAATTAACATCTACCATTTGAGTTGACAATAGCATTTCTTGAATATGAAATTTTTTTAAAAGTAAAATCTTAGATAAAATATTGATTATCGTTGTTGGAGCTTGAACTCTTATGGATAGAGGTCCTTTATGTCTCGTCGACATGGAAAACAATCCATCTAATTTATGCTTTGATTAAATTCATCTTGTTTTGTATAAGTTTTGGTTCCACTTTTTGGTTGCTTGTAATTAATAATATGCTCACTCCATATATTCAGGGGTCTTCCTTTCTTGAAGATTACATTACGTAAAAATAGTTGATTTTCTAGTTTGTTTGTTTCTCATAATTTTTGCAGTCCATTTACCTGAGGATGATTCCTTCTGTAACTGCTCAGGTCAGCACTTGAACAGAAAAAGGAACAGGAAATCAAGGAGTTTGGACCAATTGACTATGATGCACCAGTTGAATCTGAGAAGAAGACTATTGGACTAGGCACTACGGTAATCCTTAAACTAATCCGTGCATTAACACTTTGGAAATATATGCTCTAGATACTCTTCAACTTTTCTAACCTAACTATTTGACCGTTTGCTAATCGAATAGATTGGAGTAGGAGTAGCTGTTCTTGTCTTTGGTTTGGTTTTTGCTCTTGGTGATTTTCTTCCTTCAGGAAGGTACATTTTTCTGCTACAAAGTCCTCTTTTCATGTACCTCCATAAGTTCATTGGTAGCTTTTTGTTTTTTTGGTGTGCTCTAATCAATGATTCACCCCCCACGTAAGAGCTGTTTGAAATACCAAAATAAAACAAAAATTAAAAATGTAGTTTACCATTGTTAAACGAAAGGCTAAATTTAGCTATGTACCCTGTAGCTTGGGTCACTGTAATGGAAGTCTCTATATTGTATTAGTAAGTTTTAGAATCGAAGCCCCTGTTTATCAGTCTTATGTCAAAATTATTAACAATGAGGAGCCTTATGATGTTGTTTTCCTACAGCATCGTTTTACACGATAAATAACTCCAATAAAAGGCCATGTCAAAATTTCTCTTTATATTGAAGGGGAAAAAGGTTTAACAAACAACGATAATATTTCAGTTAGCATAGGAAAAAGAATTCATTTAATGGGTTTATGTGTCCATTTGTTAGAGTTCCTTGTGTTGTAGAATGATGTGACATCATATAAGCACTTATTGTTAATAATTTTGATGGAAGACTGATAAAAGAGAGGTTTGTTACCAAGAAGTTCTTGTGGTTCAAATTTAGACTATAACCTCCTATGCAATGTATGAATGTATGAACCAACTTACCCTAAAAGAAATTACCTTACTAAGCTGACTTCCATACATCCTGTTGCTCATGATATGTTGGATTGTCAATAGTGTGCAATTCCACATTCCTAACTTGCTCCTGGAAGTTGTGTGTGTTTTCCATAGTGGCTATGCGCTTCTCACAATTCAGTTAAGTTTAGCAGAAATTTAACCGATTTCACATTATTCAAATCTGCGTAAAAATTGAAATTTCGCATTGAATTGTACGCTCCATATACATGTTTATTGATCCTGTTTCATAGGTGCCCTTCGAACTAAATATTGATCCTGCTTCAGCAATATGGTCTTCATTTGTTCTCTTTTATTTTCCTTTCAGTTCATATTTTTTCTGGAAATTCTACTCCCGAATACTGGTTTCCTCTTAATATGGCCTTCTCCATTTCAGTGATGGCCCATCTGAAGAAGCTACAGTAGTCAATAAGAAGTTAACAGAACAAGAAAAGGATACTCTTCAGGTAGTCATCTTCCGAATTTGGTCAAGTTTCTTTGTTCTCATTCGGGCTAAACTGAACTTTATTGATATCAGGGTTGATTTTGTGTCAATTTTCAATCTTAAACGGTTGTAGAACATTAAACGACAAAGAACTCCCTCCAGTTGGTTGCATAGCAATTTCACTTGTTGAAAATTCATATTTTCTTGTTGTTGGTCTTGTAAGAATGAGAAATGAAAAGAGTAATGCCTTCACTTTTTCCGTGTGTCAGACCAGGTTGAAACAGTTTGAAGCAACTCTTAATTCATCTCCTAGAGACTCTACTGCACTTGAAGTGAGTGGGAAGAATTACCATCTTCTGTTTATTTCCATTTTCCAGTATTTTAAGCATGGGAGCCACTAATAATTACTGGAATTCTGTTGTTGACGTTTCAGCACATAGTTTCTAGTGTTCTGCAAATGCCTTTTTCTTTTGCTCATGTTCCTAGTTGCAGGGAGCTGCAGTTACTTTGGCTGAATTAGGTGAATATAATCGGGCTGTCAGCTTGCTCCAGGACTTGGCAAAGGTTTATTCAACTGTAGAGTGTATGCAATTTGAGTTTTGAGTTATATTTGTATCATTTCACCCACTAGTTCATATATATTGACTTGTTTGTCTAATTGACTCGTTTGTCTAATTAAACTTGTATTTTTATATTTTTCCAGGAGAAACCAACCGACCCTGATGTTCTTCGTTTGCTTGGAGAAGTTAAATACGAACTAAAAGATTATCAAGGGAGTGCTGATGCATATAGGAGTTCTGCAATGGTGAGTATTGATATAGGATAACGTCGGAGGGCTTGATTATTCAAGCTTAGGTTTGCAATCAAATGTTTGAAGCTAGGCTTAACTTGACGGGTTGGAAATGTAATCTAGATCTATCTTTGGAAATGTAATCTAGATCTATCTTGTAGACTTCCTCTTCACAAACCTACAGAATCAAGTGTCGGAGTGTTTCCTGGAGGGATTGAATTGTTGGAGCTTAGGTCTGAATCAAATGTCTGAAGCTAGATCCTTCTTGATGGATTGAAAATGTAATCTAGGTCTGTCTTCTAGACTTCCTCTTGTCAGACCTATAGAGTCAAGTGTCGGATTGTTTCCAGCATTTGGCCTCCGACAATCAAATTAGTAAAACTTGATCTATATCTATCAAGGATAGCACATTGGAAAGTAAAAGATTAGAAGAGATATGATGGTGTTAGTTTCAACAAATTACTTCATTGGTCTTTATCTGCTATCTTTGTGCCTTACTAGCTTGGTATAAGTCACTAATATTGTCTTCCAATTACATGGTAGGTCTCCAAAAATGTTAACTTTGAAGTTCTGCGTGGTCTTACCAATGCGTTGCTTGCTGCTAAGAAACCAGATGAGGTATGTCTTCCAACTCTTGAATTGAAGAAGATGGAGTTCAAAGTCTGTTGTAATGGAAGCACTTGCTTATATTTGTCTTCCTTGACATGCTCAGATATTATCATTGTCTTCTTTCATAGAATCTCGTTTAGTTGAAGAGTAAAAGACGTGGATCTCTCTTGTAGTTTTATTCATTAAAAAAAAAAAACTTTTATGTTACTACAAACTTCAAAAAGGAATTTTCTGTTATTCAAAATCTCTTAACAGATATTGTCATGTGTTGTACGTGAGAGTTCGCCTTCTTTGATTTCGCATTTAGTGTGACATTTCTCATAATCTTTTCTGTACTTTTTCTGTTACTCATGTGATAGAGTTTGTACGGCTTATCTGACTTGATCTTAATAGTAATTGTTGTTATACCAACATGTTGTCTTCCTCTTATGCAGGCTGTTCAAGTCCTTCTGGCTTCCCGTGAACAGTTAAATTCTGAAAGATCAACTGCTGTTGATGCTAATGCTGATGGCAGTTCCACAGAATCAAATTCAGAGATGGTGGATGTGGATCCCATTCAAGTACGTTGCTTTTATTCTTGCACTGCATACATGTGAGCACCATTTGGCAGTTTTCAGGTTTATAAGAGTAGAAACGAACGGCAGATCTATTCATTTTATCAATAAAGAGTCAGTGTATAGTAAGAGATTTGCCTTTGTTATTGATTCTTATAGATTGAATCAAAGCCAATTATTAAACTAAATATATTCAACTTATTGAGAAAGAAATGCTTGTTGGTTCTGTTAGCTAAAGTGGCTAATGATATTTTGTTTTTGATAAACAAATTCTATATTGTAGTGATCCTCTATTATAGCCTAATTCACATATATTAAGTGTCATAAATTTTCACATCGAACTAAGAATAAGAATTAATGATGGTTTATATATAATAATGATCCTATAACCCAATACCTTAAGGTTTTGAGTGAAGACGCGAGTTTTCTTGTTGTGAGTCATTCATTTTCCTCTTAGTTGGAGATGAATATGGAAACTTTTTACTTGCCTATCCACTCTTCCTCTTAATTGGATATGAAGATGAAAATTTTATCATAGTATCTGAGCTAGATGATCAATCCTGTGAGCAACTATTTATCGAATAAAAATAAGAAGTAAAGATGATTTACAAATGAGAATGATCTCATAATCCAATTCCTTAAGGTTTTGAGTGAAGATATGAGTCTCTTTGTATATCCTCTTAATTAAAAATTAATATAAAAAACTTAGCAAAGATTAATATAAAAGATATTGGAAATTCAAGAACAAAATTTGAAGAATCAATAGAGTTGAGACTAATTTAGGGACCAAAATATGCATTCGGCTGTTCTAAAACTATAAATTAATCAAATGCATGAAAATTTCTCTTCGTTCTTGCAATTTTTTGTATGTATCTACTGAAGATCAGTGTTTTATATTTGAAATTGGGATATGTTTTCAGGTTGAATTGCTTCTTGGGAAGGCTTATTCAGATTGGGGACATGTGAGTGATGCTGTGTCCGTTTATGATCAGCTGATCGCTACTCACCCTGATGACTTCAGGGGATATTTGGCAAAGGTTTGATCCTTTCCCCTTCCCTATCTTCCTGCATGTCCGAATCTTCTATTTTCCTGATACTATGACGAGCACTGGTACATAAAACTTTGCACTTCTGTGGGGGTTTACAGGGAATTATTCTGAAAGAAAATGGCAACTCTGGAGATGCAGAGAGGATGTTTATACAGGTAAGTAATTCCAGGCTGCTTCAAGCTTACATTATACACACTGTGAGTACACTGGAGCCTTTAAGGTCATCTCTTCATTCTCCTGAGTTTGATTCCTCATGTTACTTAACATACATGCATTTTGAGTTGGCTTGTAGTTTAATTCATTCTAACTCATGTTTTTATTATTTTAAATTAATTAAAGAGTATTTTGTGCTATTAAAAAGGGATTTTCTGTTAAACATACTTTGATGAAAACTTTTATGTAGTTCTGCTTGTGATGATGTCTATATGAACATTCTAACTCAATTATAATACAACTCAACCCTATCTAACTCAACTGTTCCATATGATTTTTTTTTTTTAATTATATGGGAAGATGAGTTAAAATCTAGTTTGAGTTATTACATAATTAGATCAGGATAACGATATAAACACAGAAAAATTATTCGTTACAAACCCCTTTATACTAATTTTCCAATGCCAATAAGCTTGTTTCCAACCCTTTTTTGTGGGTTTTTCCAGGCACGGTTTTTTGCTCCGGAGAAGGCTAAGGCACTCGTTGATCGATATGCTCGAAAATGACAAACAACACTGTTATTTGGTTGATGTCCCTGATAAGGTTGCAGCATGACCATGCGTATTGAAGCTTCTGTGATTGGAAAGGCGTACTGGAAGCCAAAAAGCTTACCAAGTTGACTCCTGATTAAGCACAGTCACTTTAAATTGTAGAAAACAAATTTAGATACGTACCCACTTTGGAGATCTCTATTTGCTTCTTGGTGTGTTCCTGGCGATTAATTTCCATGGAAGCTAGCTAGCTACTTAGCAAAGCTTCAAACTCCAAAGTTGGTTTACACAAACAGACAACACAGCATGTTAGCATTTACTTGAAACGTTTAAACTGAAAATGATACAGCAGAATCTTTTCGATCGGCTGTGGAGGCTGAGATTTTGTTCGTTGTTCTGAATGTTCAACAATCCGTACCATTTTTAATGCATCATTGCATTTAACTATGGATTCTTTTATGGGGTGATATCGAAATCTTCGAATCTCTTGTTTTCATTCAAAAGTAATATATGCTTTCATTTTCCTTACATGTCTTGTGGACAAAACAAAGAATTGGTAATACACTTTTTGAAAAGTACGAGAAAGGAGGAAATGGAGGATGGTACATTCCTAGCTTGGGAAGTAGGTGAGTATTGTTTAGCAGTAAGGATCTTTGTGAGTATATCAGCCAGCTGATGATGGGTAGGTAGGTATATCAATTGAAGAAGACCTTCTAAAACTTTCCCCCTTGTAAAATGGCAATCAATATCTGTGAAGAAAATCACAAGATTCTCCATAAATTAACACTCAAAAAGAACACAGCTTGCGATGAGGAAGAGTTCTGGAGTGCTCGAAAGAAGTGACTGAAGACTTAAGCTCAAGTTAAGTCATACACATGTGAGGCCCACGTGGAGTAGTCAGAAGCATAACCAAAACGAAGAGAATGGAGACTAGCATTTAATCAAAACGCAGACACATCCAGTAGGCCCAAAAACGCACAGCACAAGGGGACTTCTTGAATGATATGCAACACTTTATTAAACATAATAATAAAAGGCTGATGGAGTCACGTGGACAAGGCATGCTACATGTGGACTCAATCAAAGGCAACAGTTATCCAAAACACTTATAAATAGCCAATCCTCAAGCTCCAGAATATAGAACAATATCAATACAATCAAGTCTACCTAATATACGTTTTTCTTGTGTTTTTAAGTGAGGAAAAATAGAGAGTGCTAGAGTACATTACAGTAGGTAATAGAGAGTTTTAGAACTTTTGCATGTGTGAGTGAACACTCAATCTCTTGTACTTTTCTTCCTTGATCTTAGTAAAAATCCGGTGTGGGTGATTGATCGTTGGACATAGATAGCTTTGCGCTATCAAACTAAGTAAACTTTGAGTATCTTCTTTACTTTCTTGCAATTTCCATTTCTGCAAAAATCAAATCCAAGGTTAATCATCGTTAGTTCAGAAATATTACACAGAAACAACACAAAAATTTCTAACAGATTGGTATCAGAGCCATTAAAGTTTTTGTCTACAATCACAAGTCAAAGAATCCATCAAAGGAAAGTTCAAGCACAAGCCTCTACAAAGATCCTACAAGATGGTGGGAAAAGAGATGGAAGTATTCACAGGAAAAGAGGACTTTGCAATATGAAAATTACATATGCAAGCCCTCCTTAAATCCTATGAGTGCTTTGGAGCCATAGATGCAACATATGAAGATGAACAAGATCCTATGAAGAATCTAAAGAAGGCAAAATTAGCACATTGCAAGCTAATGTTGCATCTTTCACCAATTATCATCAGAAAAGTAAAAGATTGCAACACAACAAAGATGTTATGGGATAAATTGGATGAGATCTACTAAAAAAGGTGCATACCTAACAAAATGACATTGTTGCACAATCTTGTCAACTTCAAGATAAATACAACAGTAACTCTAGAAGACAATCTAGATTATTTTTTCAAATTAATTCAAGATCTTGAAGCAACTGGAGAGATAATTTCTGAAGAACACCAAGCAGTGGTGATTCTAAAGTCCCTACCACAGGAGTATAATGCATTCAGAAAAGTAGTGAAACATGCTAGTGGTGATACTCTAACAGTAAAGAGGGTTCTTGACTCTTTGATGGAGGAAGTGATAGACAACAATCACTTTAAAAAGGAACCAGAAGTGATGTTCTTGGACAAAAGATTCGAGAACAGATCAGCACATACTGATTCAAAGAAAGGTGGGCAGAAAGCTAAAGGAAAGGGCAAACAGAAGAAAACTGATGATGACAAGAAAAAGAGCAAAGCCGAAGGTAAGAAATGTTTTTACTGTGATAAAATTGGCCATTTTGCTAGAGATTGCAGGAAGAAAAGGAAGGATAAAGAAGCAGAGAAGGCTGATGCAGGAAATGTTGAAAGACTTGAAGAATCTAATGGGGATGAGATTCTTGCATTAACAGCTGAAGCAGAAGAATTGACAACAGACTGGATTGTAGATTCAGGCTGTACTATGCATGTAACTCGCCACAGGGAGTGGTTCTCTATTTTTGAAAACTTGTCAACCAAAGTAAGGATGGCTGATGCAGGGAAGCAAGATATCAAAGGCATTGGCAATGTCTCCATCAAGATGCATGATGGAAAGAGAAGGACATTGAGCAATGTAAGATATGTCCCTGGAATTAGAAGAAATCTCCTATCTGAAATTGCTTTTGACAAGCAAGGATACAAAATAAAGTCCAACGATGGTTTGAGAGAAATCATCAAGGATGGAAAGGTGGTAATAAGGGCAATTGAGAGAGGATGCCTATACTATGTTATAGGAACTATAGAAATCAACCTAATAGTAGAAGAAAAGGAGCTGAACTCAACAATTCTATGGCATGCAAGACTTGGACATGCAGGAAATAAGAGTCTCAAGTACCTAGAGCAACAAGGGCTGCTGCCTAATGCTACTATAAAAAGGATTGAGTTTTGTGAAGGATGTATCCTAGGGAAACATCATAGAACTCCTTTCCCAAAAATTGCAAGGAGAGCCACCAGCAACATGGAGTATGCTCACAGTGACCTTTGGGGGCCAGCACAAACTCAAACTATGGGAGGTATGAGGTATTTCATGTCAATTATTGATGACAGATCCAGAAAATGCTGGATTTATCTCCTAAAGTCCAAAGATGAAGCACTAGAAGCATTCATCAAATGGCATACACTGATGGAAAACCAAACTGGAAGGAAACTAAAGTGTTTGAGGACAGACAATGGCTTGGAATTCTGCAACAAAGAGTTTGATGACTATTGTGAAAAGAAAGGCATTCAAAGACACAGAACAGTTAAAGTTACTCCTCAACAGAATGGAGTAGTAGAAAGATTGAACAGGAAACTCCTAGAGAAGACAAGATATATGTTGCTGTCTTCAGGCCTATCCCAAGCACTATGGGGGGAAGCCATCAAAACGGCAGCATACCTCATAAATAGATTGCCTACATCCACAATTGAGTACAAAACTCCTGAAGAGGTATGGACTGGAACTAAACCTAATTTGACTAACTTAAGACCTTTTAGATGCAGCGCTTACATCCACCGAGCAGAAGGAAAGTTAGAACCTAGAGCTATTAAAGGAGTGTTTCTAGGACATCCTGAAGGCACAAAAGGGTATAAAGTTTTAATCCTACAGCCAGGAGCTCACAAAACTCAAATAAGTAGAGAAGTGGTGTCCAGGGAAACTTAATTCTCATTGCTGAAGCATAAAGATAGAGGAATGCATGTTCAGGAGACTGTCCTACAACAGCTAGGTTCAAACAACAGTTTGACTCCCTTTTATGTCCCACCCTTCACGTATGAAGGGGGAGAAACAGAACTAGCTGCTGAACAGCCTACAGAAGTAGTATAAGAAAGATTGGATACAAGTTCTAACCCTTAGGAGGGAACAGAACTAGAAGAGGGAGTAAAAGAAGCTCAAACTCCTCTACAAGACTATCAACTAGTCAGGGATAGAGAACCAAGGCGGGTAATACCAAACAGAAGGTATTTTGATACTAATCTGGTTGAATATGCTTGTTTAGTTGCAGAATCAGTAGAATCTGAAGCACCAGAAAGCTATGAGGAGGCTATGAAGAGGACTGATGCAGATTAGTGGAAGGAGGCTTGCCTAAGTGAATACACTTCTTTAATTAAGAATGAGACTTAGAAGCAGGTTCCTAAGCCACCAAACTGTAAATTGATTGAATGCAAATGGATATTCAAGCTAAAGGATGGAGTGACTTGTTAGTAGTGTGCCCTAGGCCAATGGATAATTGTGATTCATGTATTAACATTATGACTTGTTAATAATATATTATGAGGTATTCCTTTCATGTATGCATGTATTTTGTTTATGTAATGTGATTTACATTCCATGAATGGTTTTAGACTTATGTCATCAAGTATGTGACTTGATAGTAAAACCA
>JANIJH010000003.1:1293434-1306289 GCA_024520975.1 Erythroxylum areolatum
TGCACAATCTTGCCAACTTCAAGATGAATACAACAGTAACTCTAGAAGACAATCTAGATTACTTTTTCAAATTAATTTAAGATCTTGATGCTACTGGAGAGATAATTTCTGAAGAACACCAAGCAGTGGTGATTTTAAAGTCCCTACCACAGGAGTATAATGCATTCGAAAAAGTGGTGAAGCATGCTAGTGGTGATGCTCTAACAGTAAAGAGGGTTCTTAACTCTTTGATGGAGGAAGTGATAGACAACAATCACTTTAAAAAGTAACCAGAAGTGATGTTCTTGGACAAAAGATCCGAGAATATATCAACACATAATGATTCAAAGAAAGGTGAGCATAAAGCTAAAGGAAAGGACAAACAAAAGAAAACTAATGATGACAAGAAAAAGAGCAAAGCCAAAGGTAAGAAATGTTTTTACTGTGATAAAATTGGCCATTTTACTAAAGATTGCAGGAAGAAAAAGAAGGATAAAGAAGTAGAGAAGGCAAATGCTGGAAATATTGAAAAGCTTGAAGAATCTAGTGGAGATGAGATTCTTGCATTAACAGCTGAAGCATATGGGTTAACAACATATTGGATTTTAGATTCAGGCTGTACAATGCATATAACTCCCCACAGGGAGTGGTTTTTTACTTTTGAAAACTTGTCAGCTAAGGTAAGGATGGTTGATGTAGGGAAGCAAGATATCAAAGGTAGTAGTAATGTTTCTATCAAAATGTATAATGGAAAGAGAAGGACATTGAGCAATGTGAGATATGGCCCTGGAATTATAAGGAATCTCCTATCCGAAAGTGCTTTTGACAATCAAGGATACAAAATAAAGTCCAAGGATAGTTTAAGAGAAATCATCAAGAATGAAAAGGTGGTAATAAGGGCAATAGAGAGAGGAGGCCTATACTATGTTGTAGGAACCACAGAAATCAACCTAATAGTAGAAGAAAAGGGGCTGAACTCAACAATTCTATGATATGCAAGACTAGGACATGCAGGAAATAAGAGTCTCAAGCACCTAGAGCAACAAGGGCTGCTGCCTAATGCTACTGTAAAAAGGATTAAGTTCTATGAAGGATGTATCTTAGGAAAACATCACAGAACTCCTTTTTCAAAAATTGCAAGGAGCCACCAGTAACATGGAGTATGCTCACAGTGACCTTTGGGGGCCAGCACAGACTCAAACTATGGGAGGTATGAGGTATTTCATGTCAATTATTGATAACAGATCCAGAAAATGCTGGATTTATCTCCTAAAGTCCAAAGATGAAGCACTAGAAGCATTCATCAAGTGGTATACACCAATGGAAAACCAAACTGGAAGGAAACTAAAGTGTTTGAGGATAGACAATGGCTTGGAATTTTGTAACAAGGAGTTTGATGACTACTGTGAAAGGAAAGGCATTCAAAGGCATAGGACAGTTAAAGCTACTCCTCAACAGAATGGAGTAGCCGAAAGACTGAACATGACACTCCTAGAGAAGACAAGATGCATGCTACTGTCTTCAAGCCTATCCTAAGCACTATAGGGAGAAGCCATCAAAACAGCAGCATACCTCATAAATAGATTGCCTACATTCGCAAATGAGTACAAGACTCCTGAAGGGGTATGGACTGGAACCAAACCTAATTTGACTAACTTGAGACCTTTTAGATACAGTGCTTACATCCACCAAACAAAAGGAAAGTTAGAACCTAAAGCCATTAAAGGAGTGTTTCTAGGATATCCTAAAGGAACAAAAGGGTATAAAGTTTTAATCCTACAGCCAGGAGCTCACAAAACTCAAATAAGTAGAGATGTGGTGTTTAGGGAAACTGAATTCCCACTGCTGAATCATAAAGATGGAGGAATGCATGTTCAGGAGATTGTCGTACAACAGCTGGGTTCAAACAACAGTTTGACTCCTTTTTATGTCCCACCCTCCAAACATGAAGGAGAAGGAACATAACCACCTGTTGAACAGCCTATAGAAGCAGTAGAAGAAAGGTTGGATTCAAGTTCTAACTCTCAGGAGGGAACAAAACAAGAAGAGGAAGTAGTAGAAACTCAAACTCCATTACAAGACTATCAACTAGTCAAAGATAGAGAAGCAAGGCAGGTAATACCAAACAGAAGGTATTTTGACACTAACTTAGTTGGATATGTTTGTTTAGATGCAGAATCAGTAGAGTCTGAAGCACCAAAAAGCTATGAGGAGGCTATGGAAAGGACTGATGCAGATCAGTGGAAGAAGGCTTGCCAAAGTGAATACTCTTCTCTGATGAAGAATGAGACTTGGAAGCTAGTTCCCAAGCCAACTAATGCTAAGGTGATTGAATGCAAGTGGATATTTAAGCTAAAGGATGGAGTGACTGAAGCTGATCCTAAGACCTACAAGGCAAGACTAGTTGCAAAAGGCTTTAGGCAAAGAGAAGGAGTAAATTATAAGGAAATCTTTTCTCCAGTGGTCAAGTTTAAAACAATATGGATAATATTGACCCTAGCAACATTGAATGATTGGGATATACACTAGATAGATGTAAAATCAACCTTCCTATATGGAAGACTAGAAGAAATTATCTATATGAAGCAACCTACAGGTTTCATACAGAAGGACAAACTAGATCATGTGTGCTTGCTAGAAAAGTCTCTTTATGGCCTAAAGCAAGCTTCTAGGCAATGGAACAAGAAGTTCCATGAAGTAGTGACAGATCTAAGGTTCAAAAGAAGTGCTTCTGATTACTGTCTATACTACAAAGACTTGGAGAAAGAGGAAGCGGTCTATATGCTGGTGTATGTTGATGATTTAATCATCACAGGAAAGCTGATGAAGATAATTCATGAAGTGAAAGATGCTTTGAAGAAGAATTTTGATATGAAAGACCCAATGAGAGCTAAGAAGCTACTGGGAATGCAGATCATAAGGATTGAGGCTGAAGGGAAACTATGGTTGATACAAAGAGATTATATTAGGAAAGTCTTATTTAAGTTCAACATGGTAGACTCTAAACCTAGTCCTACTCCAATTGCCACATACTTACAGCTGATAATTGCTAAGAGTCCAGCAACAGAAGTAGAAAGGGAACACATGCTGAAAAATCCTTATGATGTGGGTATAGGTTGTATAATGTACATTATGATTTGTACTAGACCTGACTTAGCACATGCAATCAACCTACTTAGCAGATTCATGTCTAATCCAGGTCTAGAACATTGGTTGGGTTTTAAGATAGTACTTAGATACCTGAAGGGGACCCTAGATCATGGTCTATGTTTTTCTAAATCTAGCCTAGAAATGCATAAACATATGAACTTAAATAGCTATGTAGATGCAGACTATGCAGCAGACAAGGACACATGCAAATCATGTTAGCATACTACTTTACGCTATCAGGCAATATAATAAGCTGGAAAGTGCAATAACAGTTAGTGGTGTCATTATCAACAACAGAAGCTGAATACTATGCAATCACAGAAGATCTAAAGGAGCTAATATAGCTTAAGGGACTATTATTAGAAACCAAAGTACAGACATCAGAGGCAGCTATACACATAGATAGTCAAAGTGCTCTTTACCTGAGTAAGGACCCAGTCCTACACGAGAGGTCGAAGCATATAGACGTTCGACTTCACTTCATTAGAGACAAGGTCAACGTCGGAGAGGTAAACTTGAAGAAAATAAAAGGAGAGCAGAACCCATCAGATTTTAGGAAAAAAAATAGTTCCAATAAAGAAATTCATTTTCTGCAGAGAGTTTCTACAGATAAATGAAGCACCTTGAAAGAAAAAGGAGGACTTACTTGTTGATCGCACAACATCGGAGAAAAAATTATCGTTTTGAATTTTTAGGGTTTCAAATTTTAGAAATTGATCACGAATTGAAGGATTGAGTGAGGATTCATGAATAAGGAGGGAATAATGTGAAGAAAATCACAAGATTCTCCATAAATCAACACTCAAACACTTCAGATCAAAGAACACAACAAAAAGATCAAAGGAGAAAAGAAAGAGAAGCTTTGGTGAGATCTGGAGAGTTCAACTGAAGTGACTGAAGACTTTAGCTCAAGATAAGTCATACACATGTGGAGCACACAAAAACATTGACGTATACTACTCAAGCATAGAGCATGAAGATCAGCTGATATTCAAAACGTTGTCACATTAAAACATAAGCAGAGCTGATTCATTAAGTGCATCACGTGAAGCACACTAGACTGCCAAAAAAACGCACAACATAAGAGAATCAAATGATCAAAATGCAACATTTGATTAAAAGGCTGATGGAGTCACGTGGACAAGGTATGCTACATATGGACTCAGTCAAAGGCTTATAGAAGTGAACAAAATAACTAAAGTAGAGTTTAAAGAATCACGTGCATGACACATGCATAATATATTGACTCAGTCAATATCATCCGAAGGTAGAAGATCATCTTCAACTCTATAAATAGCCAAGCCTCAAGCTCCAGAAATACAGAACAAAATCAATACAATCAAGTCTACCTAGTTTACATCTATCTTGTGTTTTCAAGTGAGAAAAAAATAGAGAGTACTAGAGTACATTACAGTGGGTACTAGAAAGTTTTAGAACTCTTGCAGGTGTGGTTGAACACTCAATCTCTTGTACTTTTCTTCCTTGATCTTGGTAAAAATCTGGTATGGGTGATTGATCCTTGGACGTAGATAACTTTGTGCTATTTAACCAAGTAAACTTTGAGTATCTTCTTTATTTTTCTTGCAAACTTCCATTTCTGCACAAATACAATCTAAGCAAAATATAATTAGATCTGAAATATAAGATAGAAACTACACAAAGTTTCTAACATTTAATAAATTTTTATTAAAAAATTATTGTTTAATAACTCAATATTAAATTGAAATTTATTTTTTAAAAATTTTGTAATTGATATTGATATGAAAATATTTTTAATATAAGTGTAATGATCTCGTTTGAGTTTAAAGAAGAGAAAATTATTAAAGAGAAAAAACTTATCTCTTTTTATTTCCAAGACCAATAAGAATTAAGAGTAAATATAAAGAAATATACTTTTCTTGATTGACATGTCTCGACTCTCATTCTATTACTATAGTTAAAAAGTAAGAGTATCACTTTCTATAATACGTTACGTGTGGCTTCATCAGTACCACTTCCACAATAGTAACTTCTCCAAGTTAGCTTTAGGAAGGATTTTTTTTGAATTCTGATCCAAATGTTGTGTATGCGTGAAATAATTTATCTTTGGATTAAACACCGAGTCAGTAATGAAAGTTGGATCTAATTTTGGTTTGGCAATTGGGTAGACTCCAGTCCACTTATTTCGCATCCTCGTATTTGACATTTGAGTAATAGAATTATTTTGGATTTGAGGATCTCTTCCCTTCTTTGTAATGGCCAATGACAGGGTATTTTCAAATGTTTCAATACTCTAGCTCCCATTTTACCTTCTATTCCCAATGTGCTACAGGATTATGCCATTTTGTGGAAGTTGGAAATTAGTGGGCAGTTCACCAACAAATCTTGTCATCTACTACATACTCGAGGATTGACTAAGGTACCTTGGTCTTCGCTTTTATAGCATAATTTTATCTCTCCTAAGGCGTTCTTCATATTGTGGCTTGTTATCCTCAATAGACTCAAGACTAAACGTCGTTTGAATGGAAATGTCGACACTACTTGCTCGTTATGTAAATTGAAAGCTGAAGACCATGATCACCACTTTTTTTTCTTCTCATACTCAAAAGTAGTTTGGCGTAGGATCCTACATTTGTTATCAAGAAAGGGCTCTCCCTACTCTTGGGACCACATTTTTGCTTGAGCTATTAGATACTCAGTTATCCTAATGCTTTCATCTATCAAGGTGCCTTTATTTCTAACATCTACGGTCCTTGGAAGGAATGTAACTCGCGATTATTTACTCATAAGAAAACTGGAGCCTATGGGGTTGCAAAGAACATAATTAATTGGATTCGATCTTCTTTAATAGCAAAAAATCTGCACACTACCTTATGTGATGACACGAAGTATAATTGGTACCTTTAACTTGGTTATGTAAATAAGTTGTGTTAGATTTGCTTTCATTTGATGTGTATAGTCTTGAACTCATTGTAATGTTAGTTTAGATATATATTTTCCTTTTATTTTTCAAAAAAAGTAAGAGTATTTTTTAATTTTAAAAAAAAGGAATTGGACCTGACGAGATAAGAGATTTGGAATTGTAATAGACCGATTCCAAATGGATTTAATCCAAAAATATTTTAACTTGAGCCTATTTAGATTTTAGACATATTTTATAAAAATAAAATTAATTTTTATCAAATTTAAATTTAGTCTAAATAATTCTAAATTAATCTATTAAAAGTGCAAAGAAAAAAGCATAAGTGTCAACCTGGTTGCAAGCATTCTCGCACGTATAAAATAAAAAAGAATTAAAAATATTTTTATGAGTTGATTTACATTAGTTATTTATTTTTATTTGATTATTCTAATTTGATTTTTATCTTTTATTGATTAAGACATAGAATTAATTGCATATCACATGCTTATCAGCCAATGGAAGAATATTTAAAAACCAACTTCTCTTGACAATTCACGCTCTAATATGGTCAAACATACTGATTGAAAAGTCACATTTATGAACCCTTACCCTACCATCTACTTATTTTTCAAAGTCTTCTTTATCTTGTCAATCCATGACTTTATGAATCCTTACCCTACCATTTACTACCTACCATCAACTTATTTTTCAAAGTCTTCTTTATCTTGTCAATCCATGACTTTTTGAATCCTTACCCTACCATTTACTACCGAAGTCCTGAACGCGGCAAGTTCTTAGTGTGTTCATGTATAGTTTTTGTCTAACATATATTTTTATAATTTATTTAATTGACTTATTAATAATTTAAAACTATGGTAGAATTCTTAAATTAATTTTAAATAAGAAAAATACAGATTTAATTGCTAAAAAGTATAAAAAAATTCCGGGTTATGTATACTACAAAAATAAAATTTAAGAACCGATATGATTTTAATTCTATTACCTTTTAAGAATTATTTTTATCTATTTTGGTAATAAAAATATAAGTGAATATTAGATGCGACGTTCTTATATATTTCTACTTTTTTTTGGTCTCCCCATATGTTTTGTTCCAAAAATTTCTTCAAGAGATGGGACCGCCACCCATTGTATGAGAGTCTTCTATTGGTTTTGTCGGATTTTGGTGGGGCTGGGTGTTGCTGCTTGGATCTATGAGATTGGTTGGTTCTGGGTCAAAGATATCTGCAAAACAACAAAGACACGCCGGGGGTTGACTTCCGGTAGGCCCCTCCGACTCTCAAGTAAGCTTTTTGTGAGAGCTTTTGGTGGCTGGTATGTAAAGAAAAATAGGGTTATCGGGAATCGTACCTTTTTCATGATAAGGTAATGAATTTATATGGTTTACCTATAGGAATTAGGTCAGTCACCAAAAGATGGGCTGATCGGCCCATGCGCCGTTCTGAGTCTGGGCTTGGGCCTAGCACGACCGACCCAACCATAAGCCCCCTACTCCTCGAGTCTGACCAAGAAGAAGGGTCGAAGGAGTACATAAGGATCGTGCAGCTCGTGATAGGCCCGATCAGTCGGACATCAATGTATAGTACACGACAGCTCGTGCTAGGATCGGTCGGCATCGATGCTTAGTGCATGATTGCTCATGTCAAGATAGATTGGGTGAACGTCGATGCCGAGCGCATGAAGGCACTTGATTTACTTATTACTAACGGTGCGTGCTCTCTGACAGATTTTCAAAATTTGAAACGTGGTGTCCTTTTAACTGCCGCGCAGCCGTCATGAGCGTCCTTTCAGCCGTTGCGCTGTTATGGGTCATCAGGTAACCCTAATTGGACGGCCCAGATTTTTTCGCACGTCCAAGTCCCATCCGTATGCCCACTCAGTATCTTGTTATAAATGCTCGGAATTGACACATCTCTTCACTTTCTGTGTGTTCGATTCTTCAATCTTCGTTTCCTCTCTTCTTTATCTCCCTGTTTGCAGTCATAGAAATTTGATTTCTCACCGTTAACCAAATCCCCAGTTTCAGTTTCTAAACTAGGTACGTCCTTCTTCCTTTCCTCACCTGTAAGTGTGATTTTCAGTAAACATGTCGTCAACTAGCTCTAGGAACGAATCTAGCTCCCCCTCTCCTTCTCCGTTGCCTCCTCGCCAATCTTCACCCCTGGCATCCCCAAGTCCTAGTGGGGAAGTAATTACGGTTTTAAGGGAGTTCCATCAGGAACTGGCCGCCGAAGGAGCTTTACAGGTTGTTGCGCCACTGGAGATAGTGGCGGAAACGATGGAGGCGCCGGAAGCCGGCAGAAATGAGGCGTCGGAGTTAAGGGGAAATGAGGGAATCGGAGCAAGTTCCCGGAAGGATGGGAAACCTGTTGAAAGACCACCGAGCGAACCTTCAATGATGACCGAAAGGGAGCTAAACTGGTCAGTTATTAAGAACAATATCCCTTCGTCTTGGGGACCTAGACTGGCCGGCCAGAGCGAAAGGATTCATAGCAGTGGGGGCGGCTACTTTGTCGTGGCAAAGAGCTTTTTCTCGGTGGGTGGTATGAAGCTTCCATACGCCCCTGTTATCGATGAGGTGTGCTGCACTTACCAGCTAAGGCCGAGCCAGATTCTGCCGAACGGTTGGAGGTTTATGAACGGTCTAGCTTTGTTGTGCCATCACTTCGGATGTCCCCCGTCGGTCGGCATTCTGCGCTATTTTTTGACGATGAACTAGAGCTCAAGTGTCGGGGCCGGGATCCCTCATCTCCAATACAGGGATTCGAGGTATCGTCCTGTTGGAACAGCCGGGTCAATCAAGGCGTGGAAGACGAAGTACTTCTTTGTGAGGCCCCCAGGATCCACTTTTGAAATCCAGCCGTGGAGGTATCCCTGACCGAGCAATGGAATGATATTGCCGACCTACACCTTTCCAGGGAGGAAAGGGAAGTGATTGATAAGATCAAGGCGCTCGGTCGGTATTCTTTCGACCGCCTCATTCTGGGGTATCGCGGAGGGGCATCAGCCGATGCCTTTTTAATTGATCCCCCTCCTCGAATTAGAGGGCTGGAAGAGGAGACCGCCCCTCCTGGTTAACTCCTCGTAGTTTATTTATCTGCTATACTCACAAGTATTAATTTAGATTTCTAACCTGCTTCTATAATTGTGCAGCCATGGTAAGGGTCCAGGATTTCGCCGGGTCTTCCTGTCCCCCTAAATCCAAAAGGCAACCCAAAGGGCCCAGATCCTCGAAGGTGAAGAAGCAAAGGAGGGAGGTAGAGGCCAGCGAAGACATCACTTAGCCGGCGATGTCGGACCATCCTGCAGCAATTCTGGCCCTTCCATCCACTGAGGACCGACCTAGCGTGTCAGCGTCGTTACCGGTCCAACCGATGAGTGCGGGTCAAGTGGATTCGGAGGAAGAGATTGAGCTGCCGCTCAAGAGAAAAAGGACCGCTCGGAGTGCTGACCGATCGTCATGTCAGCCGGAGGGAGAAATGGGGGAAAAGCAAGCACCCCGATTGGATAAGGGCAAAGGGAAAGAGCGAGCCTCTAGTGGCGGAAAATGGGAGTCCACAATTAGTCTTGACAAGACTGCATCGATTAGGAACATTAATGTGGCTCTGCACATTGCCCGGAAAGCTGTTCCTCCCGCGGACGAGGAGTTTTTGGATACGCTGAACAATAAAGAACTGATGGCTAGTCTCGTCCGTGGTTGTACCAGGGATCTAGTGTTCACCTCTGCGATGTATCAACGTCTTGATCAGCTCGATGAAGTGAGCCAAACAATGGACCGGGAGGTTCACGACCTTCTTGAGCAAGTTAATACTCTAAGAGCTGAACTTTCAGAGGCAAAGGAAGAGAAGGACGTCCTACGAGCCCAACTCTCAAGGAGGAGAAGAATATTTTGGAGGAAGAGAAGGGTGTTTTGAAAGCTCAACTCGCTTCGGGGGAGGAGGAAAGGAGTAGAGTGATTGCTTCCAGGTGTGAGTTGGAAAATGAATGCCGGCTGTTGCAGGTCCATGTCGAGAACCTAAGGAAGAAAGTGTTCGATGCCACCTCAAGGGCAAAATTGGAGGAGGAGCTTCGTTCAAAAGCCTTCCGAGAGTGTCATGAGGCGGTGACAGAAAGAACGAAGGTTGAGAAGAAAATGCTAGAGCTGCAAGCCTCCGTCAAGAAGCAAAGGATTGAAGCAATCAAGCGATGGAAAGAGCGATATTTAAACGAAGAGTGTCTGGAATTTGCTTGCGACTTTGCTCTTTCCATCTTGAAGAGCTGCCACAGCGTTTGCCATCCTGACGAGTCGGGTATTCCTTCCTTCGAGGATTATGCCGAGCCGATGCTTCCTTCTGAGCTCAGTCTTTCACTTGAGGAGGTAAAAGGGATAGTTGAGAAGGAAAGAGAGGTCTTGCTGGATGAGGCGCTGGACCTGAGCTCAGAAGAGGAAGAGGATGTCTCTCCGCTGTCTTCTTCTGCCGATTCGGCTGCTGGCTCTTCCTCTCCTACCGAATGATCAAAATAATTTTCCCCTTTTTAAGGCTCATCTGGTCGGGCTTGTGGCCAGAACATAAATTCAATGGAAATAGAATTTTCATTTTTCATTACCTTCTTTAACTGTTGTGTTAAGATTGGACGATCTTTTCAAATAGCAAGTAGTGAGTGCACTCGATGTGTGTCGATCGATTGTAGGGTTTGAGAGAGTCATGATCGACTGAGACAAGAAAACTCGGCCGAGCGACGGTGAAGCCGAGCGATTCAAGATTTTGGCTCTTGGCATCGCCTGGTTCCAAGATCCTGTCTTGGTAACCTGGCCAAACGATGCAGAGGCCAAGCGATCCAAGATTTTAGTTCTTGGCATCGCCTGGTTCCAAGATCCTGTCTTGGCAACCTGGCCGAGCGACGTCGAGGCCGAGCGATGGTTCCAAGATCCTGTCTTGGCAACCTGGCCGAGCGGTGTCGAGGCCGAGCGATGGTTCCAAGATCTTGTCTTGGCAACCTGGCCGAGCGGTGTCGAGGCCGAGCGATGGTTCCAAGATCTTGTCTTGGCAACCTGGTCGAGCGGTGTCGAGGCCGAGCGATGGTTCCAAGATCTTGTCTTGGCAACCTGGCTGAGCAAAGGTGAGGCCGAGCATTGTAGAGGCCGAGCAATCCAAGATTTTGGTTCTTGGCATCTCCTGGTTCCAAGATCCTGTCTTGGCAACTTGGCCGAGCAATGTGGAGGCCGATCAGTTGGTAGAATTTTCTCCTCTTGCCCAATTTAGTGAGATTTTTCTTGCCGAGAAATTTGAAACTCCTTTATTGATGAAGACAAGGGCGTGGGTCGTTAAAAAACCTAACTGACGGGGCCAGGAAAAAGGTACCCACAAGTGTACAAGAACATAAGCAATAATAAACAAAGAAATAAGTGAACTAAAATAAAGCTTATCTATTTCTTTCTCGATCACCCCCTGCCGCTTCTTGCTGTGCCATCGCTTCTTTTGTCTGACCGACCTATAGTTTTTCTGAATACCCAAGGAATGGGATGTTACCGCTCGGGAGATTCCAGGCATGTCGCTCGGTACCCAAGCAAAGACCGATCGGTTCTCTACCGAGCAACTTGTGATTGTTGCGGCCAACTCTTGTTCAAGTTCCGCACCCAAATTTGTGAATTGGGATTGGTCTTATTCATCCAGTACGACCCACTGAGTTTCTTCTGCAGGGTTCATCCTCTCGGTTTCTTCCTCTGCTTTTATATCAAGAGAACTTGCCAATACTACCGCTCCCTTGAGGGTTCTCGTTTCTGCCAAGTAGCATTCCCGAGCAATCCTTTGTTGACCCCTGACAATGCCAATGCCATGGGGTGTTGGGAATTTCATCGCTTGATAATAGGTTGAGACGACAGCTCTGAGGGCGTTTTGTGTGGCTCTTCCAATTATTGCATTATAGGCTCCTACAAACTTCACCACTAAGAATTCAACATTCCTCACTACTTGGAGCGGCTTTTGTCCGAACTTTACGTTCAACAAGACTCGAGCGAATGGATAGGCGGACGCTCCTGTTACCCCTTTGATTGGCCCTTCTATCGGTAGTAGCCGTTCTTCCAAAATCTCCATATGCTTAAAAGCATCGCAGTATAGCAGGTCAACCGAGCTGCCTGTGTCAATCATCACGCGCTTCACCTCACTACCGTCCATATTCAAAGTAACCACGAGTGCGTCATCATGAAGACAGCTGACGCTAGCCAGGTCAGACTCGTCAAAGGAGATCGCCTCATTAACTTGCGGCTTTTTCACTGCTGACTGACCCTCAGCGATCTGCCTAGCATACCGCTTCCTTCCTTTGACGGTGGACCCCCCTGTTGCGCTACCGCCAAAAATCATATTGATGACCCTAACTAGTCGGTCATCTTGCTGCCCCGTATTTCTATCATCTCTAACCCTGGACTGTCCCCTCGTGTCGCGTTAGTCGTCCATATTCCTGGTCTGCCTTCCTCCATCGTTTATGTTTTGTCACCCGAGTCTTCGCCAATTGTCAAATCGACTGCTCCTGTCCTCATTACCTCAATCGGTATTTCTACCATACTTCAAAAATCTACCCAGCCTTCTGTTCGCGAACTGCTAGTGCACGGTTGTCGAAGTGAGTAATAAATCGGTAAGAACCGAGTCGTGTCCACAGGGATTATGAGAAAGTTTAATTCTATGCTAGCTAACGGTATTTGAAATCGGGTTGGATGAAATTTTGGAAAATTAAAATTAATGTAAAGAAATTTTTTTCTTTCTTTTTTTTTAGAAAACAAAATTAACTTAAATAAATTTCTAAACAACTACCCAATTCAATGCAACCAAAATAACTATGAATATGACAAA
>JANIJH010000003.1:1310772-1358655 GCA_024520975.1 Erythroxylum areolatum
ACGCCACCCTCGCGGGGCACGGACTCGGATATCACCAACGATATCGGGTTCGGGTCACTCGGGAGTGGGGTGTTACACTTTCAGTGTAGCCACTCAGCTTTAAGGTCTCATCTGTTGACTTTGGAAAGAAAATCCCAAGAGTGCTTGTGCCTCTAACATACCTCAGTACTTGTTTGACTGCTGTGAAGTGTGTCACCCTAGGAGAATGCATAAATTTGGAAAGTAAACTCACAGCAAACAAAATGTCAGGTCTTGTAGCAGTAAGATACAAAAGAATGCCTACTAAGCTCCTGTATATTCCATCATCTATCTTCTTAGAATCCTTATCCTTCCCTATCTTTGTTCCTGTGGAGATTGGAGTGCTCACAGGTTTACAATCATGCTTCTGAAACTTGTTTAAAATGTCATATGCATACTTCTACTGGCACACAAAAATCTCATCCCTTGTCTGCAACACTTCCATTCTAAGAAAGTATTTTGAAAGACCAAGATCAGTCATTTCGAAAACTTTTTCCATCTCACCCTTGAACTGTTGAATTAGTTCATTGCTACTGCCTGTTACCAACATATCATCATCATGAATTGAAACAATTAATTGATCAATACCAGTGACTTTCACATAAAGAGTAGCCTCATTTTTGCTTTTGTTGAAGCCAAGCTGAGTGAGGTGACTATCCATCCTCTCATACCAAGCCCTTGGGGCTTGTTTCAAACCATACAAGGCCTTTTTCAGCAAATAGACCTTGTCTTCCTTTCTTGCAAGTGCCAATCCATCTAGTTGCTCCACATAGATCTCTTCAACAAGCAGGCCATTCAAGAATGCAGACTTCACATCAAGTTGATTAATCTGCCAAGATTTGTGAGCAGCAAACGTGAATAACAGCTTGATTGTGTCATACCTTGCAACTAGAGCAAAAGTCTCCTGATAATCCACTCCATATTGCTGTGCATATCCTTTCACAACCAGCCTTGCCTTATACTTGCAAACTGTGCCATATGGGTTGAGTTTGGTCTTGAAAACCCATTTAACTCCAATTACTTTCCTGTTAGATGATCTGTCAACAAGTTGCCAAGTGCCATTCTTGTTGATCATGCCAATTTCGGTTTGCATTGCTCTCCTCCAGGCTTCAGAATCCTTCGCTTCAGCATAATTAATAGGTTCACTGATAGCTAAGTTGCACCTATGATAAATGTCAGCAAGGGTTCTAGTACCTCTGACAGAAATGTCATCTACCAAATCTCCTGCTACCAGCTGGTTCTACTCTTTAGCAACATCAACAGGAAAGACATCAGAATGCTCACTTTTCTCCATCTTCCAATTCCAGGTTGCAGCTTCATCAACCCTCACTTCTCTACTCAAAATAATCTTCTCATTCTGAAGACAATAAACCCTATAGCCTTTAACAGAAGAACCATAACCAACAAAGATTCCCTTTTAAGCCCTGTTGTCAAGCTCGCTCCTCCTCGTTACTGGCACTTGATAGAAACAAATATTGCCAAAAATCTTGAGGTCATTGACATCTGGTTTAACTCCATTCCATGCTTCACATGGAGTTTTATTCTGCAGAGCAAGTACTAACTGCTTCTGCTAAGAAAAAGTTTGGCATTTGTTTTTCAATCAACAAACACCTAGCCATCTCCATTACAGTTCTGCTTTTCCTTTCACTAACTCCATTCGGCTGAGGAGTATAAGGTGTTGTGAATTGATGCTCAATGCATGTAGTGTTACAGAAGACTGCAAATTATGTGGAAGCATACTCACCACCATTGTCTGACCTTGTAGCCTTGATAGTCAAATCACATTGGTTTTCAACAAGTGCTTTAAATTGTTTAAAAATACCAAACACTTCATCCTTGGACTTGATAAAGTAAACCCAACAAAATCTTGTAAAATAATCAATGAAAAGAAGAAAATACCTGTTACCACTGAGAAAGGCACTCTTCATAGGGCCACGTACATCAGTATGGATTAGTTGAAGCTTTTAACAAGCTCTCCATGCCCTATCCTTTGGAAATGGTAGTTTCGCGAGTTTACCTTGTTGACAAATTTCTCATAGTTGAGCATCACTGGTGAAATCAAGCAAATTTTCTACCAGATTCTTGCACTGCAATTCTGCATTGCTTTTCTTATTAAAATGTTCAAACCTTTTGTGCCACAGGTCTGGAATGTTCTGTGCAGCAATAGCATATGCCTATTTAGTCACTTTCTCCCAATCCACCTCAAAGCTCCTGTTATGCATTCTAACACAGAATAGCTCGACTCCAGAAGGATCATAAACAATGCACTTTCTGTCTTTAAAATGCAGTGAGTAGTTCTTTTCAAGCATTTGGCCAACACTAAGCAAATTCCTATTGGTATCAGGTATGTACAGAACATTTGGGATGGTTTTTATACCTAAGTATGTTGAAACAACTACTGAGCCTCTACCTCTAACCTCCAACCACTCTCCATTGTCAATTTTTACCCTGGATTTGTAGCTACTGTCCAGAATTTTAAACATGTCTACATCATTGCAGAGATGGTGAGTGTAGCCCAAATCAATAAGCCATGCATCAGAGATATGGTTAGTTGCAAAACAAGTGGCTGCAAACACTTGCTCCTCCTGAGCATCATCTGCATCTGCAACTTAAGCTTACTAAGAGTTGGAATCCTTGTTTCTGAATTTGCAAATCCTAGCAACATGCCCCAATTGCTTACACCTGCCACAGAGAGCATCAGGTCTCCTCCATCAATACTTCTCACTGTGGCTGGTTTGTTTGCAATGCACACAAGGTGGAAATTTCTTCTGTGCTAAACCATTACTATTGCTACTGCTTTAGCCTTCTGATTAGCTTGCTTCTTTCCCTTTCCATGAAATTTCTGAGCATTAAAAGCAACCTCGGCATTCCTTTCTTGCCTCATAGTCCTCCTCAACTCTTGTGCTTGAAGAGCACTCATCAACTCTCCCAGGGAAATATTGTTCAGGTCCTTAGACTCTTCTAGAGAGGAAATCTTTGATTCAAACCTCTCTGGAAGTGTTACTAAAACCTTTTCAACAATTCATTTTTCAGAAAAATCTTCTCCAAATAGTTTGATATTGTTGACAATCATTGAAATCCTATCAGCATACTTGATGATGGTTTCATCTTCCTGCGTGGTAAAAGCCTCAAATTCCCTTTTTAGATTCAAAATCTACATCTGGCTAGTCCTATCATTTCCTTGATACTCCTCCTTTAGTCTGCCCCATGCCTCCTTAGCAGTTTGACATGCCATGATCCTGTAAAAAATAGATTCAAAGACTGTGTTTTGGATCACAGACTTGGCCTTAGATCTCTTTGCTTTCTCTTCATAATAGTGTTTGATCTGTGCTAAGGTTAGGTTTGCAGATAAAACAGAAACAGGTTTGTCAAACTCTACAGTTTCCCATAGATCATAAGCTTCCAGAAAAGCTTGCATCTTTACTTACTAGACATGATAATTCTCACTAGAAAAAATAATCAGTGAGTTCAAAGAATGGTTGCTGGAAGCCATCAGTTTTGGGGTTTAACAGTTTTGGTTTTCGATGGTTAAAAAAAAGGTTTGGTTTTTTCTGGAGTTAAAACGTCTTTGGTCCTTTTAAGATCAGCTATAGCTTTGATACCACTGTTGGATAATTGCAGCAATGCTGCTGTGAAAACATATTCAAAAGGGCTGTTGAGAATAAAAGAAAGAATCGAGTTTGGATTTGAAAAACTCTCTATACTTTATTGATCTTTCAAGCCTTCAAATATGAAAGCTTACAAACATTCCTACTTGAAATCAACTACTATAATCGAAAAAATAAAGCTAGTTGCAACAGATAAGAACATTTGCAAATAATATGCTAAAAAATAGGAATTAAAGTATTAAAGTCCTTTACTGAATAAAAATCCTAGAACTGAAATTCTAGCCTACTGGAAAATGCTCAACACTAGTCAAGATTGGGAATACCCTGCGATACCTCTATGTAGACTTCTTTAGTTAAATCTCCACACAAGAAAGCATTATTAATATCATGGTGATATAAAGGCCAACGCTTAGAAGCAACAAGAGCAATAATGCATCGAATGGAAGCCATTTTAACCACAGGACAGAAAGTCTCGGTGTCATCGACGCCATACTGTTGATGATTACCTTGAATAACCAACCTGGCCTTGAATTTGTCAAATGAGCCATCAAATTTTAACTTGACTTTGTACACCCATTTTGATCAGAAAGCTTTCTTTCTGGGAGGCAAATCAGAAAGTGCCCAAGTACCATTAGCTTGTAAGGCTGCAATTTTATTGTTCATGGCGTTAACCCATTCAGGATATGTGGCAGCTTGATGGTAAGAGGTTGGCTTAGAAAAGGAAGTGATGTTTGCAAGATGTGTTTGAGAGATAACAGGTAATCAAGAGAAACAAAATTACCCCAATGGTTTGTAGAAGAGGCAAAAGAACAAACGTAATCTTGTAAATGAGCAGGTGGTTTATGGACTCTAGTCGATCTTCTAAGAATAGGAGGAGGAGAAGTGTAGGTAGAAGGCTAAGAAGTAGGAGAAGAAAAAGCGTCGGTAGAAGGCTGAGAAGAAATTAAAGGAGAGTGACCAAAATCTGAAGTAGAAGGGACGTCCGAAGGAGGGATGGGTAAAAGAAAAAGGGACAGTTGTGTTGGAAAATGATGAAAAGGGAAGTGAGATTCAAGAAGGTGTCTATGTTTTCTTTCCATAACACCATTCTGTTGTGGAGTATCAACACAACTAGTTTGATGGATAATCCCGTTTTCAAGATAGAAAGAAGTAGCATAAGTATCACAAAATTCAATGCCATTATCGCTCCTGATGAGTTTGATTTGGGCATCAAAACAAAGTTTACAAAAGATCGAAGAATAGGAAAAACATTGCTTTTGTGGACAAGAAGATGAGTCCAAGCAATCTGGGTGTAGTCATCAACAATCGTCAAGAACATCTTGCACCAATTGTAAGTGCAGTGTCCATAGGGTCCCCATATATCAATGTGTATCAATTCAAAAGGTTTAGATGTGTGAGTAGAACTAGAAGGAAAAGAAGAATGATGTTGTTTAGATTGAGGACAAACTTGACATATGATAGAAGAATGTGAACAATTAATAAAAGTAATTTGTTTCATTATGTCAAAAGGTAGATGTCCCAATCGACAATGCCAAAGTTGCACAACAAAAACATTACACACTGCAATAGACTCTTTAGAAGTAACAGTAGGAATACAAACATAATTAATACTAGAATGAGAATACAATTTCTTGGGAGTGACAAAAACAAACTGATTGGAAACAAGAGAACCAGAAGAAAGTGCATTACAGAGCACAACTTTATCCTCTGCAGTAATGTCTACAAGACAGAGCCCTTTGGATTCCTTACCAAGCACCAGACGCTGCCTCATTGAAGGGCCCTGGAGAAAGCAATGAGTAGGAGAAAAGATGATGCTGGAGTTAAGTTGTTTGGTCAAACGAGTAATGGACAAAAGATTGAAATGAAACTCAGGAACATGTAAAACATATTGCAGTATGATGTGATCAAGTTTAATTCTCCCAATATGTTGAACTTGTGCTCTAGCTCCATTAGGAATGGTTACATCATAAGGAACAATTACAGGCTGATAAGCATGCATGTCAATGAGAGTCGGGTCAGGAGCAACCAGAGCTCCAAGGGTTGATTGGCCTGTGGGCCGACTTGTAGCCAGACTGGTCTGAGCTGACCAGGCCACATGACCAGATAGGTCACAGGCAGGCCTGTCCGGCCTAGCCCATCTAGTTATACTTTTTAAAAAAATTTCAAAAACAACATCGTTTTTTACAAAATGACATCGTTGCTTGACCTGTTGCCAGAAAAACCTAGCTAAAACTAGACCAGATCAAAGTTGACGTCCCTCTTATAAGAAATAAAACAATGCAGATGATGTGTAATATGATTAGAAGCGCCTTTCAAGATCCATTTATGAGTTAGGAAAGAAGTAAAGAAACAGAATCCATTCCCAACCGTGAAGGCAAATGTATCTCCAGCCGCAGTGGAAGAAGAAATAGGACCAGTACGGTCCATTTGTAACTTAGTCAGGAGACCAATGAGTTGATTGTATTATTCTGGAGATGGTGCGGTCCGTTACTGAATATATAAAATTAATTAAATTGACCTCACACAACAGCTTAAGTTATTGTCATAAAACGGTCACTTAACATAGTATCAGAGCCTTTGAGACTAAGAAAAGTTTTGAAATTCAGACCGGACGTCGAATCGGAGGCCTTACTGGTCACCGATTTGACCGGTTCGACCGGTTCGAAGACGTCATAATTACACAATAATTATATTTAATTATATTTAATATTAGTAGTGTTAAACAATAGAAAAATATACCAAATAATATAAATAAATATAAATAACTGGTTGGGTCCTTTGGATTCTATACTTTTGTTAGATTTTTGGAGAAAATGTGGGTTTTACTTTTGAAAAAAATCAAAAAACGCATCAGCGTTTTAGAAAGAAAAAAAAGCAAAAAAAATTTATTGAACTAGTGGCCAATCGGTTCGACTAGCCCCGGTTTAACCGGTCAATTGATCGGTTCTCACCGATTCGCATTGATTCAATTGGGGACTGATTTTTAGGGGTCACCCTGACTGGATAACCTACCGATCACCAGTCGTCCGGTCTGGGTTTCAAAACCATAGGATCAAGTGATTATGAGTTCAAATTCTATAACTCACCTATTATTCATCACAAAGTAGAGTGAGCCAGTGTAAGTTTTAAGCCTAAAAAGTTTTCACTTTTAGGGATGTATTAGTAAATATATAAAATCAATTAAATTAGTTTCACACAACAGTTTAAACTATTGCGATGAAACGGTCGCTTAGCACGGCCTCAAAAAAATCTACAGACCTATCAGGATGAGAAGAAAAACCAGCATCAGTAGAAAGCAAACCAAGATTACCAAAAACTTCATTGTCAGATTGAACATGACTAGCAAATCTATGTCCTCTACCACCTCCTTTAGCGTCAAAAGATGGTCTACCATGCTTCTTGTAACATCGATCTTCAGTATGACCAGGAGTTTTACAGTAATTGCAAAAGAACCTCAGCTTTTTATTCCCTCTACCATGAACACGGAAATTAGATAGAAAGCTATTCTGCGGTGGATGAACTTTGTTACTACTAAATGATTGACCATAAGTCTTATTAGATGACCCAGCCAAAGCCAGTGAATCAGAGGAAATATGACTATTGTTTTCCATTTCACGTTGTTTTTCCTCCCGTAGTATCAATCGATAAGCCTGATTGAGATTAGGCATAGGTTGCATCATCAAGATGGTGCCTCTGGCTATCTTATACTCATCATTGAGTTTCATGAGGAAATGTATAATTTGCCCTGTGTGAAGTAATTGAACAAAACTATTTCCAGCACCAGAATTACAAATGGGCATATCGATCTTTGAATAATACTCATCCCAAGCAGTTTTGAATTTGGTGAAGTATGTAGTAACAAAGTCATGTTAAATTTTCTTGTATCTGATAAAGGCGTGGAGTATTGGATTGGGCACACCTATCGTGTAATTCTGACCAGATTTTTGCTGAGGTCTTGCAATAAACAACACTCCGCTGAATCTCCTGATCAATTGAATGAAATAACCAAGAAATCACCAACTTATCACAGCGGTCCCATGGCGATCGAAAAGGTGAATCTGCAGCAGGGTGGACAGGTTCCTGTGACAGAGCCAAACTTGTTTCTTGCCATTAACGAATCTGCAGCACGTAACCATTGTCCATAGTTGTCTCCATCGATTTGATAATTTTTAGAAGTCACAAAATAAATTGATATAATATGCTAAATTAAATGATGTCTAACTAATTTTACGCTCTCTTTTTTTGGTTCATTCTTTTGAGTTCATACATTTTGATGACATTATAAGTTAAACCATAGAATTCCTCAACAGAGAGAATGAAACGAGTCATTAAACAGAAAGTACGAAAACTCAAGAGCTAAGGCTAGGGTTTATCTTCTAGCCCTACCAACTCTTTGTATTAGTGACACGTTCGATCGAAATGAAGAAAAGCTCTCACTCTCCTTGCATGAAAATGAATGAGAAATCACCTTCACGAACTCATCGACCTCCAAGCTCCCATATGTCTTCTCATCTTCATACAGAAACATCAACACCTGTTCAAAGAACCCCACTTCACATGGCAACACAATGCCTCCAGGTAACTCGAATCCGTACTCTTCCTCAGCCTCGTTGAGTAGGTTTTTGAAGATAGGGAAGTTCAAGAACCTCGTTGGGATCAAGAACCGTGCCCGGCTGGCTCCAACGTACACGGGGAGGAAACCAGAGGGAGAGGAGGAGTGTGGTGACTGATCACATGGCGATACAAACTTGTAGTCTACCGGTGGTGGTGGTGGTGGTTGTGGAGGTCGGGGAATGTCTCTGCCCTTGGGACTTCTGCTCTTCCAACACTTCATCGTGGCCTGTTTCAACATAGCTATGTGCTTCATTGGAAATAGTGGACACCTTGGAGAAGCCATACTTGAGGTGACTTACATAGAAAATGGAAGAGATTCACAATACTAAGTAGGAGAATTAAGAAGAAATCTATATATATATAAAAGATTATATTCTGAAAGACATTCTTTCCAAGAAAATTTGCAATGCCGTTTTGCAATTAGAATATAATCTTTTATATATATATATACGTTTTGCTATGTAAGAACAAAAAGTGGAATTTAATTATACAACGTTTGTCGCATGTGATGAAGGCAGAGGCGTAATGATACTGTTCTTATCCATAAAGACATGAAATAAATTAAATAGGAATTTTTTTAATTTGTCACATTCTCACTCGATGAGATCAAAAAAGTTAACTTGAAGTATAAAATATGAGAAAGGCAAAAGATATTGAAGGAACAAGGATATATATATATATATAACTACTAAGATGTTAAAATATATACATTTATTTTTTTGGACATCAATTTATAGAAATAATGTAACAAAAGGGCATATTTAGTTTATTACTTATTCATATTTTATTTATTAAGCATTTATTTATTCAAGTGGATTATTTATAAATAACATTTTTACTAGTTAGAGATAGGATTGTGTATTACTGAATCTCTCCAAAATATGTGTATCAATAAGATTTTTACTGAATTAATATTATTGTTGTTGTTTTATTGTAACAAAAAGGGTAATATTGAAAATGATCACCTACATGTCTAAGACTTTTATTTTCTATCTCTTTATTTTGAAGTTATAAACTTTTTTCAGATGCTCATAATTAAATAATTTATTTTAACCCCTAAGAGTAGTCGAGTTGGTGGAGTAAAGAGCATAGGACAAAAGGTCCTGTGTTTGAATTTTTTTACTTACACTCTCTTGATCGAGCTTGTCGTACAGGACTTGTCTAGTGCGGAGTACCCAATTGACGTGATTTGCAGGTTATTATGTCAATCCGAAGATTTACCCAGTACGCATCTAAATGATAACAATTGCTGGTTCTTCCATTTTCAAAATAATAATTTATTTTAATTAATTCTTGTTATACCTAAATATGACTTTATATACTAGTCTTGATTTATAAGAAAAATCTCCATTGTTACCGTGGTGCAATTAAGGTCAGCTGCAATGCATAATCAACCCTGGAATAGCCCTACTGATTCGATAAGAAGACATCACTGCCAAATGAAAACTTGGTGATTTTATAATTTTTCCCATATAACAATTTCAATGTAATTAACTTCTCACCATAAAGCAGAGTACTAAGGCCGAAATGGCTACTGAACGACAATAAAAAGCTTTACAATACTGGATACCAGCCGAATGAACAAAATAATTTTGATTACTTAATTGAGTCCATCGATAGTCAAATTGCCTTTTGTACATTGATTACTTATTAGCAATGTCGTAAATATTGTATCGATCGTTACTGATTCATATCAATCACTGTTTTAAACAATTTTTTAAATTTTTTGAAATTATAAAATAGTATTAATTTTACATTAATCATGTCTCTAAAAATTATGTATTATAACTTATTCCATAATAATTTCAAATAATCTCAACCAATAATATATTTTAGAATGATAAAATTATCTTAAATATCAATGAATTATTTATTATAAAATGATAAACATTATTTCAATTTTTAATAAATAATTTATTAAAAAATTATTTCAATTTTTAATAAAGAATGTATTTCTTAATCATAAAAATCATTTTAAATTCAAATCTAAACTGAAATCTAAAGAGTAATTTTGTTGCTAAATTAAATACTAAAATTATAATATCAAACTAATTAATTACTAAATCTATAATTTAAGAGTAAGAGACAAAGTCAAAGATTAAACTATTGATTTAATCCCCTTTCTATCTAATTCTTGGATTAATGAAATACTAATGACTAAAATTCTTAAATCAAGTCATACACTCCCTCACATATTTAAGCCCAGTCACATGGTTGATCTAAGCCACACACTTAATTTGTTAATCCAAGCTATAGGCCGGCAGCCACACATGTCCACAATATAGATCAAAAAAACAAAAAAAAAGAACCTAAGACTAAGATTAATGAAGAGCTCTTTGTGTTTCGTAAAAAGTTGATGTTAGAATTTATAATGGATCTATAGGTTTATACGAGAAGAAAAATTAGACCACGTATAAGTTTAAGTGAGATTCCATCTTAAAACCAATTGGTAATAAGTGAAGTAGTCCACTAGACTTATATGTTAGTCTTCTTTCTTCTCATTCTTCAATGTGGGACAAACTCCCACTCTTTATATTTCAACACACCCCTTTTACGTGTAAGTCTAACACGTGACATAATCTATCATTTTAAGGTGTTAACAACTAACATAAGAGCAACCTACTCTGATACCATAATAGAATTTACAATGGACTTACGGGCCTATCCGAGAAGGAAAGTTAAGCCACATATAAGTCTAAGTGAGGTTCCATCCTAAAACCAATTGGTAATAGGTGGAATAGTCTACTAAACTTATATATTAGTCTTCTTTCCTCTCTTTCTCTAGGATAAACTCTCACTCTTTATATTTAATCAGTTTAGAGTTAGCCTGGCTGTCTGGGTCACTAACTCATTGACTCGTTGGCATGCGAGCGTGAAAGTTGCTGCTGACAGGTGGCATAGCATAGCAAAGCTGGTGGAGATTGATCTTTGTTGGCGTAGTAATGTTGTGAGACCAACAGTGAGTAGCATATCTAGTGCAGATGTGATGTGAGGTGTATCTATGTGAGTGTGTGGTGAGGCAGGGACTGGACAACAAGTTAGAGTGTCGGTGACAGACTTGGGACTTGGGAGTTGAGAGGCGACCGAATGGGCATGAATTGAGGAGGGGAGGGAGGAGAGGGTCGAATAAGTTAGGGTTAAATCTTTTCTTTTTCAATTTGATCCTAAAGTTTTTAAAAATTACAAATTTTACCAATATTTAACCGGTATACGAACTGGTTGGTTATACCTACTAGTAAAGTTAGTATAGATTGGTACCCTGATTCGGAATATTACCAGAGTGGATAGTACGAATCTCGCAACGATGCTTATTAGAAGAGGAGATTTTCTGTCCAATTTTGTAGTGTCTAACTATGTCCAATACTTAAAATGATATGAACATTGGATATGTTATATACCTTAAAATTGTCGTTTTGGACATTAAACAAATTAAGTTATAGATCATTAAAGTTCATGGAAGATCATAAGCTGGACTGAACATTTCGATTACATTACAGTAGCAGTAGATCGAGTAAAAATTATTGCAGAATTAATTCTTAAATAGGGAATTCCCCAAACACAGATTGAACCGAATCATACAAGAAACAAACGAGTACAGAACCTGAGGAGCCAATCTGAGGGACATCACGTTCAAACCCTACCAACTTATTGCAATGAGTGACAAGTTGGAATGAAATGAGAAAAATTGCTCACTTTCGTTGCATGAAAACGAATCCAAACCCACCTCAGAAATCATCTTCACGAACTCATTTACCTCCAAACTCCCATATTTCCTCTCGTCTTCATGCAGAAATCTCAGCATCTCTTCAGAGAACACCACTTGGCAAGGCAACATGGCAAGGCACACAACGCCTCCAGGAAAATCAAATCCGTACTCTTCCTCAGCCTCTCGGAGTAGGCTTTTGATGATAGGCAACTTCAGGAACCTTGTTGGGATCAAGAACCTCGTGTGGTTGGGTCCAACATAGATAGGGAAAAAACTTGAGGGTAAAGAGTACAAGGACTCGGTAGGTAACACCGGCTCGGAATTTAACAGTGGTGGTGACGGAAGTATAACAAAGAAAAGTTTACAAAAGAAGAAAAATTACAGAGTATAATGGAAGGAAGGAAATTTGCATTAATAAGAACTTTTGAGAAGTAATACATTGCCTTCACTTTACAAGACTTATTTATAGCTGCAACCTAACTAACTTTCCACAAAATTCTCGACCAATGATTTCACTCACCGAAAGAATACTAACAAACTCTGAACAAGTCTCACCGAAGATTTGCTAACTTATTGACTCAGTAAATAAACTAAATAAAATAAATTTCATGTGCAGTAAGCTGCACTAATTTTGACACTCCCCTTTAGTCCGAGCTTACTATCAACAATTCCTAGAGCATCTCGAAATGACAGAAACTTAAGCTCCACCAAAGCCTTTGTGAAAATATCAGTAACTTGAGCATTAGTATGAACACTTGTTAGCTCAATTTTTTATCTCAAGACCTTCTAAAAAATAAAATGATGACAAACTTCAATATGCTTTGTTCGTTCGTAAAATACTGGATTTGAAGCTAATTTTATTGCACTCTCATTGTCACACTTAATTTGCACAGCATAATCAACTTGATGTAACATATCTCCAACCAACCTTTTCAACCAAACACATTCTTATGTAGCTTACTGCACATGAAATTTATTTTATTTAGTTTATTTACTGAGTCAATAAGTTAGCAAATCTTCAGTGACACTTGTTCAGAGTTTATTACTATTCTTTTGGTGAGTGAAATCAATAGTGGAGAATTTTGTGGAAAGTTAGTTAGGTTGCAGCTATAAGTAAGTCTTGTAAACTGAAGGAAATGTATTACTTCTCAAAAGTTCTTATTAATGCAAATTTCCTTCCTTCCATTATACTCTGTAATTTTTCTTCTTTTGTAAATTTTTCTTTGTTACATGGTATCAGAGCCTGGTCATTCAACTTAGTTTGAGTGGAGAAAGAAAAGTTTTGTCGTTTGCAATTATGCAAATCGCAAACAATGGAAATACACAGTATGGGATGGAGAAACTTGCAAGTAGCAATTATAAGTACTAGAGAATATGTATGGAGGCATACTTTCAAGGATAGGATATATGGGAATTAGTGGTTGGTGCTGATACTGAAATTCCCGCAGAAGCCCCTGAGAATGCCGAATTACGACGAAAGTAGAAGATCAAATGTGGGAAAGCTCTCTATGCTTTGAGAACATCAATCAGCAAAGAGTAGCACGTTCGTAATGTAAGTTCTCCAAGAGAAGTTTGGGAAACACTTGAATAGTTGTTTACCAAAAAGAATACAGCAAGGTTGTAACTCTTGGAAATAAATTGGCAATGTTACAACAGGGAGGTATGTCAATTTCGGAATATTTTTTGTGAGTTAAAAATATTTGTGTTGAAATTTTAGAAATAGATGCGGACGAGAACATTAGTGAATCTCAACTACGTCGCTTTCTTATTCGCGGCTTGAAGAAGGAGTTTGGGCCCTTTATTACTTCTATTCAAGGATGGTCACAACAACCTTCTGTTGAAGAATTAGAGAATTTGCTCTCTAATCAAGAAGCTCTTGCAAAGCAAATGGCAAAGAATTTTGAGTCAGATGTTGTTCTCTTTTCAAACGAGAAGCCAAATAAGAAAAATTCATCTAGGAACAAAAACAACAAAGAACAACGTGCAGACAAAAAGGTATCAATTCACAAGAAAAGAAATCTATCACATGCCACAGATGTGGAAAGCCTAGGCAAATCAGGAGAAATTGTAGAGTGAAGCTTCTCAAGGCAAATGCTGCCTCCACAAGTGAAAAAGATGATCAACTTAAATGGGAGCATTGTTTTTCTGTTGATGATATTGAACAAAAGCCAACTCAAACTTATGTTAATTATGCCAATAAACAGAAGAAAGAGTAGATCGTAGATTCTGGTTGTTCTAACCATGTTACTAGAAATGACACCTTGTTCTTAAAGATGCATGAAAATCATAGAGATCGAGTTATTGTTACTACCGATAACTCATCCCATCCAGTGGCAAACGAAGGTGCTATGATAATTGATGTTGACGAAACAGAAGGTGTAAAGCTGGAGGATGTTTATCACATGTTAGGTTTGACTAAAAATTTAGATGTTTATCACATGCTAGGTTTGACTAAAAATTTAGTTTTTGTTCCTCAAACAACTAAATTTGGAAAGTATGTCTTATTTGGCCAAAAGATGTAAAAATTCTTGATAATGTGAAAGAAATATTGGCTGATGTTTTTTTTATTGGAGAGAAGAAAGGGTGTTTGCTTGTCATGTCAACAGGAGAAGCTTATGTGAAGAAAACAAGCCAAACTGATAATGCTGCACTTTGGCAAACTCGGTTGGGCCATGTTGACTACCAATTGCTGTAGAAAATCTCTTCAAAGAGGTTAATAGATGGTCTGTCAACTCTCATGAATGTCCGTGAAGATGTTATTTGTCAAGGTTGCCAATATGGCAAATCTCGTCACCTTCCTTTCGAAAGGACGTCAAATCAGAAATCCTCGTTGTTTGAGCTGGTTCATACAAACCTAATGGGCCAACAAGAACTTCAAGTTATGGTGGACATCTTTATGTAATGATGTTAGTGGATGATCACTCTAGGTTCACTTGGGTGAAATTTTTGAAAGAGAAAAATGAAGCTCTATTTAAATTTATAAAGTTCAAAGAGGCTATTGAAAAAGAATACGGGAAGAAAATAAAATGTCTTCGAAGTAACAATGGCAGAGAATTTATGTCGGATGATTTCTTTCAATATTGCCATGACAACGGTATTCTTCATCAAATGACTTGTCCGGACACTCCTCAGCAGAATGGAGTTGCCAAAAGAAAACTTGGCTTTCTTACTTCAATTTGTCTTTCATGATTGCATGACAAGAACCTTCCTCGAGAGCTATGGGCAGAGGCCATTCAAAGTGCATGTCATGTGACTAATAGGCTGCCTTCTTGGCCAAGTACACAAAAATCATCCTTTGAGATTGTATACGATGAGAAGCCAAATGTAAATTACTTTCAGGTATTTGGTTCCATTTGTTATGTCCATATTCCCAAATCTAATAGAACCAAACTTAACCCAAAAACAAGAAAATGTGTGTTTGTTGGTTATGACTCTTGTAGAAAAGGTTGGAGGTGCATGAACCCACAAACAAAGAAATTTACAACTTCTAGAGATGTGGTGTTTGATGAGGTGTCAACTTTATTTTCTGCTCAAAAGATTATCTCTGATTATAATCAAGTAGATTTGGAGCTACTATTTCCTGAAGCAGTTGTACAGGCACCTTTTAATGAAGAAATAAAGTTTGAACCCCCAGTTCAAAATGTTAATGAAGGAGATGATAGTGGACAAGAGGTGATAAGAAGATCAGTGAGGGAGAAAAGGCAACCGAATTATCTCAAAGATTATGAAGTTAACAATTGTTCAGTTACTTCATATTTCTTTGCAGGTGCTTTAACTTTAAAAGAACCAACAAGTTATGAAGAAGCAAAAATCTGCCTAAATTGGCAAAAAGCCATGCAGGGATAGATTGAGGCTTTACATAAAAATGAGACCTGGGAGCTGGTTCCTAAACCAGAAAAATGTGAGCTAGTCACTTGCAAATGGGTTTGTCGCTTAAAGAAAAAATTAGATGGCACTGTTGACAAGTTTAAAGCTCGTTTAATTGCTCGTGGATTCTCTCAAAATTATGGGTTAGATTATGAAGAGACATTTAGTCCGGTAGCAAAGATGGTAACGGTGAGGGCACTTATTTCTCTTACTGCATTTAAAGGTTGGAAACTGTGGCAGCTTGATGTAAAGAATGCATTTCTTTACAGTGACTAGGATCGTGAAGTGTTTATGGAGCAGCCTCTTTTGTCTCTAAACAATTTCCCAATTATGTGCGTCACTTGAAGAAAGTGCTCTATGGCTTAAAGCAAGCGTCAAGAGCGTGGTATGGTAAAATTTCTCAATATCTCATCTTTTGTAGCTTTGGAGTTTCTGATTCATATTCTAGTTTATTCATAAAATTAGAATCAAATGTACATCTCCTAGCATTATTATACGTTGATGACATAATTATAAGTGGAGATAATGAGTCAGAAATTTCTAACTTGAGAAACGACTTGTCTATTTGTTTTGAGAAGAAAAATCTAGCGGAAATAGGATGTTTTCTTAGTTTAGAAGTGGAAAAATCAGATCTAGGTTATTTTATTTCTCAAAAAGGATATGCAAAGAGTCTCTTGGAGCGTTTCAGCACGGGGGAGTCGAAGGAAATGGCTACTTCAATGGAGCCCAATCTTAAGTTACAAAAAGATGAAGGGAAGCCATTGAAAAATACCAAGAAATTTCGGCAACTTGTTGGGTGTCTAATTTACTTAACCATCATAAGATCAAAAATTTCATACTCTGTATCTGTTGTTTCTCAATTTATCGAGAATCCAAGAACTACTCATTTAGATGCTGCAAAAAGAATATTGCATTATGTAAAAGGGTCACTTAATCATGGGCTTTGGTATAAGAGGTGTGAAAATTTTTTATTAAATAGATTTACTGGCACAGATTGAGCAGGAGATATAAATGATCGTCATTCAACCTCAAGCTAATTTTACTGTGTACTCTCATTGTCACACTTAATTTGCACAGCATAATCAACTTGGTGTAACATATCTCCAACCAACTTTTTCAACCAAACAAAGTGGTGTTGTTGGTGAGATTTTCTTACTATTAGGGTTTTTTCTCTTCCAACGCTTCATCATAGCCATGTGCCTCAGTGGTCGTCTTGGGGAAGCCATTGGCGATGTTGCATAGGCAAAAGAGAAGGGGTTTACGATACATAAAACTTGGAGAAATGGTAAAGCAGAATCAAGTTGAGGTTAGGTTTGAAGGACATTGTTATACTTGTTATTCATTGATTCATTGAAAGACATTGAAGTGACGATGTTTTGTAAATTTAGTTACTAAGTTTCGTTATGTAAGAACAAAGTGTGGTATTTAATTTTACAATTTTATCTTAAATGTAATTGCTAGATCATTTGGCTTCTCGTGCGTCTGAATATATAGATTAATGGCATTTTGTGCTACGTCTTATCTTGGCATCTTGCTAATTCGTAAAAGAAAACGTTTAGTTGTTAGGTTTTAGCATTTTTCATATATCTGTTTTTTAAATATAGAAACAAAGTATCAAACAAAGACATTTAAGATCATTTAATGACATTATATGCACTATAATTAATATATAATTTTAAGAATAAGAATATATTGTTAGATATATATGTGTATATATATATATATAGATTATAAGATATTTCTTATTTTCTAAATTGAGAGTAAGCATAGGCATAGTTGTTTTTTTATTTTTCTTAAAAGTTAACATTCTTTAAAATAATCCTCATTTTTTTTATATCAAAATTTCGTAGTTGATCATAAAGGATAATATATGCTAAGAGTGAAAAATAATATGCAACGGGAAAAGATAAAATATGGATTCGAAACCTATGTGTTAATAAATTTATATAAAGATAAGTATAGTATTGTTCTTCCCTTACTCCATCTTTGATGAGGCCAACATTACTATTAATTTAAAAGGACCCCAAATAAATTAATTTGAAATGAATCCATTTGATTCCTCTATTAAATATATAATAAAAGCTGTTTTTGATTCAAATTAAGATTCATTTTATTACCATATCCAAATTAAAGTATCTCAAGTCATGTACTTAGTGATGTCTAAAATGAAGAATCTAAGCTCTGTATGTCTCTTGTCATTAACAAGTGATTCCAAAAGATAAGATTAAAATTATATGTGCAAGTGAATTAATTAATTGAATCTCATTTGTAGACATGTCAATTAATTAATTAATTAATCAAAAAATTCATTACGAATTGAAATCACAGGAGACATAACAGAAAATTTAAACTCAAATTAATATAATCCAAAATTAATAAATTAAATTAAAAATTTTGAAAATTTGAAAGACTCAATCTCAACTTTTTTATATATATATATAATCTTCTCCCTTTTTAATATACATAATTCTAATTTAAAAAACTAATTTAGACTTTTTAAAACTAATTTTAAGTTGAACTTAGAATTAAGAAGGCCAAATTTGTTTAATAAACAAGTCTAAAATTTTTAATTTCTACTGAAATTTGGACAAACTCAATATAGGACTCAGGTCTAGTTATTGATGCTCAATCGAGCTTGAATCTACGATGTTGCAAACCTGTGTCCAATCTTCTATTATCATTCTTATGAATAGGCAAACATGCAAGTCAGAGAATTTCTATGTATTGATTTTTCAAAATCACAATTGGGAGAATCTTGCTAAAGCCGACTAATACTCGAAGAGAAAAATCGTGCTTAATTCAAACAAATCATTTTTAATTAAAACATAAACATGTCTTTTATGCATACGTTCTATAATTTAATGAACATAAGAAGATCTTTAACAGCATTCTCTATCTAGTACATGAAATAAACATCGGCATGTAAAACAAATGTAATTTAATGATATTTATTTGGGTTAATTATTTTGAATTTTGCAAAAAGAAAGCTTCATTTATGAACTAAATTTTGTTTTTTAAATATTAATTAAATGCATTAATTTTAATATTCTTCAAAAATTATGGGATTAATTATGAATATATACAACTTGTAAGTTTATTTTACATTAATTAGATTCGTTCGACTAGTCCAAAAAGGAACAAGACAATTCGTACATCATGATTAAATTAGAAATCATTTTCTTTACTATTAAATTAGTGCTTAAAATGTTTATTTTATAAATAAACATACTATTATAAAGAATATACTCAATATGAATATAATATATATTAAGGATTAAGAATTACCAATAAGCCAAAAATTTTGTGATTAAATTTAATCTATATATGGTTTAAAAAATATAATCTAAAATGTTTATAGAGAGATCGAAGGAGTAAAGAGAGTAGAAAGGAGAGGTGGATATTTTTTAAGTATCTAAATACCAAATATAGGTAACAAGGCCACCAAAAAGCAAAAATCTAGGAAGCCATTAAAATATGGTGGAGCATACAATATTTTTGGACTTCTACTGACCTACCAAATTGTCAATTGGACTATGTTAAGCAACTCTATTTTGGTCAGAGGAAGATCACAAGATTACAAGTTTTCTCTTAAATCGGATCATTTTGAGCAGTTCTCAAAAAAATTGGATCATTTTTTCATTGTTTTAATTTCATCTCCAGTAATTGGCTATGAATCGTAGCAAGACCATGCAACAAGTATTGTGGCAATGGTGGAATTCAAAGCATCAGAACATCAGAACCACCACCGCGACATCCGCCGGCACCAATGCAGGAAGTTTTCTGGATCAGTCCAGCGAGAATGCGAGGGAGTCGTTGCTGGTGGGAGAATTTTCGTGTGGCACGAGAAGTGATGGTTCTCTTGAACATGTCCCTAAGGGGTATTTAGCAGTCTATGTTGGTCCAGATCAACGCAGGTTCATCATTCCCACTAGCTATTTGTCAATGCCAGATTTCAGGAACTTGATGGATAGAGCTGCCGAGGAGTTTGGTTTTGAGCAAGAAGGTGGGCTTAGAATCCCCTGTGAGGAACACGATTTTGAGGAGATCCTGTTTAGATGTTTGAGAAGAGACAAGATGATGTCCAAGCACCATAAATAAACTAGTAGAAGCTTGCAACTTGCAAAGGAGTTTAGTACAACATCAAACGAGAGTTTCATTTATGCTACATGTATATATGGATTAGATTTCTTTTGTTGTTTAAAGATGAGAATGAGATTCAAAAGATGTATATATATATTTTTTGATTTAGTCAGTGTTAAATGAGGTGAGATTTGTTGTTTTTAATTTGACTATCATCGTTTCTTTTTTTTTTTTCTTTTTTTCTATGTTGTCCTTTTTTGTTATTATTTTTATAATAAAAGTAGATTTCGATGAAACAATAGTCGTTTGAGATTCTTCTTCTTTTGTTATCCACGAAATGTTATAAGAGGGTCCCAATTATAAGAAGACACTTTTAAGTCATCTATACTCAAATTAATCCCTACTCAAATTAAATATTCTTCTTCTTTTGTTATCCACGAAATGTTCTAAGAAGGTCCCAATTATAAGAAGACACTTTTAAGTCATCTATACTCAAATTAATCCCTACTCAAATTAAATAGGTCTCTTACGAAAGACAAAACTCTGACCTTATATTCACATAAAACTTGTTCATGACGTCATTCCCCCCCTAAAGCTATCCTCTTTTATACATAGTCCCCAACGTCAAAAGATGTAGTAGTATCCTAAGAAGAAGAGTTGAAAAGGTCAAGCCACATGGCTTTTGGCCTCATTGAATAAGACCACTCCTAAGTTCCTACAACTTTAATTGGTCTAGTTTGACTAATTCATTGAGCATGCACATTCCTTGAATTTAGGGTTTGGATAGAGACTGCTAACTAACTTGAGTGGACCAGACAAAGTGCTTGCGTGATTTCAGATTTTAATTTTTTATCTTGACCCATTGGAGGAACCTGTCCCTTCCAAACAACTTTGTATCAAATTTCAGAAAATTGCATCATATGATTGACTAATTCCATTAAATTTCGTGGACGAACCAAATTAGAGCAACTTCTATTTTTTAGTTTATATTTTTATTTTAAATGAAACAAAAATATGTTTATTAATTTAGTTATATTTTTATTATTAATAATAATTACAAATTAGATAACTTTTAAATATAGTATTTTTAATTACTTAAATTTATTTTTATCTTTTATATAATATTATGAATAAATTAATAAAAATTATTTTATTTTATTAAAATAAATAATTTAAAAGTAGTTTTAATTTTAAATATATTTTAATTATTAAATAAGATTTTATTTTAATTTTATATATTTTGAAAATATTTTAAATTTAATTATATCTATTAATAATTATTCTTTAATTTAATTAAAAATTAAGTAAAATTTTAAATTAAATTATTCATGATTTTTATTAAAAATTAATTTTTAATTAAATAAATAAAATATAAAATTAAATTAAGTTATTAATAATTAATATATTAAATAATTAAATAATATATATTTAATTGACAAAAAATCGGATTAAAAAATCCAAAAAATAAAACATACCAAAAGTTCCTTGGTTTGAAACTTCCCATTAAAGCTCTTCCCACTTCTCTGTCTCTCCGTGGCTTGGCCCCCCACTCAGCAGAGTGGAGGGATTCAAATTCAGGTCCAACTCAAGTTGATGTTGAGAGATTCGATAAAACCCTATATTGGATATTGGTCAATTTACTGTATATCCAAAACCATAACGAAAAAAAGGACAAAAGTCACCGAAAAATAAAACCTTTGCAAAGGTTGAGTGCAAGTAAGTAAACCATTATAAGAAAGTGAAAAGGTGGAAAAAAAAATCCCTGTTTCGTGGTCTCCCTCCAAGCTTCAAAGACTCCAAATCTGTCAATGTCCCGGGAGACCCGTTCTCAGGTACGTCAAGTTCCCTTCTTGTCATGTTCTCTCTACTTATTTTATGAATAAAAATGGCATCTTTTCTTCTTTATGCAAGTGAATTTTCATGAACTGAAAGCTGAAGATCATATCTTTCTTTTCTCTCAAGATAGAGAGTAAAAAAGATAAAGAAACTTTGATACAAAGCTTTCATCTTTTTGCTTATTTTTAATCTAGTTATTGAAAAGCTATGGACTTTGAAACACAGAAGAAGAAGTATGGAGGAGGGGTTTTTGGAGACGTGCACACTAACATGGCAATGGTGGTACTTCCCAAGGAGCTGGGGCTTGAGAAGATGGAACCGATCAGTCAATTTTCTACATCAGAAACAGTTGCGCCTCCTTTTAAGCTCAAGCTTCAAGTCCCTGACATCGGTCTTGCTATTAAAGTAAGCGGGTTCTTTTTATTTTTACGGTTTGAGTTGAAGAACATGAATTTCTTTTGCTTGAAAGTTGCGTATTATAATCTTTGTAAGTTTATTGTGTGTGTACTTAATGAGATATTGAGAAATTTTGACAGGAGACAGTTGTGGATTCAGAGGCTTGAGGAGATTTTTAGTTGGATAGAAATTAAACAAATGTGTTTAAAGTTTGGTTGAAGTGTTACCTTAGTTTCAAATTTTCGTGGGCATGGTTATTCTATATCTCGCTACATGTTCAGTTGTCACGTGTTTTGCTTCTGTTATCTATTTCAATCTCACTGCTTTTAGTTAAGCATAGTTTTCAAGTGTTTGAAGGTGTCTGTTCTAATAAACCTTAGAATTGGTGTTTTGGAGGATAGAGGGGTGATTCTAGTGATGATGAATCTTGTTAGTTTAGGGTTGATTTGCACTTCTATTAAAGGACCTTAGATTTCTAGGGACAGCACGAACGTGGCTCTAACAATTCACAGTTTCCATAAATGCACAGCACTAATCAATTTGTTGAGCATGAGCTTAATTATGGGGGGAAATGACTACAACCATAACTTTTTATTTGTCCTTTCTGTGATCTAATTGTGAGCAAGTATCGTCCTAAGTGAAGACTCATAATTAGAAAATCGTTAGCTTACTATAGTGAGTTGCAAGGGAAATATGAACTTTTATCAGAATAAGATAACGGTTTCTGCTTGCTTGTATGATTGCCAAAAATTCTGCAAATCCTACGGCTATTTTATAAGTTACTTGTGATGAATTTTCTTTTCATGTATGGTTAATCTACGTTACTTCCTTTTCTCTTTAGCAAATTCCCCATACAAAGACAGCAATTTACTTCCAAGGGGTTGGCAATATTTAATTTTGTTGTGACTCAGGGTTTCTTGAGCACCAGAGAAGTTGGCGAGTTCATCAGTGGGGCTTTAGCAGGAGCCATGACCAAAACTGTTCTTGCTCCTTTGGAGACCATCAGGTTTCTTTTACATGTTTATTATTCTAGTTTCTTTTTGTAACAATAAAATTCATTTCTTATATCCATTTAAATTACTTGATGATATTAGTATGTATGCACAGTAAATGAATGAGATTGCATGCTGTGGTGCCATTTTAAAACTTTGAAGGAGATATTAGGACTTGTGTTTGCAGCTTGTTTCAGTTGTAAAATGCCAGAAATCGGTTGGACTTATTTTGGTTACAGCAAAGTGATATTGGATATGTACTTTGCTTGAGTTCAGTTATTATTTATGACTCCTGGTTGATGGACCTTATTGAAACACGGGTTCAGTTTTTAGTTATTTCCACAAGTTACTATTCTCATATAGGTTTGCTGAGTAATAGCAAGCTCGTGCAGGGGTAAGCCATCATGAATTTAGCTAGTTCAAAACATTTACTTGAGCCATAAAATACCTCAAAATTTGGATATTGAACAACAGAGAAGGAAATTGAATTGTTAGTGATTAATACCTTCTATTTGATGGGGAGCCAATGATTTTGAAGAGCAATTTTCTAATTTGTATCATGTGAAATATGTAGAACAAGAATCGTGGTCGGTGTTGGATCAAAAAACATGTCAGGTAGCTTCTTGGAGATAATTGAGAAGCAGGGTTGGCAAGGACTGTGGGCAGGCAATGCCATTAACACTGTTCGAATCATTCCTACGCAGGCCATTGAGCTCATGACATTTGAGTGTGTCAAGCGAGCAATGACATGCGCCCAAGAGAAATGGAATCAATCTGACTGTCCGAAACTTCAAATTGGTCCTATCAGTTTCAACATCTCCCTCTCCTGGATTTCTCCAGCTGCTGTAGCTGGTGGTGCTGCTGGAGTTGCTAGCACACTTGCATGCCATCCTCTTGAAGTTCTAAAGGTACCCATATTAATTTAAGCCATAAGCAAGCTTTAAATAGTTGCCTGGCTGAAACAGGAACAACAGGAATTAAGATATCTTGATTATGATCTTTCCCTTATTGTTAGTCTAAATTATGAGTCTAGATGTCTCCCTTTTTAGCATAAAACTGATCATTTTCCTTGGAATTTCCTACAGGATCGGCTAACTGTAAGTCCTGATATATATCCTAGTTTAAATGTTGCGATTAGCAAAACATACAACAATGGAGGCGTTGGTGGCTTCTATGCTGGTATTTCACCCACGTTAATGGGCATGCTGCCATATAGTACATGCTATTATTTCATGTACGAGACACTGAAGACTTCATATTGTCAATCAAAACACAAGAAATCGTTAAACCGCCCGGAGATGCTTGTGATTGGAGCTTTTGCAGGTGAGAAATTGATAATATTTTGGCTTGCGTCTGCCTTGCTCTCCAGAGTTAAATTATTAACAGCTTCTAATTTGATATTGACATAGATGATGACTTGTGTTTTGGCAGGTTTTACCGCTAGCACGATCAGCTTCCCGTTTGAGGTCGCCAGAAAACGACTAATGGTCGGAGCACTGCAGGGTAAGTGTCCTCCCCACATGGCAGCAGCACTGTCAGAAGTCATCCGAGATGAGGGCTTGAGGGGCCTTTACAGAGGGTGGAGTGCAAATTGTCTAAAAGTTATGCCTGCATCTGGCATCACTTGGATGTTTTATGAAGCTTTTAAAGACATATTACTTGTTGAGAAACGACTCCTTTAACCGCTACCGAAACTTTGGCATAGGCTTCTTGAGCATCCTATTGCTCTCTTCTCTCCACAAACTTAATTTACTACGGGTGGTCCTAGCAAACCTTGCTGTATGCAAGATTAGGGTAGCTGCTGACCTTCTCCGCACTGACAAGATTCCAAGCTTGAGGATATTTGCTTGGGCTACATCAACTTCTAACATGTACCAAACAGATTCTGATATTACCAATGAAATTTTGCTTTCCAAAACAAGAACCTTTTGCATTTATGTTCTTCATTTTGGTCATCTCCCTTTCTAAGTGAATAAACAGACCAAATTGTTGGTAGTTGTTGGTAAGTGAGTTTGCAGAGCATTTATGTTCTACTGAAGTGGCGGGTATATACCAGATATGGAAAATTAGAAAGTGTTGCCTTTTCACAAATTTGTATGTTTTCCAACGACCATAACATGGAAGGTAGAGTTGTCAATGGATACAACTTTACTTGATCCTTTTGATTATAAATTGAATATCAATTTTAAAGTGTAAATTTATAAATGATAAACAAGTTTGAGGCTTAACCAAGATCAGTAGTTTTGCGGCAAATTTATCTTCTTGTTTCTCAAGTAGAATTACTGGGATACGTGCATATGATTGATGAAATTAACCTTTATCAAAGATGGTATAGTGCAAGTCTTTAAAGATTGTTACTCTGCCTTTCAGTCTACATTACTACTATGAAAAGATTCTCTCCTTATTTCCTGTTAGAAAGATAATGAGGAGAAAATTTGCAAATCCACAACAATTCCGTTCTAATCTCTTAAAGTTTGCACTCAGCAAATTGCATCACAATCTGATGAAACAAGAAAACTAGAAGTAGCAAGAACACTAGATTCTAGTTCTTACATTCCAACTATGGCTAGGGTGATAGGGTCACCATGAATTTAGTCTGAATTTACAGAAAGAAAAGTACAATTTGGAGCTATCAATATGATGCAAACAATGGCAATAGCCTAATTTCCTTGATCATTTACAATCTATAAGCTGTCCAATTCTAAAGAAGTGCCGCTACTTCGCCTTGTAAACCGAGAGATACAAGGTGTGCTTGATTGTGAGTTCTCAGCAAGTGTATAGAGACAGAATAAGCATAATGCTGCCCAGAAATAACCACAAATAGGAAACGTTAACAATGCCACAGATTATTGAAAAAAATTATGGAACATGAAAAGGCAATCATCAACCATCCTATAATATCAACAAGAATAATGGGAATGCTCAATACAACTTACGTCTTGCATGCTATGACATCTACGATAATAAGTGTTTTTAAAATTACTTTCCCCCTTCAGTTTTTTTATTCACTGGTTTTAGGATAAGGAGTTTAATCAGGCAATTAATAGCTGCAAATGAGGTCTATAATATCGGTTACTATCAACTGAAATAAGTAACTATAATTCTTAAGAAGCCTAGTGCCATACCCACTCTAAACCAATGACATGTTAAATTACATCGTAATGTAGATATAGTTTTAACTATAATTATAATTCTTTTTCATTTTTCAGAAAAAAAACTCTGGCATCTCAAACCCTTTTTGCCACACGAATCTCCTTGTAATCAGCATATTCAAAAAGCAAAAGGAATCTGTATACGAAATAAAGCACACGAGCTACTGGAAAAGGATAAGGCCTAGTTCCTTGTTTGACGAACTACAATTACAAAACCAAAAGCAAGGCCAAAAACCAACCAAAAACTTGTTGGCTAAACTATCAAATAGTAGTGAAAGTCTTTCAAAATATAGTGACTTACATACCAGCATAAGCTACTGTGACACCAGAGACCATCCGTCCCAAAACTGATAGTATGTAAAGACAAAAGGAAACCTGAAAAGCATACATAAAGTAAATATGCAGTTAAATTAAAGAATTAGTTTAAATTAGAAAATGAGAAGGAAATGCCTGGTAAGGATTTCTTCAGGACAAAAAATAGAGAGAAACAAAATCCTTAGGAGTAAAGCGGAGCACTCACGCACAAGTCACAATTTCACTTGCATGAGAAGAAAATCAAAATAATCAAACCTTTGTGATTATTGTTAAATTAAAAAGCAGAGCTTGTGGACACTACAATAAAAGGTCCAAAATTCAGTATGCATAACAAGCTCAGCTATTGGGAGGAGGTTCCTTCCTCTGAGTCAATCCACTTAGGAAGAACTCATTGCTGTGAACTAAACCTATTTGCTTCAAAGTGATTGAGTCAACAAGTAGCATTTATGAAATTATAACTCCATAACTCTTCATCACAAAGCAATATCATCCCAAACAGGTCCTAGAACTTCAAAAGATTTCACACAAGTTGTTCATTTTCACAAACAAGTTTAAGACTCTTACAGTTCACGCTTTAATTATTTCCTTCTGCACCATTCCAAACCATGATAGAGTGATGGAAAGAGCAAGAAAAAAGAATACCAATCACACAAAGTAAACAGGAAGATGTGGATGTCCTGGAGACAGCACTCAAAATCAAGAACAAACAGATAGATCTGTATTAAAGCATCCTTGATTCTAGATATACCATGGAAGTAAAAGATATATCTCGTGCAAAACTTGAGTTTCGGAGTTCAGAAACAGGCCACATAACTCCCGGTGTAGTACCTAAGATTCAATTGAATGGTAAGGCGGAAATCTTACCTTAAAGAAAAGTCTTTTGTCATGCCCAGTTGCTGCAACCCTTAAGACAGACTCGGCTGCTCCAATGGTGTTGGCAAACCATGCAACAATTGTATTAGCAGTGTCCTGAGAGATCTGCCACTCCAATGGATCCACAGGTACCCTATAAACCAGTATCATCACGATGGACAGATGCAATCACGAAAATGGATAGATAAAACCATACGGAAGAAAACATTTCTTGACATATTTCAAGGTTCTTCCAGCCTGCCAAAGCCATAACCTTTCATTCAAGTAAAATACCCCATAAACCCATATATAGCATAAAACCACACCAATTCGCCATCGAACTCCAATTTTCTTCCCAAACTTAGAAGAAAACCGAAAAAAGATTCGATCTGTATACAGTCTCTCGACACCCACTAAGCACAAAGCATATCCAACATCACCCCAAACCCACAAAACTAAAACCCAAATGCAAGTAACCACCAAAAATAACAAAGATTAAAAAAGAGAGAGAGAGAAGAGAACATACGAGATATTCAATTGGCGAAAGAGGAGACCCAGAATGGCGAGAGAACAGAGAAGCACGATAAGCACATCAGCGAACAAAGAGAGAAGGCTAGAATTCCTATAAGCGCAGTGATAATAAACTAACGTTCCACAAATCAATCCAATAACAGGTTTCCCAATTTCACTCCTTTTGTTGACGATGACAACGTTACTGTTACTACCCTCCATTTCCTCCACGTCTTTCTCCCTCATAAATTCCAAATCCCTAAACCTCAATCTCTTGATGTGCCTGAGATTGAGCTTATACCCTTTTCCCCTTTCTTCTTCTTCTTCTTCTTCTTCGCCGTCTTTGTTCCTGTTCTTCTTCATGTCTCTTTCGGCAGTTGACCTTCGACTTTTCTAAGACAAATTGAAAAGAATTTGTTTTTTGACTTTTGTTTGATTGGTGGTTTGTTTTTTACAGTTTTACTCTTTTTAGTCTTTGGACACGTGGACTCCTAAAATTTTGGAGAATTTAAGCAATTAATATATTGACAATATCCATTTACGAGAAAATTGATATATAAATATAAAATCTTTCAATGAAAGAAGAGTAATTTAATCAAGGAGTTAATTAACTACAAGGTGCTTGGTAGGCGGGTTAAGGGTGAGTAGTTAGTTGTTGATTATTATTATAAGAGCAATAGTTTGATATTTTATTTTTGAAGAATCTTTCATGCGCTTCATTTATTAGAGGAATAAAACTCATTCTTTAACAATGATTCTTTTTTTAAAAATATTTTTAATATTAATTAATTAAAATATTGTAATTAATTAAATAATTATAATATAATTAATTAAAATACTATACTATAATATAATTAATTCATTAATTATAGTCCATTAATTAAAATATTATAATTAATTAATTAATTACAATATAATTAATCAAAATATAACTAATTAAAATATACTTATTTATAACTAAAATATTGTAATTAATTATAATATAATTAATCAAAATATAATTATTAATTAATTAACTAAAATATAATTTTTATTAATTAAAATATTGTAATTAATTAATTAAAATATAATTATTAATTAATTATATTCTACAATGCGAAACTTCAAATTGGATATGATGATGATGATAATTAATTAATTAGTTACAATATAGTTAATTAAAATATAATTCATTCATTAAATTAAATATTATAATTCATTAATTAATTACTATATAATTAATTAAAATATTATAATTACATTAAAATTAATTAAAATATAATAAATTTTTATTTCTTAATATTTTTCACAAACCGCCAACTATCAACGGTAATAATAATGGTAATCTTTCATTCCTTTTAATCAACCATCATAATTATAATGATAATACTCATTCTCAGTCTTCAGTATATTCATTCTCATTCTTATTATCATTCTTTTGCCTCTTCAAATAATAATAATAATATAATCTATATTAAAAAAGAATTATATCCAACATTATTAATGAAACAATTAAAAATTCAATTAATTCTTAAAAGTTATTATATAATATATTTGAAATATTAAATATTATAAAATTTATTCTAAATATATTTTTAATTATATGTGAAATTAATTATGTGATTATTTATGAATGAATCTTGTTAATTAATTTCTATGAAAATATTGCGAAATCAAAATAATTAATTCATTTACTACGACAAAATATTTTTTATTATGCTAATTTATATTATGATCATTTATTCGTTGTTTAATATTTAAAATTTTTGCACTACAATAATGCCAAATTTTCCTTTTTTTTTAATGTTACAAAGCAATATAATGAAAAAAAAATATTTTATATAAATTTTAAAAATTAAATTACATATTTCTAAACCTCCTTTGACTCCTCGTTTAACAACTTTATTTTTATCCTTTAAAAACTTCAATTTCTATCTTCATAGCCTCAACAAACAAATTTCAATAAGAGAACAAGAACAATCATCACTCTTCACGTTACTTAAAAAGTTTCTCATCAGAACCTCAAGAGCATGTGACTGTTCTTTTCAATGAACAAGAAGGCATTGGAGTGCAAGTTTCAAACACCAAACCAAACATGCATACTTTGAAGGGAAAACAAATGAGAAGAACACAACTCTTAAGATGAATGAAAAATGCCAATATGACTACATGTACTTAATCTTCATTGTTTATAACGTTCTATACGTCGATACACTATGCACAAACATGCAGGAATACATACACATATATACGTATAGACCTACGGTATAACGCTAGTCTTTAAAAAACGTGGAATTCGCAGAAAGTGCAGATTGGTACCAGTTGCATTCCCAGGATGGCATATCCATGGCAGAGAATGCTTTTGGTATCCACTGTTATTCACTCGCCGAGGTTGCTCATGATGCTTCTGCACTTGTTGACAGCTGGATATCATGCCATCTTGATCGTCTTCACTAGCAATTCATGTATCCGAGGTTTGACAACCTGTATAGAAATCAACAAGAGCACAGTTGCAGCAAGTGTAGAACATTTTCATATGAAACTAAAAACATAATGCTATCCAAGGAGCTATAGTAAATTGCGTGATGATTGTAACTTGCGATTGATTGTAAGCTATTGAATCAGGACAAACTTCACTCATTCAGAGATGCCGCCTAGATGCAGAATGCAGGAACTAGTAAAATATTGGGATGCTAGAATTCACGTACCTTCACCATGCAGTTGCTCAAACCGAGCAACAATGTGCTTTCCATAAGTGTATTTCTTCAAAGCGTGGTGATGGACACGTATTCGAACTAGTAGTATTTCACGCTGTTTACTATTGCTTATTTCTAGAATCTTCTGGATCACATAATTGGCAAATTGGTCCTTCATCATTGTCTATCACATCAAAAGCCAACAAGAGACAATCAAAATTCATAATATGTTGTATTCAGCAAGGAATTGTTAATGGATATCTCAGACCAAAAAATGCATTTTATGAACTTCCACGCATTGGATTACCATTCAAGCTGTAATATTCCAAGGCAGAACCAAAGATGTCGAATTGAAATGTTCTTTTGTTCTAGGTTGAAGATACATTGTTTGCAAAATGAGAAAAAGTAGGCTTTTCATTTGGTTCAGACTGGGAGAGAGTAACCGAAAAAGTAGAAATTATACACAGTAATGTAACTGTATAACAAGTATCACCTTGACTTACCAACAAGTTATCGTTTTCCTCAGATTGTCCAATGATCTCATCAATCAAAAGCTCCCGTTCGGCAGCATCACCATATTCCAAGCACTTTTCAATCACATTTGAAGCATATTTATGCTGACTCATTTGTACAACCTTTCCAGTCAACTTGCTTATTATTTGGCTTCGCTCATGGGGCTTTCCCCTCTCCAGAACGTGCTGAAAATAGCATAATGGTTTCACGAATGAAAAGAAAAAGCAGAAGAAATCAAAGACTTCCAGCAGAGTCTAAATAATCTTAGCAGGAAAAGCAAGCAAGAAACTGCAGTCAGGACCTGTCTTGAGAAATAGTAGAAAAAAAGGCCCAAAAACAGATAAATGCATGATTGCTTCAAGAGATTGGTGTCGTAAAAACAGGCTCACATTTCTTTAAGAATTCACAAATCAGTAATTTCTTGTGAACAAAAAAGGAATAGACTGCAACAATCTGCTTATATTTTATGTGTATTGGGATCATATTCAATATTTCAATAAAGTTTAACTCTTTGATACAGATAATGATTTTCAGCATATTTGTCACCATCTTTTAAACAGCAAGAAAAAAATAAAAAAAAGAAGATGCAGAGAAGAAACAAAGAACCTGGGTGACATAGTTGCCGTATTGGTCTTGAGCAAGAAGGTAAGATGATTCTAAGATTTCATTCACTATACATCGACTTTGCAGCTCATCTGAACAATGCTCCAGGATTCTCTATCGTGGAATGAAAACAAAATTTTAAGAGTTCGAATTCAGAATATGGCCTTCTGACATTTGCTCAACAAGTTATTCAGGCATACCTGAACAACACGACAGCCATATGGATGTGTGGAAAGAGTGGCAACTTGGCCTTGAAAAGCAGATATAATAAAATCAATATTCTTCGCAGGAATACACTCTATGCACTTCTGTATTACATGGTTTCCATTTTGATCATGCACACATCTCATCACATGCCCATCAAGCTCTTGCATGAGTTGTATCTTCCGATCGAGTCCAATCACTTCAAGGGCCTAGAATCAGAATGGACACTTTGCGTAAAACATTTCTCAACTATGAAAAACTGATTTAGTAACAGCAGCAATTAATCCAACTTATTAACCAAGCTATAAACTCATCATCCATATAGATCTCCAGAGCCTCACATCAGTACCTAAGCTATAAGAAAACTCAACGCACAATCTGATTATGTTCATGTAGAAGTCACCATAAGAATTTTGTGTTTTCAATGTAACCATAATCTTATGCTTTCAGTGAAGTTGACTGAATATCTGATAGAAGAATTAAAACGGTTGATATAGATTTAGGCTCACATCCAAGAACAAAATATTACAGGATTATTTATGTGAACCGTCTACTGTACCTTCTGTATGACACGACAACCATACATTTGCAGACTCAACTGCAAAACTTGCCCACTGAGTTCATCTGCAAGCTCCTGTCGCTGCTCAGGACTTCCATATTCAAAAAACTGTGGTTTGAAGGATCATGAACACCATTTAAAGCTCATATTTTAATTACAACTCCTCGTAGCAAAAGAAACAGATGGGGGAGGGATGCAATGACCAAGTAAAGCAGCATACTTAAAAGACAAATACCTTTTGAATAACATAATTTCCAAATACATCAGTCATTAACTTTGAAGCATGAGGAAGAACTTCATTAAATACAGAAGCCTTTTCCTCAAAACTAGAATGTTCCAGCTTTTGCTGAATAAATCGGCTTCCATGTTGATCAACACTGAAGTTGGACATGCAATAAAAGATTATCATTATAATGATATGTTCGTGACAATCACATTATGGAGAAGAAAGCAACAAAAACTCGGTATAGAGTACTGCCTGAATTCAACTATACGCCCTGCTATATCAGCCAGCTCAAACTTCCGGGCATTGCTTGATTTTAGCTCTTCAAGGAAATAATGTCTCTTAGGATCATCAAGGCTGTTGTTTGAATAGGACCCTGTATTCCTAATTGAACACTGAGGAACCCTCATGTCATGTCTGCGACCTAGATGATTTATTCCACTTATTGGAGATGATGGCAATACCGGACTTGTAAGAGGTGAGGTAGGGAATTGAGTCATGAAACTGATGCTAGGGGGGACACCGTACAGACTGCCACTGTTGATCCCCACTGTTCCAGGGCTAGGAATGCTTAGACTTCCAATAGTTGTAGGCTGCAGTTTCCGATCACCCAAATAAGCAGCAATAGCAGGCTCTTTTTGTTGGACAATGTGGCTTCCAGCATTCCCCCTTGAGGCTAAATGATTTTGCTGAACTGTAGAGCCATATGCATCATCAAGAGGATGTTGAAAATATTGCAAATGCATGGGATCCATAAAAGGAGGTTGCACCATCAAACCATGTTGTCCATAGAACTTCTCCAAATGTTGCAGACTGCCTGCATGTGTAGTTTTTACGCCAGCTGAAGATGGGGCACTCCTATTGTCAAAGTTTGGACTAGAAGAAGCACCAAATGGCATAGGGAAGGCACCTTGAGAAGGATATCCGGTCAAAAATGGGGGAAGAAATGCAGGACCTGGAGCATATCCATTCATGCTATAAAGCGTTGAGTATACACCAGAAGGTTGAAAGTTTGGATAAAATGGAGTTCCAGCAGTCACACTTGCTGCTGCTGATGCATATAAAGGAGGGCTGGGTCCAGGAGGCTGCAATGGCAGTTGCATTCCTTGAGATATTACTTGAAACTGGAATGCTTGCGAGTGGAAAGGAATCGCTTGTTGAGTAGATGTGTCACGTTCCGATATCCTCCCACGAGACTGCCGCTCATCTTGTTTTTTCTTTATGCTAAGATCCATTCTGGAATTACCTGATTTAATGAAGTTACTAATTAGAGCATCACCCTCCAAACCAGCACTTGTAGCATTTGTCTCATCGACCTCTTGGCGCGGTCTTCCATTGACACATGCTGAGCCAAGGAAAGGTGCAGTAGAAGAATCACTCTCCGATATTAATCCCATAGCATTGGCCTTTGCAGTATATGTGTCAACACAAACATCAGAAAAACTTGCACTTGATTCTAGTTCTCTAGATATTTTCATAGAAGAAACTTTGGATGAAAGAGTATGGGTATAGTGATCAATTGCTTCCTCTGCCCCATGGCTTGAAGACCGAGACAAATTATAAACAGGCGATGGAGTGCGAGGGAAATCTTCCTGTACATACATCCATCAATATAAGATGGTGAGAACTAGAACTCCAGGAAAAAAAATTGAAGAGAAGAATAAGAACCTCTGAAATACAAAAAGTAATATCGTAAAATCATCATAAATTGTTCATCCTCTAAAATAAAAGTGAAATGAAATTTACACTTGTAATTTCCAACAGCGTCTCATGTTGTTATCCGTTTGTTTTTAAAAAGTTTACAAAATTCCTCAAATTCAAGTTGGAGGCATCAGGGAACGGCAGATAATATCATTAAAGCTCAATGCTCACTCGTAAATTCTCCTGTCACTAAAAAAATATCAATCCATAATCTCTTACACCATAAAAATATTTCGAGTTACATCAAAACAGGATCCACATGATTCCTAATAGAATCATGCAGACAGAAAAGGATCTTTGTGTGAAATAAGTCCTTTGCCAGGAACATCCAAAACCAGTGCATAACCATTTTGCTTCACAGGAACAAGCATTATATGCACAATTATAGAGTCATATTGAATAACTAAATTATACACATCAGCAGATAAATAGTCAAGAATACTGGACATAAGGGATAAAGTTATTGAAAAGGGAAAAAAACAATCATAATCCTAGTTCACCAATACCTCATTAGCAACTATCCCCAAAAGAGCAAGTCATATACCTGTATCAGATCAACTACACTTTTGTGGCGCCACACCAAAGAGCTTGAATTTTGACCAAAATGAAGAAAACTGTCATCCTCCAAGCAAGTTCCTGAAGCTTCTCCAGGTGACCTATCATCCTCAGGCTCCTCCTTATGAGTTGCTAGTGAACCTCTGGTCATTTGAAAGCATTTATTGCCATTATCATCTAAGGAAGGAGAATTCCAATTATTTCCTAAAGCACCATTATGGCCTACTAGATGTCGATTATCTCTTGAAATAAGCGGAGGAGGAAGCCTTGGATTCAAGTTGACATTTGAACAGTAGTAAGCAAAATATGCTGGATCAGAACGCAGTTGATCCTCAGACTCACAATTTTCAGTAGCAGTACTTAGACCCTCCAACCCAGAACCCAAGTTAAAGTTCTCTTGACTTAAAAGATTTCTGATGGCAGCAAACGAACCTTCCATACTTGGTGGTGCACTCCCACTTCGACTGGGAACATTGTTTCTGTCATCTCTTTGCACTCTGTGCCCCTTCGGAAGCAAACCCAATTCTTCCGTAGTCGTATCTTTTAAAGATGATCCAAGCCTAGCTATATCCTTAGCAAAGGGCCATTTCCTAGTTCCACTAGTCTCAACCAATCTCATAGGGCTTTCAGTTGCCATCCTAGCACAAACTATCGAATTTCCTCTTATACGATTGTCTCTTGCAAGAAAGATAGGAACACTACTTCATCCAGCACGGCCGTGCCATTGTCAATCTGGTGCGGTTTTCATCACTGCAAAAGTCACGGCAACCAAAGTCTCGGAACCCAATGGCAACTTTTTCTGGAGTAATTTGACCTCAAGAATATTCCTATTAACCACCACAAAAAGTAGGACTTTCAATCAGAACTCACTAGAGGAAACAAAAATAAAGTAGACAGAAAATTCTATGGTAGAACAAAAGACAAGTATTTGGCCACACTACTAATATATGACGACCTCATTACTGCTCACATGATGTTTGTGTTTGTGTTAACACAAAGTACAAATCTTTCGATTAGCAGAGATCAGGGTACTTCGCTTTACCAACGAGAGGAAACAAGGAATTAGGAAACCATACCATAATCTTGAAAACTGCAGATTCTAATTAACAGTTTATAATAAGTAAAAATTTCATCTTTATACGAAAGGCCTCATCTTTACACCTCCCACACCCCTATTCGTCAACACGCAACTAAAGCAAGACAACAAAGGAAGCAAACTTCTGGAAAATCAAACCAACCTATCAAGACCCTCTACAAATACCAAACGAACAATCAACTCAAAATGATCACAACCGTACACATATAACTAATCCCCGTCTCCACCTCAACAAAAGCAAAGTCATGTCACCTGATAGAGGGAAGGAAACAGCTCTCAAGTGTAGAAACAAAAACAGCACCAAGTATATCGGAGTGCTCTGATCAGGACAAATAAGTTCTTGAGGGAAGAGAAGATTGTTTTGCTTTGGGAAGTACAAAATATCACCGGCAAGGAAAAAAAAAAACAAAAGAAAAACCTCAGCTAGTCAGCTTTAACCAAAGCTCCAAGCTTTGGACTTTTCTTGGGTTTTTGTTTAAACTAGGTTACTCATTATTACCAATCATGCCAAATGACGAAAAGGCCACTAGGCAGAGCAAGCATGGGATTCTGTAGTTTCTGTTAAAAGTTTAACCCTTTTTTGATCATACGGAGGGAGTTACAAGTATACAAGCCCTTGTTAAGACAGGTGTTAGTTAAACCTTTCAGGAAATGGGTTATCAACACGTGGCAAGTTTCATTGTTGCTGAGATTTCGGGTGTGTTTGGATTTTGTCACATTTCCATTTTTGGATCATATCTTATGAGAAAAATGTCATCTTGAAGAAGAGAGACATTAGAAAGTGAGGTTAAACATGTCTCTTTTACATTCAAACAATACATACTTCACAAAATAATGCAAAAGGGATTTAAAGCTCATTAGGTAAGAGAAATTTATATTACAATAATAATAACCCTCACTATTAAATTTTATTGATGTCCGAAATTTAGAAAAATTTAGTAATACAGTCTTATTTTTAATTAGTAAAGAGACTATATGAATACCGCTGATACGTAAAATTTAGAAAAGTTCAATAATACATAATCTTATTTTTAACTAATAAAAAGATTGTTTCTAAATGACCTATTAAAAAATACTAATGCATGCAATTTGCAAGAGCATAGTATGATTTTAACACAAATATTTATAAATGGAATAAAATGTGGAAGCATCTCTTTGTCGTTCTCTATGTGATGCGTCACTCCTACATTGGATTTTCCCCATCTTAGAAAATATATGCAAAAGGAAAAGAAAAGTTGTCAAAATTGCCATTTCTTATAAGGAATGTCATATCTGTCAATTTCCATCTTCTATGATCTTCTTAGAATAATAAAACCCTAGGAGTGACAGGTTTCAATATTCTAATCCTCTACATGATTTACCTTAATTGCCCACACAGCAGGTAAAGAAATAGAGAAAGTAAAAGAGACAGGCGACATGAAAGTATCCATTCCATTTCTGGGCCATTAGTTAAACAGACTTTCGGTCAATCACCTTTTGCTTAGTGATTCTCCATGAGAAGTGGACAAGGAAAATCTGCTTTAGAAGTGCCAAAGAAAAGGCTCAACAGCTGGAAGCTTGGGAAGCTAAGTCCTGTAGAGTTCAGAATCATCTTTGCCCTTTTACTCTAGGGGTACTAACGTGTTAAGCAAGTTTGGATTTTGTTTTTTTTTTTTCAATTTTAGTATAAACTTAAAATCAAATTTACTTAAAAACTTATGTTTTATATTAATTTCAAATCATTTTTTTGATTATTTATAATTAATTAGGCTTTAAAGAGCAAACTCAGATATAGTTTAATTTAAATATAATTTATTTTTTTAAAACGAATTGATAATTCTTAAACTTAAGTAATAATTTAGTGCTAATGATTAATATTGGAGACTATTTTATTTTAAATAATTTTTAAAATCATAAAATAATTTCTATAATTAATCTCCTATTATAAAATTTATCTTTAAAAAAGTTTAATTTTTCTAAATTTCTTTTAAAAATTTTAATATTACTAAGTTGAATAATTAAAGTGAAGAGTATGTATATATTATGCTATATAATTTTTAGCATAACATTAAGTTTTATACGAAAGAGTCATAATAGCATAACCTTAGTATAAAATTTTCTCTATATTCTTATTAATTAAAAGTAACACTTAATGATCATTATTTTCACATAATGTTCATATAAATAAATATTATTTATATTATCTAACAAAAGGTATAGGTAATATAAGAAGTTTGCTTAATTCTCGTATACTTACAAAACTAAAAAAAACACAATATATTTAAAATATTATGAATTCTCAACATCATATCATCACATAAAAAGATAATCATAGAAGAAAGAGTCCATAGCCACAAAAATAGCCAAACCATAGTGAAACATGAAACAAAAGTAATTATAATTATAAAGTTCATATTTATATTACATATACATCAAATATAAACATAAAATGTAACATATAATCAATTTCATTCTATAACTTATCCACATAAATCATAATGAGTCCAACTTTCAATTGGTGTAAAGTCTTCATCATTAAGAGGAACATCATCACCATCATCGTTTAAACTCAATGCGTCAAATGACACGTCAATATTTTCCCATCAAAGATCATCTTCTAATTCACATTCATTTATAAAATTTGGTTCCTCTGAAATCCAATCCTTTAAAAGATCAACATGATCAAGGCAAATCGGATCAATAGAACCATCCTTTAAAAGATCAACATGATTAAGGCAAATCGGAGCAATAGAACCACGCGTTCTATCAGCAGTCCTGACAAACAAATAAAATAAAATAATTATAAAATTATAAACAAAAAATATTCAACATAATAATGATGATAAGGTACCTTTCTTGAAGCTTCAAGTTGTATCGAACAAAGATTAAATCATTCAACCTCTTATACTCTAATCTATTTTGTTTTTTTGAATGGATGTACTCAAATGTACTTCGATTCTTTTCATACCCAGTTGCACTCACACATTGACTAAGAATTCGAATTGCAAACTTCTGCAATTCTGGAACATCGCTTCCAAATTGATCCCACCATATAACTATAAGACGATAAAAATAATCATATAAACAAATGAAGTAATGATTATTTTAAACAAGCAACACAAGTGAAGAATGTATACCTGGATTAAGTTTATTCCTTACACGAATTGCAATGGGCATTCCAAAAAAACCACATGAACCCTTATACGCCTCAATTTGAGAGCTAAGTAAGTCTTGCATCTTGTCGTTTGAAACAATTGTTACAATAGTTAAGAGCATTCCCCTGCCAACTTCAGCTCTTTTTGTAAAACTTGGATTAAAATAAACGCTCGGATTAAGAAATGCACCAGCAGCAAACAAAGGAGAGCAAAGTTGTTTTTCCCACTTCTCACTAATGACAGTAAGATAAGGTGTGTATAAAGAAGACATATTTTTCAAATTAATCTTAATTGCTTCTTTCGCCCTTTCCATAACATCATAAAAATAACTCATCATTGACTTCTCATCACTATCAACCAAACGAAGTACTTTCAGTAGAGGCTCACAAATTCTGATGACAAACTGACATTGGGACCAAAATTTATCATCCTCAAGTATAATTCTTGAAACCTCAATTCCGATATTAGACTTGGCATATTGGGATGTAACCCATTTTTCACTTGTAAACATTTGTCTAAGTTCTTTCTTCATTTGAATAAAACACTGAAGTGATAAGAAATTAGTTGCAAATCTTGTAATAGCAGGACGACATAAATTTCTACCATTTGTGAAGTCCTTCCTCATCAAATTCAAAACCCATACATGATTGTAAATGAATCTAGTAACTTTTCTTGCTTTTTGCACAGTTTCATCAATGATAGGAAAATATTTACCATCTCCTATATTTTTCAACATCAAGTTAACACAACGTGCAGCACAAGGAGTCCAACAGAAAGAATTATACCTATTTTGCAACCTCTTTCCAGCTACTTTATACATAGCATCATCGTCAGTGATGAACTGTACAATATTTTCAGCTCCAATTTCAGTCACAACTTTATCAAAAATCTCTAAAATAGTATCAGCATTTCTCACAAGACCCGACATATCAATTGACTTCAAAAATATTGTCCCCTTAAAAGAATAAACCAAAAAATTTATAATAGGCTCATGTTTCTTATTTGTCCAACTATCACACACTACTGAACACCCATAAGTTGCCCAAGTCTTTTTTCTTTCACTCAAATAACTTTTTATTTCAATAACACAGTTGCTCAAAAGATTACCTCTATAGTCATCAATTGAGGGAGCTTCATATCCTAAACCATAAGAGGCAATAGCATCCACCATAGGCTGATAATAGCAAGATTGAGCTGCATTAAATGGTACACCAGCATCATATCACCATTTAGCCATTGCCATTTTCACATTATAAGCTGTTTGTTTAGATTGGGATGCGACAAAGGGTGAAATTTGAAGTTCAAGACTTGGGGCAAAAAGACCAGACATTTGTCTTCTTCTTTTCCTCATATCATTTGAGATTGCATCAATCACATGTTCTTGAGTAGGCATATTACCTTCAGTTCTTTCAATAGCACCCTCACCAACGCCGACTGAACTACCACTACCAACTTCATATTTAATTCTTTGTCTTCTTTCTTTTTCATTCTTATATCCTTCAAGCAAAGTTTTCATCTCCCATTTGATATTATGACTAACTTTTTTGCATGGTTTCACATCACCTTAATTCCAGCCAAATGTTTCTTTAACCTAGTAATCCCTCCACCTTTCAAATGTTTGTCACAATACAAACATATAATATGATTTTTCATACCAACAACTAATTTTGCATGAGCCCATGCTGGATCATCAAATTTTCTTGAAGTGACTGAATTTTCCGAAGAACTTGAGTCTTCTTCCATTTAGCTGTAAAATTAAACAATGACATATACAAAAATGGAAACAACAATTACAAATCAAAATAAAATTTCTCCAAAATTTAAAAACTACACATTGAGAATGACAATCACATAATTAAAGCATGTTGCATTTTGATTGTTTAAGCAATTGTGGGCCAACGATTAAACAAAGAGGGATGATTGAAATCAATACAAGAAACTAGTTTCTTATAGAGAAACAGCAGGATCATCCAATTCGTCCAACTAAAAGTACATCCTCAATAACTAAAACATAAACTATAGGCCTTGTTTTGGCAGATCAATTCACCTATATTGTGAATGATACCAAAACACATTGCCACTTAAGACCATGTCAACGTAGCCCCCAATATGTATTAACAGGCACCATTCAGGGACAAAATAACTGGTTTTCGTGTAAGCAACTCGATATTAAGTGAACTTCGTAATAATATGTAACCGCTCTGTAGTCTGTACACTATTTGCATCTATTAGAAAAAGAAAAGGAGAAAGTACTACGTTTGTGTAGCTCAAACACGATATCTAGGTGTGAATCAGGAGGATAATTCACAATGTGCCTTCACTTGAGTACCACCTCACAAAGCACAAAAAGAGTACAGCTCTAAAAAATCTGAAACAACACCCACCACCTCATAAAACAAAACCACAACAAGCAAGTACAAGAAGGAACAAAGCTAAGCACAAAAAAGAACCAAAATGAAGAACAATTCAAAAAAAAGTACCAGTCAGCGCGAGTTAGCAAGACAGAAAAAGAGCACAGCTCCTTTTGGGAAGTTGGAAAGAGAAACGGCAACAGGTGACGGTGTGACGGGCGAGAGTTGAGACTAAAATTAGGGATTGTGGTAATGATAGTTAGGAGAGTGCGGGGAATGGGTAAAATGGTTTTAACTCTTTTTTTTTTTAATTTAGATACTAACTTTTTTATTTTAATTTTTTTAACTTAGCGACACTTGATATTTAATTATTTATTTTTTAAGAAAATTAATTTTAAGTTTAAATTCGAACATTTTTTAATTTCAAATCGGATTTAAATTAAACTGCCATATATATATATATATATGTGTGTGTAATAAAACCATATTTTTTAATATTTTATTAAATAACTATTTTTAAATTTGTAAGAATATAATAAATTTAAATTCGAACTAAATAATTTGAATTCAATTAGGTTTCGACCAGAAAGACTGAAATAAGTAGGGCTTGTTATAATGACACAAAGTTCAGTTAATCCAACTTAGAGATTGTCACGGTCAGTAATGTAGTAGATTTCTATAACACATTAAAAAAAGTTCACCTTTAACTACCGAACTCTTTAGAATCCACTCAAACCTTACACTAATATAAAAGCTTGGATATCAACAAGTTGTAATAGAAGTAAATTTATTAGAGGTGATTAACATTCTTTTCTCTTCTATAGTTTTATCTGAGGATGATTTTTTGATGACAGATACTCATAAGTTAATTCACCGAGCATAAGAGATATAATTTCAGCATGTATATCATAAAGGAAACCAATGTGCTAATAACCTAACTTCTCTCCCGGTATTATCTAGCCCATGCGTGCATATGTTTCAAGAACCTCCGACAGTCATTATATAGCTCATCAGACAAACAGGGTTTGTTTTTTGTTTTTAATGGGGGTTTGATTGTTTTATTTTCCCTTGTAAGCGAAAAAACAGAAAAGTTCGGTTAATCCGAACCGTCTCGTTGATTTCAAATCGGACTGCTATTATCAACCCTAAGTTAAACGGATCCTAAAAAAGGTAACTACTTGATTTGTTTTCAAAGTAAGTTTTGGCAAACTATGAACCATAAGAACTTTGCATGTAAAAGCTACTTTCCACTGCATTTGATTCGACTTAAAGTTAACGAATATAATGAAGAACAAGAATCTAATTTGCAGTAAATACAATCACAACACCAACTGGAAAGTGAAAAAGGATTCTTTAGTTTCAAGTTCGATGATGAGGGACCTATACAAATTTTTTCTTTTATCAAGTGGGAGACAGTTTCTCCTCCTTACCATGATCACAGACATTACAACAGTTCAAAAACTATTCACATTTTCTCATTGTAGTGAGCAAAGTGAAAGTGGTCTAGTAACCTAACCATGTTGATGGTATTGGCTGGAACTTGTTCTTTGCAGAAGCCAATACGTCATAGTAGTCAGCGCGATCGAAACAGTCACGGAAGTCGGTGAAAAGTTTTTCGAACACCCTCCACTGGACTTTGATTGATTTTGTATATGGGTATGGAAGAAAAACCTACAGAATGTAAATCCCCAAGTTGTCAATAAATGAAAGTATGGTATGATACCAACTTAATGAAATTTGCAACTTTGTGAATGACCAGTGGCCATTAGCATTGTAAGCTGTTTTCTAATGAACCATTATATCAAAAAATTCAATATTGCCTTGATTGTTTTCAAAATTCACATTCTACGTCTCAAAGTATTCAGCTGGCCGATATTCAACTTCATGATCTAACACAACATAAATGTAAACAAAACCGCAAAAGGAAACGCTGGAGAAAGAAAGAGTCAGGAAGGAAGACAACACCTTGAAAAATCAAATGAGAAGATTATGTTATAATATGCTATGCTTTTGTAACCTTACATGACTTCAGAACGATATGCTCAAAAGAAAAGAAAATCGTTTGATCTTAACCATGTATTATATATATAGTATCATTATCTCTCAAGGCAGAGAAAAAATTTACATGGGAGTTCTGAGATATGCTTACATCTTCTTCTTGTGCTAGGCTTTTAAGTACAAGGAATGTATGGTCATTTTCCTCCATATTGTCAAGAACAGCTAACCAGATCTGTGAAGCAAGTTCATAGGCAGCATCTCTTGATTTTCCACAAGCAATAAATTGATCTAAGAACCACAAAGTCAAGTGATCATCAGGACAACCAGTTGCTAGTGACTCTCCAAATGCATTGTTGATGTACTAAAGGCATAAGTTACCAGTTGACATAATTCCACACAGTCCTGATAATTTCAAATCTTAGCTCATTCACTTAGTTATACCGTATACGATGCCCGTATATATCTTGGAGTAAGGAAAATCAAACTAATATTACAACCATGAGGCAAGTAATTAGCAGAGAATTGTCAACATACACACAATGCTAATTTAGTTAGAAGATTAAGGTAATATGTCAACCATAAAGAACACTTTTGAACACATTAGTGAAACTTATGTGAAATGCTGATAAAGTAAAGAAAATTATTGGACCCGCTAACTTGATAAGCACATTATGAGTAGGAGAGTTTATCCCAACTTCAATTTAAAAGTTCACCAGAGTCAATGGCAACAAGAAAGTAAAGGGTAAACCTATTATAGTTCCATGAAGTATGGCAGAAGATGGTGGTGCTCTTGAGAAAACAAGTTGCTCTTTGAGAAACAAATACGTATGGCCAACAATCTCATCTATCTCCCCATCAAGAGAAAAGAAGTGTTCGCTCACATATAAAGCTGTGTATCTCCTGAAACACGAGGCTTCCGTAGACAATGAGAGACATGATAAAAATGGTGAAGAGAAACATTTTTATTTGCATCTTACCTTTTACTTAATCCTCGAGGTATCGGTCCTGGCCATCTTTTTGCTTGGCTGGAAAAAGGATAGTTTTTCTCAAGAGCACCTTGCCACAAGTATTCTCCAGAAAACAGATTAGCCCATCGCCTTTTCACACAAGATAATTGAGCCCATTCTGACACAGGAATCCTAATGAAGATTTCTATCAGCAAATGATCAGGAAGGTTTTCCAGAGTACTATCAGCCAAAACTAAGGCTTCATTTCGAGTATTATTATCTGTCATTCCAGGTCTGCGACTAAGAACCCGAAGTGTGGATTAAAAGAACAGAAAAGGAAGCAAAGAATAGCCAGCAGGAACAAGAAATAAAATGAAAAGTGGATGCATAGAAACTTCTTCAAAGAAGAACAAAGCAGGCAAATTTCAATAAGTTTATGAAGCTAAATCAGAGAGTATGGATGATTGCAACAGTATGCAGGCCATCAGAATTGTTCCGAACTCATTGAGTCTAACTTTCCTAGAACTTTACAAGAATTTTTCCATCAAAAGCAATAACCTAGTGCATAAACAATCTCAAAGAGCAGAAAAAGAAACTGCAGCTACGCATTATATAATCCCCATTTATGAAGCACCTTACATAGATCACAACTGAGTATGTTTCGAACACAATTGCTTGTGTGGTTATTCAATGTTATATTTCAAATATAAAGGACACTTAATGGCAATGTCACAGAGTCTTGATTTGCCCACAATATTAGAAAATTTAAAAAAAAAACTCAAACTCTATCTCTTTGGAAATCTGGGCAGAAAGCATTCTTGCCTGCTATAATTTCATAAGACTATCATGAATGACTGAAGTCTGCACCTCATACAGGACTAAAATAAGAAGAATCGAACAAAGTGGGTTATGAACTATATGTGTATTCAATTGACTTAAAGAAGAAGATGGACATGAAAACCAAACACAGAACATAATAGATATAGCTAAATAAGTAAAGGAGAGGCACAATTTGGAACTAACAAGACATGAACTTCCCATAAATCACATGTCCTTAGGCCACTAGGGGATATCCCCAGTTCAAATCACCAAATTATTTCAATCAATCAAAATCAGTATCTGCACATTGAGTAATGAACAACTGACGATTTCTGAGACTAACACCAAAGGGTATGTCCTGAGAAGTAGCTTGTATGAGCTCAACAACATCAGAATCCAAATTTGACAGAACAAGGAATCCAAGAAACAACACAAAGCTGAAGAACCAACAACCCCAACAACTTTGAAACCCGAAAACGAAAACCCAACAACCATAACAACAAAAAGGAATTAACTTTCAATCTGCACCCTGAAAAGACTCTTGGAAATAACCATAGGAAAACTAACTAATACGAAGAATTGAAGTAGGTACCAAATTTTACCTGAAAGAGGAAGAGGGTGACTCTACTCTCAGGGTTTTTAAGTCACCACACAAAAAACTAGAGATGGTACTTTATGTTTTGAGGAGTCCACAAGATGTAACCATATGAGGACCTTCTTGTTTCTAAGATGATAAAAATTGAGTCTTTAGATAGAGAGACGCAAAGAGACATAATGTTCTGTATGTTTTGTGCACTGTACGGCGATTGCAGGCCATAGAAAACAGCAAAACAAAACTCACAAAGGGTCCAAAAATTAAAAAACAGAACCACAATGCATTTATCAAAAAGGGAGCAAATCTTCTGTTACCAGAGGTATTCCGTACGTTCAATTTTTATAAATTGACTGATAAATTTTTATAAAATAAAATAAGTATAAGATAATAGAAACAGATGATCTCATCCTTATAAAAAGAGAGAGAGAGAGAGACTAATTGCATTTTTTTACTTTATTTAATCTTTTCCTTATGGTCTCTCTAATTATGGCAAGATTATTCGGTCCACCAACCTGACCCGATCTAATTTAGCTTGAAGTTATTAGATTAAGATCGAGTTAATCAAATTTTAGATCGGATATTTTTTTAATTTCAAATTTTATGTTAGGTCCAAGTTTTTGAAACCTAAAATTTTTAATAAAAAATCGTTCATTTTTAATTTTTGAAAGTTAAAAAATATATTTGATCTAACTTAAGTTTGAGTTAGAAGTTTCAAGTTCAATCGGGCTTCAGGTTAGATATGAAAATCTCTAATTTAATTAAACTTTCAGTAAATTTTGAAAATCTTAAACTTGATCAAATTTTAGATTAAGTTTATACGTAATAACAAAATTTTAGAACGAACCTAAACTTAACTTAACATATTATCACCCTTATTTATCTTGTAACTCGACCTATTATTATCCTTATTTATCTTGTAGTTTGATTATGGTATTTAACTATATAAATACTTACTTTCCAAAAGTTACGATTATGACTATCAATTTAATTTCTTCAAAATTTATATACTTTTATTTTAAAGTTCTTGTATTGAGTGAGAAAATAAAAATTGAAGTACTTAGTTGCATATAATTTGTAATGTTGGAGAAGTTAATTTTAAAAACTATAATTTTTTTTAGAAATTGAAAAAGAATGATATTAGTAACACCAATAGGGGTGAGGAAAATTTTTATTTTTTAATTTTCACAAAGTGAAAAACTTTAGAAAAATATGATTTTATAGAATATTTATGTGATTAGAATGTTAGAAAAGAAATTTGATTGCTCTTGTAAAACAAAGGTACAAATTTATATACCTATATTACATGAATAAAGTATAAATTTTAGAGTGTACAAGAGTAGTAATAAATCAATTACTTTAAAATTTAATACGAAATCTAGTCCTTAAATATGAATGTTTGAGTTAAATTTTAACTCGGTCAAACATATTTTAATGCATTAATTTTAAGTTAATATAATTTAATTTTTCATAATTATTTTAATTCAAAACACATTTATTTTAATAATTAAAAATTTTAATTAGATTGGCTAGTTAAAATATTAAAACTTTGAATTAATCAATTTTTCGATTTAGTTTTTAATTTATTGGTTCAATTTATTTCAATAACTATTGTTGTTAAAAACTGATTAATCTATCAATTTTATAAATTAATAAATTATTATAAACAAAATAAATAAATAAAATTTGATTTAATAATGTCTTTTTTATTTGAACATTAAATTCAAAGACAATTTTCTATTATATTTTAAAATTTTTAATTTTATTCAAATTTTAGTTCATTTTATAAAAAAACTTAATACTAATTTAATCTTTTAAATTTATTTATTTATTTTTCTTACTAACTTAGGTAGGTTTTCCAAATTTAGCTAAAATTTGTCTAATACTCCATCCGTTTCATAATAAAAGTCGTTTTAGAAAAATACACGTTTATTAAGAAAACTAATAAAATTATAGATATACCCTTA